>OX463854.1:28136359-28594280 GCA_949825065.1 Odontocerum albicorne | reverse complement strand
AAACCTAAAATAAACATATATAACCCTTCGCTAAAACCAAACAAAAAATCACATATTACCCTCTACAGAAGTGTAACGGGCTTTGTCAAAAGCCAAAAAATATCCGGCTTGTATAACAAACAATGATGAGGTATTGACAGAATAAAGAGGTTTCCTCAACATCTGTTAATAAAAAATCTTACCATTGTTCGTCAACAAATGGCATAAAGACTAAAAACCATCTAGTCTGCACTAAGAATAAAAACATTTAAATGATGTATAGAGATGAATCTATGGTATAATGAGGAATGTTGCCTAGGCATAAAGTGAGCACTTAACTCAGCCTTCAAAGGTGGTCATAAGCCCACAAAATACCAATTAAAATAGATACCGTCTACTGTATATCCAAAACAGAGAACTATGTTACTAAAGAGTCATCCAGGCCAAAAAATAAAAAATGCTGTAAGGAAACTGCTGAGGGATCTCCAGGTAGATCTGATGTCAGAATCCAATATTTACAGTTCGCGAAGTAACTGAAAACCTAAAATAAACATATATAACCCTTCGCTAAAACCAAACAAAAAATCACATATTACCCTCTACAGAAGTGTAACGGGCTTTGTCAAAAGCCAAAAAATATCCGGCTTGTATAACAAACAATGATGAGGTATTGACAGAATAAAGAGGTTTCCTCAACATCTGTTAATAAAAAATCTTACCATTGTTCGTCAACAAATGGCATAAAGACTAAAAACCATCTAGTCTGCACTAAGAATAAAAACATTTAAATGATGTATAGAGATGAATCTATGGTATAATGAGGAATGTTGCCTAGGCATAAAGTGAGCACTTAACTCAGCCTTCAAAGGTGGTCATAAGCCCACAAAATACCAATTAAAATAGATACCGTCTACTGTATATCCAAAACAGAGAACTATGTTACTAAAGAGTCATCCAGGCCAAAAAATAAAAAATGCTGTAAGGAAACTGCTGAGGGATCTCCAGGTAGATCTGATGTCAGAATCCAATATTTACAGTTCGCGAAGTAACTGAAAACCTAAAATAAACATATATAACCCTTCGCTAAAACCAAACAAAAAATCACATATATATATATATATATATATATATATATATATATATATATATATATATATATATATATATATATATATATATATATATATATATATATATATATATATATATATATATATATATATATATATATATATATATATATATATATATATATATATATATATATATATATATATATATATATATATATATATATATATATATATATATATATATATATATATATATATATATATATATATATATATATATATATATATCAGTGTATATAATAAAATTTTTAATTCAGAAATGAATATTTTCGCGAACCTGTGTTTTGACATGGAATTAATAAGCTGTCAGATTATCATTTTCGGCGTTTCGGAATTTACGATCGTTTAATCTTCTTAAATAAATCTATATAAATTATAAATAAATTATTTAATAATTTTATGTTTAATAAAAATTGAATCATTAATTTTATAAATAATAGAATTTTTTTATGTATTACGTATCTTTATAAGTCGAGACACGAAACAATTGCGATCTGTTTTACCGACGGTGATCTCACTGAGCAATTAAAGTACGAAAGTGCTCACTGAGATCGCCATTTTCGGGAAGTATTGACTTGTGATCATATTAACGTTTAATTTATATAAAATTTTAGTTATATAGATAAGATAATAGATAATTGACTTCAATAAATGTGGTAAGTTATTGATATTATATTTAAATTAAAAAATATGAAGTTAAATCGTTCATTTAAAAAAAATACTAATTACGAACATTTAATTAAAACGTCACTAAATATTATTTGGCAGAATTTGATTGTATCTCTGTTTATATTTCAAAATCTATCAAATCGTATGTAGTAATGGAGATTTGTAACAGTCAGTATTGTTAGTTTTTAAATAACTTGCTATTTATTAGAATCGATAAAATTTTAGCGATGTATTTTTACGACGTAAAAAGGAAAAGATGTACTTTTACGACGTAAAAAGGAAAAGATATTATGCTCAAACTGGAAACATTATTCCTGTATTATACATACATAATATATATTGATCTTAAATACAGATATAATTATTAAATAATTTTAAAACAATGACTTCATGTTAATTTAAGATAAAGTTTTATTATTTGTCAATAATTTTAAGTACTTGTATAACCTGTCACATGTTCATTTGTATATAAAGACACTTTTATGTCATTAATTAAATAAATAAATTATTTGGTGGTACATTAGAAAGAAGTACCCGTAGAAATATCGCAAAAAAATGAAAATTAAAACAAACTTTTACGCTGATCAGTTCCTTTTTTAATGTTTCACAATTTTATATGTTTTAACTTTCTTTTTTCTTACTGAACGTTGTTACATAAATAAATAAATAAATAATAGATTTATTGATAGCAGCATAGTATGTCCAGATTATATTCAAATAACACTTTTAAAACACATAAATTGCAGATAATACATTATATACAGAAGCTATCAAAAGGTCTGGGCTCATCTAATAGCATCCCTTCGGCCAAGATACACCCCACCAATATAGGGCGAACCCAGCCACGGGGACACCAGATGTTTTGCAGCCCACACCCTAGCTTTTTCAGCCCAGCACATCGTATTGGGGCAAATTTGTCAACTGTAAAATGGTAAGCTGTTGATTTTTTTTATAAATCGAAAAATTGTTTTCTCTAAACTGACGTTTTAATGACTAATTTTTATTATACCGACTTTCTAATGTATTGTATGAATGAAAGTTAAAACAAACTTTTACGCTGCTCAGTTTCTTTTTTAATGTTTCACAATTTTATATGTTTTAACTTTCTTTTTTCTTACTGAACGTTGTTACATAAATAAATAATAGGTTTATTGATAGCAGCATAGTATGTCCAGATAATATTTAAATAACACTTTTAAAACACATAAATTGCAGATAATACATTATATACAGAAGCTATCAAAAGGTCTGGGCTCATCTAATAGCATCCCTTCGGCCAAGATACACCCCACCAATATAGGGCGAACCCAGCCACGGGGACACCAGATGTTTTGCAGCCCACACCCTAGCTTTTTCAGCCCAGCACATCGTATTGGGGCAAATTTGTCAACTGTAAAATGGTAAGCTGTTGATTTTTTTTATAAATCGAAAAATTGTTTTCTCTAAACTGACGTTTTAATTACTAATTTTTATTATACTGACTTTCTAATGTATTGTATGAATGAAAGTTAAAACAAACTTTTACGCTGCTCAGTTCCTTTTTTAATGTTTCACAATTTTATATGTTTTAACTTTCTTTTTTCTTACTGAACGTTGTTACATAAATAAATAATAGGTTTATTGATAGCAGCATAGTATGTCCAGATTATATTTAAATAACACTTTTAAAACACATAAATTGCAGATAATACATTATATACAGAAGCTATCAAAAGGTCTGGGCTCATCTAATAGCATCCCTTCGGCCAAGATACACCCCACCAATATAGGGCGAACCCAGCCACGGGGACAACAGATGTTTTGCAGCCCACGGCCTAGATGCACTGTGAATTAATACTAATTACGAACATTTTATTAAAACGTCACCAAATATTATTTGACAATTTAATTGTATCTTTGTTTATATTTCAAAATCTATCAAATCGTATGTAGTAATGGAGATTTGTAACAATGTCAATATTGTTAGTTTTTTGTAATGTATTTACCTTAATAACTTGCTATTTATTAGAATCGATCCCCTTATATTAAAGTCGATAAAATAATTAAAATTACTGAACGTCGTTAGATCGTTGTATTGGGGCAAATTTGTCAACTGTCTTAGGAGTCATTTGCGAGATGCAGTTGTAAATGACGGTAATAGAACTAAGGTTGGAAGATTATAACTTCTGCAATTTAGTGACGTTTAAAGAGGAATTGTTTGAAAAAGTATTTCCCTATATTCAAATCAATTATAAGAATCACGATTGGCTAAGTGAGCTATTGTTGGCGGCAAGAACAAAGATGTATCCGAACTTAACAATATTATTGAGTTCGTTTTTTAATGTTTCGCAATTTTATATGTTTTTGTTATAACTATTTTTCTTCTTTTTCAGTGCAATCGATCTTTGATTTGAATTCAAATCATATCGTGAATTGACCTCTTGGAGTGACGCGATCATTTGCAAGCACGGTGATAAACGCGACAGACTGAGAGTGCCTGAAAGACATCAAAAATATTGTATACGCAGATTGTATACAAGACATCAAAAATATTGTATACAAGACATCAAAAATATTGTATACGCATTGTGAAATTAAACGCAATTGAAACGTGTGCTTTCTCTTTTCTTTCTTTTCCATTTAACCAGACTGAGCCACAGCAACGCGTGGCTGGGTACAGCTAGTATTAAATAAATATAGGTTTATTGATAGCAACATAGTAAAAACACATAAAATACGAGTACATTCCGAAATCGTACATTAAGTTCCGAAATCATACACGTATGTTATATTAAGGAGAGAGAAGCTATAAAAAAGTCTTGGTTCATCTCATAACCTCCCCCCGGCCGAAATACACTCCACCAATATAAAGGAAACCCGGCCGCGAGGACATCAAATGTTTTTCAGTCCACACTCTTGTACACGTAGATTAAGAAAAAAAAACAGAAAATTAATAAATGGCAGAAAAAATAATAAAGTGAAAACACAAATACCATGTCACACGACCGTCTGACCATGTTTCCTAGATATAATCATTTCCTCAATTCAAGTGAAATAAATGGACATTTTTGATACTAAGATTAATCTAAGATTGTATGTAGATTTAAGAAGAGTTCCCTTAGATTTAAGAAGTTGTAAAAAAAACAGAGGGCAAAGCTCACTTTTAAAGTCCATTCCATCGGACTCAATTGAATTAATGAGTTAAAAGATTTGAGATTTCTGCGAGAAATAGTAGGAAACTCGTCAACTGAATAAGACATGAGGATCTGAATAATCCTGTTGGAACATGGAAACGCTTTTAACAAAAATCGTCAGTTGCAGTGGCTGAATTATATCACTCATACAAATAAGGGTATAAGGATACCTATGACTTCTGTCATATCTATATTCATAAAAAAAAATCACATATGTAACCATCACGCTTTTTTCCTGACTATTAGGCCAAGAGGACAGAATACCACACTCTCTTATCTCAAAATATACAAACTTTACCTCTTCTAAATACATACCTACACCTTATTTATTGTACAACTCTTACGATTTCTCTGACTTTTCCTTTTCAAGTATCAACGTTTCCTTCTTTCAAAACATCATTCATTTGATCCATCCATACTTTTCTTGCTCTTCTATCACTCCTTCCACTCACATTGGCACAATATATTTGTTTTGCTAGGCTTCATTAATTCATTCGTTCAACATTTGCAAACCACTTCCGAATGCTCTTCTACACCTTACTCAACACATCAGCCTTAATTTATCCCTTTATTCTGTCATACATTGTCACCTCATGTATTATTCTCAGTGCACGCATGAAACCTTTCAATCTTTTTCCGCGTCCATGTTTTACTCCCATATATCAAACTTGGTAGGAAAATACTGTTTTGGACCATCATCTTGGCAGACTGTAATAAGAATTTTCTTCGATGATTTTTTTCACTTGTAGATCGATTGTTAGGTTTTGGAAGTTTAATCTGATAAAACGTTAAAAAATATTAAATTAATTATTAATTATTAAAATAACTTATATAATTGCAAAGTGACTTTGATTAGATGGCACCAATTGTCATAGTATGGGTGTATTGCCTATAAAAAAAAGGTTTTTTGAAGATATTTTCAGGCCAGCTCAAACCAGTAGGTCGGTTTAGACGGAGATGAAGGTAGCAAATGGAACGGTTGTGTGAACTTCCTTTTTCGCATCGAACTTTTCAATTGATGGTTCGGACGTATGGAAGAGAGTTGCTGTTCGTCATTATACGTATTAGCAGCAACACTCACACACGTAATCGGCGCGTGTGAGCATTTTCACTAGACGAACTATTTTACTTATTCATTTCTATGTCAGGACTTATTCATTTCGATTTCATGACGATCAATTATGTTATAATTATGCCACGTACTTCCAGTAGGAGACAACATAGATCACCCTAGCATGCGCATCAATAAGCCCTGCCCAGAGCAAGAAGTCTCGGTGTAAGTACAAACTAGCATATGTTGTGATTCCTTTGTATTTCCACAATAACATTGAATGGTACTTTCGTTCAAGAAACTCAATCGTTGCATGTTCACCTTGCATAACATATATTCAGTGCTCTCAAAGTAGGTCAGGGAAGTTGTTGTCATCTTTCCCGAGAGCTCCATCCGGGTTATAGATGGATTTTTTTTCTTTTCAGTTCAGAAATAAATAATCCAGACTGCGATCTTTTTCTTTATTTTTTTTTGTTGGTTAGTATCTGCAATTGATTTTCAAACCGTCGAGTGGAAGTCGAGAGTCCTACCAACTATTCTATAGAGGCCGTCAAGTTTTGTGATAAGATAATGATACTGGATTGAGGGAGTGGAATAATTGATCAGCTGTCGATAGAAGTGGAGTTTTGTGCTGGTGATGGTGTAACTCGAACTTAATAAGAAAAGCAATGCAGAAGGTTGAAAATTATCATTGAGATTTTTTTTCGAACACCTCAAAGCAAAACGATCTAGGTAAAAGTACGAAGAGACAAATAATTAATACACAGTACAGTAAGAATTTATCCGTTTTACGACAAGGGCAAGGGAAGTTGGTACAAGTCCAAAAAAGAGCTTAAACGAAAACATAGCAAGTTTTAAGTTGACTTTTCGTCAAATATTTTCTCAATTGAAACTCCCCAAAGTAAATCTTTTCTTAGTATATCTAATATGGAAGAGCACGACCTTATTAAATTTTCTTTATAAATTTGATTTGTTTATTCCATAAGATGATTCTTAAAGTACGAGTCTGTTGAATTTGTAAGTAGTGAAACTTTTGTAATTGATTTTTTAGGAATAAGTAAAATATTCATAAAACATTTAGTTTAGTTTAGTAACCGAAATAAAAATGAATTAATTAAAAGATCGGTGTTCTGAATTGCTCTGTTGCGAATACGTTTTTTAACATTTCTTTTAAACTATACTAAAATACCTTATTTTACCAATAATTAACTTTTTTTAACAAAAAAACTATTTTTATCTCCTACTCCGAGACTTCGGGATCAGTGCGTCTGAAGAGTCTTTAGATAGGAGATAAAAACACGTGTTGCGGGAATTAATGTTATCGACTGTACAGAATAAAAATGTTGATAAATGTAGGGAAATCAAACCTTTTTGTTAATCGTTAGTTCTTATATTACCCCTCAACATATCCGAATGAAAGATGAAGACATGTTGAAGAGTGTGGCCGGAAACACTACCGCACGGGGACAGGCAATAGCACTTCCACAGATATAGTCTTTATAATCCTTTATGTATACATACTAGGTGCGTCCAGAAAGTAAAGAACGATTGCGCATCACGCCCTGCGCTGATTCCCCACAACCGCGATCTATGTGCGCCAGTTAGCTCCTTCCCTCGCTTCAGTGCGAGCCGAGTTTTGTTGCTGAACGGTCGTGCGTCTTTGTTCTGTAACCTTTCAAAATGGCTGCGCCCATCCAAAATTCCGCTAAATGTGAAGTGCGTAGTGTCATTCGTTTTCTGAATGCACAAAATGTTCGGCCTATCGAAATTTATAAGCAACTTTAAGCACAGTATATGAATCTTTCCCACATTTCACGACCGCTCCTACATGAAATAGTGACAGAGCACCTTGGCTACAAAAAAATGTGTGCTCGGAAAAGAAAAAGAAAAGTGATGGCAACAGTTTTTTGGGACAGAAAGGGTTTGATCCACGTGGAGTTTATGCCAAGAGGATACACAATAAACTCAGAGGCCTATTGTGAAATTCTTGAACGACTTAGACGCGCCATCCAAAACAAGAGACGTGGAATGTTGTCGGGAAAGGTGGTTTTGATTCATGACAATGCGCGGCCTCATGCATCAGCACGAACACAGCGAGAACTTCAACGTCTTAAGTGGGAAATTTTTGGACATCCTCCTTACATCCCTGACTTGGCACCAAGTGATTTTTCTTTATTCCCGAAACTAAAGGATTTTTTAGGTGGAGAACAGTTCGCAAACGATGAAGACTTCAAACAAGAAGAGACATCCTGGCTCAAATCTTTAGCGGTAGAAGAGTATAACATTGGAATTGAAAAATTGGTTCCGCGTTACAATAAGTGCCTTGACAGCTATGACGACTACATTGAAAAATAGAGTAAGGTACTGTGACTTTGTAAATAAAGTTTTGTGTTGATATCTTTCGTTTTTATTTAGTTATGCCAAAACGTTCTTTACTTTCTGGACGACCCACGTATTGAATAATCAACAATCTTTTAACGTTTTGATTGAAAAAAATAACAACTTCAAATTGAACTACACAAGGATTCCATTTAAAAACATTTCAATATCATTATAAAAAATCCGTATAAATATTCGCGTAAAGCGCGAGAAAACGCCTTTTCAAACGTAATAAAACAAGAAAAGAAATTGAAACTTTGGTGATACATGCGTATTGAAATAAAAATGAATATTGAATACAATTTGCCTCGTGTTCGACGGAATTTTCACGGGGTGAAATCCGAAATAAGGCCTTTCAAGGTTGTTAAGGAAATTTAAGGTAAAAAATACAAATACGCGTTATAGACAAATAAATCCTCAAATATTGAGAGCGGCGATGGGTAGATATTGGAAAGTAAAACTTGTAAGTAAAGGGCTTCAAAAATAACTAAGTATGTTTTTCTTACAATAAAATTTAAAAAAAAAAAGGTTTTATTTCATGATCCGAATTTCGTTGTTTAACGATTAGCATTCACGCTAAGCAAGCGGTCACCTAGGTTTGATTCCTGGCCGATTCTTTTTGAATGAGGTTTTACTCTTAGGTCATTTAGCATCTGAATTAATATTTTGTGTTACTTATATAATTAATTTATAATAATTTACTAAGCAATACAATAAAAAGCGCTTTTTAAAAAACTCGTCGACCGTTTTAGAACTTTGATTTCTATGTAATCGAAACCTTAAGTTTGATTTGACAAGACTGTGTGCTTTTTGGAGAATAGCAACTTGCACACAATAACACGTACTGACGTCTTCCATCCATAGAATGACTGACAATTATACTTGATCACGATAAAAAGCAAAAATGACAAAATATAATAGTGTGTGCGTGCCCACCTTGAATGCCATAATGGAGGGCATGACCGAGGGGACAAACTCTAGGGGACGCCCACGCCGAGAGTACCTGGAGGACCTGTTGGTGGACGTGCGCTGCTCAACATACACAGACTTAAAAAGAGCCGCACAGGACACGGGGGAATGGAGGAGAAGAGTTCAAATTGCTGCAAACCAGTCTTAGGACTGCAACCACGGAAGGAAAGCCCACCTTGATATATGGCAGTGAAACTTATACTTGGCAGAAAAAAATAAGATATTAATGGTGTGGAGATGCGTGCAGTAAGGAAAATTTGTGGAGTGTCAATGTTTGACAGAAGGCGGAATGAAGACATCAGAAATTAATGGATGTTTTAAGTAAGATGAAGATAGGAGTTTTTAGATGGTTTAGACATGTGGAGAGAAGAAATTATGAAATAATAACTAAGCAAATATGCAAATCAGAAGTGCAAGGTGTGCGTGGAAGAGATAGACCGAGAAAAATGTGGCTGGATCAAATGGACCAGATTTTGAAAGAAGGTGAAGTAAGAAATATGAATAATAGAAGTTTGTTCATGATGATAAGTATGAATGTGGAGGAGGCGAAAGTTGTGTGCTTAGATAGAAATGTTTGGAGGTCTGTTCTCTCTGCTTACCCCGCAATGGACACGGCGTGATGATATGTATGTATATATGTATTGTATCCAAATTTCGACGGTTGCATTTAGATAACATAGAAAAATGTTTATAGCATGAAACTCGGTAAGATCTACGGTCGAGTGGGTGTAGTGAAAACTCTTAAATTCGGTAGACATCGCATGCAGGATGAAAATCGTGCGAAAAAGGCGTTTTCAACGATCCGACAAGACGTGAAAAACTGTGACCATCACCATCACGCCATGCCCCTATTGGAGCAGGCAGAGAGAACACATATCTTATTCGTTTCATCCTAGCCCACATATTTCGCATCTGTCGCGTCCATGCATCTCGTCATGCATATTTTCCTGTTACAAAGGCTTATCACTCTTTCAGAAATGTATTGATTTGGTTATGCCACCTTTTTCCCGGACTTTCCAAATTTTTCGTACCTACTATACTACTAGTAGAATTTATTTTAGTAAATCTTTTAAAATTCATTCTTTCTACGTGGCTTAACCATCTTAATTCTCCGTTCTTCACCTTAAACACTGCAATAGTTTTAAATTTGTATGATTCTTTAGGGTGCTTAGTTTTGTCCTTCATTGTTTTTCCACATTCAACGTTATACTCTAATTCTACCGTATTTACCATACTTTCATAATGTTTTTGCCACGTCCAATTTTCCCTTGCATTTCTTAATGTTGAATTCCAAAATTAATTATCTTCTCTTTCTTTTCATTTCAAAGGTATTATACTACTTCCAAGAAGAATTCTACCATCTGGATAGAACTGGGGGTTCCACACATCAGGACTTCATCGGGCTCCTCCGACTAAAGATATGTGTCAAAATATAAGAGTCTGGAGGGATGGCGTAATGGTACGAGTATGTATGTAAAACAGGCTTTTCGAATAAATCAGATCTCCAAAAAGAAATTATTCAATGGAAATATTATATCAAGAGTAATTATTCCAAAACATGAAACAACTTCTTTCAATATTTCCACTTCAGACACTCCCCCTCGACACGACCTTTATATTCAATAGGTTATGCATTAGTGCTTAGTTTGCCTTACAAATAGGTAGAAATTTGAGTCCTAAAATGGCAATTGATTTAGCGGCGCTTAAAGGCTCGTTCTCACGGTTCAAGTTTAGTTGACCGATTAAAGATGAATGAAATATGTAGTGGGAACATTTGTTTCAATAGAGTTGATCAACTTTTTAGTTGATCAAGAAAATATTGACCCAGTCAAACTTTATCGTTCAAGTTATGAGTCATCCGCCAATTGCTTTCAAGTTGAAACCTCTCTTGAAACGTGTGAACATGTGAATTCAAGTTGATTGTCAAGTTCGCTTTCAACTCGATAAATATAAAAATAAAGATGCAAGAGAAAATGTTTTCGACACCATTTTTAACTTAATTAAATTGAAACTGTTTATTGAATCAGTTTCTATTGAAACGTGTGAACAAAAACTGATTTAAGTCGTATTCAACTTTTGTTGATCAACTTTAATCGGTCAGCTAATCTTGGACCGTGAGAACGGGCCTGTATTCAACTTTTGTTGATCAACTATAATCGGTCAATTAAACTTGAACCATGAGATGAGCGACGCTTCTCAAGGGCGCTCTTACTCGAGATTCGAACCCAACTTTATTGGTAGATTAAAAATATTACAAAATAAATATATAAGCTGAGTTCACAAAAGTTGAGAAACTTAACAAGGGAAGACTACTAAAAAGAAACCTTTTTAGATCTTCCGATATATGATAGTAATACATTTAGCTTTAGTTATATATAGGCAACAAACCCAGATCCATTAAAATTATATGTCCAAATCAAATTACCTGTTGTTTTTTCTCAAATTGTGTATATTTCTTGTCATGTGTAATAATAATAATAATAATATTTCATATGTGTAGTGTTCATATAAAATCATACATTTTGATAAGACCTCCCATGAAGGTTTGTCTCCAAGTGCTTCCTAAAGTTGCACGCGCAACTCATATTTTTAGAATTTAAATGCAAACCTTTCCACACCACAGGATCAGCCTTGTCATAATATCCCGCCCTATTAGACCGATTCGGAAAAAAATATTTATTAAATATAGGCAAAATCGACCTCAAAGTTCTACTCCTCTCCGGAGTTACATCACTCTAGTGGAAATTACAAAATAAATTTAAGCATTATGATAATTATGGAGTTTCACAACGTCAAATCCTAAGAAAGAAACATTTTTTACATTCACTTTTTTCGATTGTCTCATGTGTAATAACTAACACAAAAATGCTCGTAATATGAACGCTGTTCACCCGAAATGAAAAGAAATGTAACATTTTAAAACAGACGCCGCTCAAATAGCACATTATTGTCGATAATCATTTGACAGTTCTGATTTGTTATAACAGATGCACCAGTATTTTCACTTTTGTAAATAAAATGAGACGCGCACTGTAAAAATTTAATTCTAAAGTTGAAATAATTTATTTTTATAAACATCTTGACTTCTTGTTGAATAAATAATAGTCTTAAGCGAAGATTTTATGGATTTGACATTTAGCTGTCAGGTTATGTGTCGGGCAGTATTGTTGTGTTTGGCGCGGATTTTTATTTTTATTTCTAAAATTAATATAAAATGTGTTTATAGTAGTAGTAAGTAGTTTACCTGTCAATATTTTTTTACGTGTGCCGTTTTATAACATATCAATTTTATAACAGGTCAGAAATGTTGAAAAAAAAACCGTTTATATTTTTATACCCCTCCCCCCTCACTGGGCATCCTTCACAGAAGTCTTATAGAGTTAAAAAGGTTATGTATAAGAACTAATGTTTAGTTAGCTTGACAGGAAGCTTGGCACTGATAATAACATAATTTTAGAGGAATTTCCACAGTTAAAATGCTCATAATTAAAATTGAATTATATTACGTCATTTTTATTATGAATCCATCAAGATTATAAACCAAGAAGTTCTCAAAAGATTTTTAAAAAATAAACGCGCTGTAGCAATTCACTACGTGAGACAATACACCATAACTTCCCCTTAAGACAACCCTCGTCTTCATAGAATATGGTACTCACCTGTGCTCGTCTTTTGGACTGGGAATGAACTTAATACACTCCCTCTTCTGGAAGGTCGCTTCTATCCAGGTCCGGGCTGTCTTCTGTAAGAAAGAAAAAAAATATTATAATCAAAAGGTTTATTATACAATACTTTAAGTGCACCGAATTCAATTTGTGATTGAAGATGGATTACATCTTGGCTTTCTTTATTGTTTTTCCGTTAACCAGCTACCAAATTGCTGCTATCCCACTTCAGTAACATAGCGTGTCTTTCTCCTCTAATCTATTTTTATTTACATGTCCCTTCCCAGTCATCAGTGATATTTAAACATATTCTTTACATTTTTTTTTATTTCTTTACTATTTACATTATTTTTAAATTTTAGTTTGTTCTGACTTTTTAATATTTTTGTTTAGTGTGTAACCTTTCAACCAACTGTTAGAAAAACCTGTGTAACTCATCTCTGATTAGTAAGAAGGCATTTCCTTGTCCTAATGAAATCGCTGATTTGAGAAACGACGTGTCAAATAAATCAATATGGCTAGTTAAAACCGACCACTTTTCACTACTCTTTCAAAGGAAACACCAAATTTACACTAGCATATATCAACTAAGAAAATATTTTAGATTTCTGAGACTTAAGAAGGCGGTTATTCCATGTGATAGGCGGCGCTCGTGGTGTAACGGTAAGAATTCGTGATAATCAAGTGTGTGCTAGCTTTGATTCCTGACAGATTCACTTCCGGACAGGTTATACTATGAGACATTTTTACATCTGAATTTAAGAATCCAGATGGCACTCTTATTAGCGAAATTGTAGTAGTTCTACCACCATTATTTACTTTATGGGTTGAGATTGTGAAAAATTCCTCTTGATGTTGTTATACATTAATATTGGCCGAGAAACAGCGCTATAAAAATAAGGCTAACTACTCCAAAATTCGAAGTCGTCACCTCAAAACGCAACAATAAAATCAATAGTTTGAATAAATAAAAGTGATAAAGAAACACAATTTATTAACAACTGTGCAACAAAAATAAATGATAATGTTGGGACATTACACCTGCTTTGTTAAGCTTGCCTTTATATATTGTTGAGACATTACACCTGCTATGTTAAGCTTGCCTTTATATATTGTTGGGACATTACACCTGCTATGTTAAGCTTGCCTTTATATATTGTTGAGACATTACACCTGCTATGTTAAGCTTGCCTTTATATATTGTTGGGACATTACACCTGCTATGTTAAGCTTGCCTTTATATATTGTTGAGACATTACACCTGCTATGTTAAGATTGCCTTTATATATTGTTGGGACATTACACCTGCTATATTAAGCTTGCCTTTATATATTGTTGGGACATTACACCTGCTATGTTAAGCTTGCCTTTATATATTGTTGAGACATTACACCTGCTATGTTAAGATTGCCTTTATATATTGTTGGGACATTACACCTGCTATGTTAAGCTTGCCTTTATATATTGTTGGGACATTACACCTGCTATGTTAAGCTTGCCTTTATATATTGTTGGGACATTACACCTGCTATGTTAAACTTGCCTTTATATATTGTTGGGACATTACACCTGCTATGTTAAGCTTGCCTTTATATATTGTTGAGACATTACACCTGCTATGTTAAGATTGCCTTTATATATTGTTGGGACATTACACCTGCTATGTTAAGCTTGCCTTTATATATTGTTGAGACATTACACCTGCTATGTTAAGATTGCCTTTATATATTGTTGGGACATTACACCTGCTATGTTAAGCTTGCCTTTATATATTGTTGGGACATTACACCTGCTATGTTAAGCTTGCCTTTATATATTGTTGAGACATTACACCTGCTATGTTAAGATTGCCTTTATATATTGTTGGGACATTACACCTGCTATGTTAAGCTTGCCTTTATATATTGTTGGGACATTACACCTGCTATATTAAGCTTGCCTTTATATATTGTTGGGACATTACACCTGCTATGTTAAGCTTGCCTTTATATATTGTTGGGACATTACACCTGCTATGTTAAGATTGCCTTTATATATTGTTGGGACATTACACCTGCTATGTTAAGCTTGCCGTTATATATTGTTGGGACATTACACCTGCTATATTAAGCTTGCCTTTATATATTGTTGGGACATTACACCTGCTATGTTAAGCTTGCCTTTATATATTGTTGAGACATTACACCTGCTATGTTAAGATTGCCTTTATATATTGTTGGGACATTACACCTGCTATGTTAAGCTTGCCTTTATATATTGTTGGGACATTACACCTGCTATATTAAGCTTGCCTTTATATATTGTTGGGACATTACACCTGCTATGTTAAGCTTGCCTTTATATATTGTTGGGACATTACACCTGCTATGTTAAGATTGCCTTTATATATTGTTGGGACATTACACCTGCTATGTTAAGCTTGCCTTTATATATTGTTGGGACATTACACCTGCTATATTAAGCTTGCCTTTATATATTGTTGGGACATTACACCTGCTATGTTAAGCTTGCCTTTATATATTGTTGAGACATTACACCTGCTATGTTAAGATTGCCTTTATATATTGTTGGGACATTACACCTGCTATGTTAAGCTTGCCTTTATATATTGTTGGGACATTACACCTGCTATATTAAGCTTGCCTTTATATATTGTTGGGACATTACACCTGCTATGTTAAGCTTGCCTTTATATATTGTTGGGACATTACACCTGCTATGTTAAGCTTGCCTTTATATATTGTTGGGACATTACACCTGCTATGTTAAGCTTGCCTTTATATATTGTTGGGACATTACACCTGCTATGTTAAGATTGCCTTTATATATTGTTGGGACATTACACCTGCTATGTTAAGCTTGCCTTTATATATTGTTGGGACATTACACCTGCTATATTAAGCTTGCCTTTATATATTGTTGGGACATTACACCTGCTATATTAAGCTTGCCTTTATATATTGTTGGGACATTACACCTGCTATGTTAAGCTTGCCTTTATATATTGTTGGGACAATACACCTGCTATGTTAAGCTTGCCTTTATATATAAAAAAATGTAATTCACAGCTTTATGTTTCACGAATGTTTATTTATTTTTCTATTTATTACTAGAATAAAATACAACTTAAAAGACATTTCTATATTACTAGCAAACCACCTAATCGCCTAATTTAAGATGACAGTAAAAAACAAAATTTGTTATTTTATTGTTTCACAGAGATGGTTTGGGCATGTACAACAAATGAATGAGGAAATATTAACAAAATAAATATACAGTGCAAATGTGAGTGGAAAGCGTGGTAGAGAGGTACCAAGGAAAACGTGGTCGTATCAAGTGAATAATATTTTGAAAGAAGGGAATGTGAAAAGTCACAGAAATCGTAGGAGTCGTATGATAATGTGTATGGATGTAAAAAAGGCGAAAGATGTATCTCTATGAAAAGTTTGGATCTCTTTCATCTCTGCCAACCCTTACAGAGCAATGACACAATGGTATTTATGCATATATTATTATTTTAAAAAGTAAAACACAATCAATTTTTTTGTACAACATAAAAAATTTTGTTAATATAATTTAACAAACAAACTTAGATGATGACATGAGAGAGGCATGATGTATAAGAAAAATTGAACCGGAAAAGCACTACACATCAATGTGAAGAGATGTTATGTTTTAAAGCAGTTGTTTGAAGCCCCCCCAACAAGAATATGAGTCTTAAGAAAGGTTGTTCTAAGAGATTAAATAAAAGACGATATAAAAATTAAAAGTCTATAATAAATATCTGATTCAGTATAAGCAAAAGTCTGTATACTACCTTGATCAAAAAGTTTTAGGACTTTATTCATAAAATCGAAAATACAAGTTTATTCATGATATTTATTTAAAATGCTTGACAAATTGATTTAGTAAAGCAATTCTGTCCACATTCTTCTTTATGGAGGGCTACAATACACTCCTTACACATGTACCGAGTCTCACTGCTCTTCTTGTGTTTAGTACACATCTTGCAAGTTATGCAGGGTGTTTCTTTTTTGTCACTTGATAGAATATACACATAAACACATTAAACACGCTCTTCGATAACCTGTTTGAAGGATCTAACAAATTCCTGATTTCATTTGGATCCGGAGACTGTAGCTGGTTTTTAGATTCATATGTCAAAATCTACAAGAATCTGACACTTGACTGTACACTGATGATGCAACGTCAAAATCTCCATCATAAATGAATTTATACATATATTCATTATTTAGAGAATTGTCTATGCTAGAAATAAGAAATTAGAAAACTTAAATAAGAGAATTTAAAGTTTGAATTGTAGACAGCAATATTTGCTAGATGCCAGCAATATATCCTTTTTTGGAAAAGGTATCGATAACGTGAAAACACGGGACCGGGACTCAACGCAAATCTAGTATATCAGGTTAAAACACGGGTTCGGGATACAGGTTGTTAACAAGAAACATTTGACTTATTTAACATCTAACAGAAAAATAACAAGAATAACTGAACCGAATAATTATGTTGACATAAATTGTGGTTTATTTTGCCTAAATTTTCAATGGAAATATTTCGAAACCATATTCTGGTGATATTTCTTTTATCTTAGATATTTTGAAATATGGCAATATCATGAATTTTGATGAGCGTCTTTTCACGTAGCTAGGCGGAATAACTTTTTCCGTAACTTTACTATGCAAATAACTGATATAACCACCTATTTTTATACATTTGTATATTTTAACATTTCAAGGATTTTTTTTTCAAATTCGTCAACCGAACGAATGAAATTCCTCGAATTCTCGCGGAACAAAATACATATTAATTTATAGTTTAAATACCAGAGGTAATTGAAAAACTTTTCGCTGATGTAAAATTTTTGGTTTATGCAAAAAAAAACATATGGAAAAATAAGGCGCAGATATTTGGGAGAAATTGTGAAATAAAATGATTGAAAATACCGTACATATATTTGATACGTCAAATTTGAAAAATGCATGATTTTTAGTACAATTAGAAATGAACTATGTTGAAATTAAACAAAATTGGCATGTGACACAATTATAGCGCTAAGTCTAAATTTCTTTTTTTAAATAATGAACTTGACTGACGAAATTTAAATTGTACAGAAAAAAAGAGGTGGAGATTATAAGAAAATTGAGCAAATACTCTAAAATAAAGGATATGCGTTGCAAATAATCATAATCACTTTACTTTATTGCAAACTACAAATGACGAGTTTATTGCCATTAGACAATCTCTTCCAACTAATCAGAGAAGAGTAGGAGATTACTGCCTATTGCTGGACGAATTGTTACAACGTTATATTCAAAACGCAAAAAATACACATATTTAAAAAGCATTAAAACAATTAAACCAAGTTTAGAAAAATGAAAGTGTGATCGGAAAGGATAAGGAAATAGAGTTAATAAAAAAATACATTTTGCCACTGTATTATTGTATTATATTGTATAATACTTTCAATGTACACGTAAAACATAGCTGGTTTATTGGCAATTGGCAACCTTTTTCAACCAACCAGAAATATGTTAAATTGAATATCAGATTCGATATCTTTTTGAAATAAATTGAATTTTAACGGGAATCTAGCCCATTTCCCTAAAGTTGGGAGACAAGCGTTTTATCAACTAGGATACGTACTCGTATGTCATTTATCATTGATCGACGGATGTCATTGAAGGGAGATGTTATATTTTTTATGTTACTGTTTGAAATTGAGATAAAAACCTATAAGAAAGCGACCGAGCACTAAATCCAGCATATTTTGTTGACTAATATACCAAGGGCACCGATAGCCCTATGTTTTTACCGACAGAGTTTAAGTGTGGGTTGAATTAAAATGCCATCTAAAAGAAGCGTAGTACACAAGCATCCACGTGGAACAAACGTGACATTAACCTAGATTTGCCTACGCAGTGGAAAAGCGAGACCCAACCAACCTTTTGGCACGTGGCATCGCTGAAAAAGTTATCCAAACTTCTTTCAATCTGAATTATTAAAATACCTTAATGATGCGAGATTTACATTATAAAAGCTTATGGTATAATACTTTATCAGATTTTGTAAATTTAAAAAATTAACGTATATATTGAAATAAGGTGGAATAAAGACATCATAAATTAATGCAAATCTAAAATTAATGTTTTAAGTAAGATTAACAAAGGAGCGTTAAGATGGTTTAGAAATGTGAAAAGAATGAACGAAGAAAGAATGACTAAGTGATTATATAAGACAACAATTTAAGGCGTGTGTTGAAGTGGTACACTGTGGAAAACGTGGCAGGGATAAATGTACGGTACCCGGCGGTAAGTAATATACATCGTTTGTAGAGCGTCGTCTCTGTCGCACGATGCGCTAATCGCAGACGACGCTCTACAAACGATGTGTATTACTTATCGCCAGGTATTGTACTAGATTTTGAAAGATCGTAACAAGTCATATGAATAGTTCAGTTCAGTAAAATTAATAACTGAAGATTGCGCATGACAATGTGTATGCAGGTCGACCTCCGTGGCCTAGTTGGTATGACGCTTGTTTCCCAGCTCGGAGGTTGCGGGTTCAAATCACGCTGGAACCCAGATTTTTTTAAAAAGGATTCCAGTCTGGTTTTCACTTAATATCTCCTTAACATCTTTCTGGTATATTGGAAGAGATTGCCACATGGCATTAAACCCGCCAGGTTGTACTGTATACAACAAAAGTGAAATACAATACAATACATGCGGAGGAGGCGAAAATTGTGTTCTTGGATAGAAAAGTGCGGAGATTTGTTCTTTCTGCTTAACTCACTGATGCGTATGTATATACAATACATATATTAAAGATGTATATTCATACATCTATTCGATTTATTAGAGCTCGAAAATCACTAAGTAAAAACAAAATTGAAAGACTAAGATTGATTCAAAAGAAATTTCCGGAACGTTATCAGATTCGTGTGAAAAACATCGACGTTGTTAAACCTTCATTAAAATTCCTACAGGTTCGTCGTACAAGAGAGGTCTGGGCATGTGAGGTACTACATGTGTATTTCGGGTCAAAAATAATGATTATTGCGTTGTTCTTATTGGAATATGAAAGTACTACAGAATAATTTGACACTTAAATGGGCAAAAATTCCACACAACAACTAAAATTAAAATGACATACGAGTATATGTTTCGCTTCTCAAAATCTTTAACAAACTGGACTCAATACACTGCTAACCAAGCTTATATAGCAAAAAAAATACAACCTTTTGCTTAAAACTATTATAGTTATATATTTTTTTCAATATTATATAACTCGCGTTGATTTATTTTCTTTCTTTTCGTTGACTTTCTTTCTCTCAAACTTACTTTTCGAGATCTCTAAAAATACAATATTTTGAAGTTTCAATACATGTTTTTTTGTGTTTATTGAAGTGGATTAGTTATACGTACGAATATGTATAGTTTTATCAATAGCATGTAAAAGGGCAGATATTCACAAACAAGACTTCAGGATGTATCGTCAATAGGATTTCCTCCCTACTTATTTATGATTATGTCAGTCATCTCTACATGGGTGAGTTTGGTATCTTTCCATGGTAACACTCCCTTTAAAGTACAAAGAACTATTCAGCTCTTGGTAAAGATATTCAGGTTTGTTCAATGTCTTTTGAATTGTCCAGAATTACAAATACATTAGACTGCGCCGGTAGAAACAACTATTTTTCATGAAAAACGTTTCTTCTCAATTTGATTGCTCTGGATGTTGATATATTTCATATTACATTGTCAAAAGTTGAGGGAGTATTTATTTAATGCTGGGGACGTTGGTAAGCACACATAAATATGTTATTTTTAAAAGAAAATTTAATAATTTGAAATCTGAAATTTATATTTCTTAAAGTGTTGTTTCAAAATGAATGATGGTGTTTATAATTCAAGTGTACGTCAAAAAGAATAATAAAAATAAATGGCTCTGTCCAGTCAAGGCTTCAATTAAGGGTGCTGGGCTGAGGTCAGACCTAGGTGGAGGGGTTTTGTGGCATTCTCTGTGTTCCCAATGGAATGTATACAGTGATGATGAAAAAGTGAGAAGAATGTTGAAAATATGACAAATATTTCTTCTGTCGTCAAATCCATTATCCTCCGAGTTTTTTATGTATAGGGTGAGTTATTAAAGGGTAACCTTTTTGATAAAGGTAACCGATCCAATGTTCTTAAGTACACTTCAAAAATGTCACCCAAAAAAATTTAAGTTTTTTTTTTGTTAAAAATATGATATCTTAATATTGAGTATTTTTTAGACGAGTGTCCACCGATAATTATCTACATACATACGTACCATCACGCGCTGCAGCGGAGTAAGTGTAGATAACCGATTTTTCAATCAAAACACAATCGTCAATCTTCATATATCTTTTAATGCATATTTTTTACATGTATCAATTGTAACGAAAATAAATTTGACAGATTAGAGGCACTAAAAATAATGAAGTCAGTATATAGGGATGAACACTCGGTTAATATAACACATACATTATCAAGATCTCACCGCTGCTTGCTGAAATTGTCTCCTGTCTCTCTCCATTCACAACCCCTAACCCAAATTTTAATTGCGTGTATGTCGGTACTAGTTCGAACATAATTCAGTCTTGTTTGTGTTCTCTGATGATGAGGTGAAAACCTTGAAACTGGTAGGGTTATACTGTTGTATAAAGTGGAATAAAATATGTTTGACTAAAAAAATTATAATGCCTTTAAACTTCCAGTGTTAATGCCTTAACTATAAATAATATATGAAATAAACACGTCAAAATTACCAAAAATATATCCTTATCGGCTAAAATCAATAAAAAACTAGACTTGAAATATAATGAAATATTGTGCAAAAATCTAATGATTCACAATTTAATTTAATGATCCGAACAGAGAATAACAAATTTCACCTGACAGGTACAGTAGCGCCCGACTTAACATCCAATCATTAGGAAACCTAAATATCAACTCCACATAATCTAAAGCCAGATTCACATTTGACTGCGTAAGTACTAATTGTGGTCCCGCCCTTCGATAGTAAGATTTTAGTATTCAAAACGTAATATGCACATTTGAAATATTTTTAATGGAAACACGGCCCGTAGAGTACAAAAAACAGGTTTTCCGGAAAGTGATTTCGTTTTTTTTTTGTATATTTTCACTATCTTAGCAAGCTCTTCTGTCGCCGAACGTTCGTCCTTCTCGATAAAATCGTAGATTTGGTCGTCATTAGAGGTAGTCGACCTTCTTGAACACACGTAGCCTACTGCATCGTCGCTGTATACTTTACATATATTTTTGGTTTGTTACCTTTGTTTCCTTCGCGATAGTAAAAAAAACATCAAACACTGAAAAAATTACTTACTTTGTTCTACCCCTAAAATTACACCAAAAAAATTACTGAAGCAATTTGGGTAAAACATGGCCAAAAATACGCTTAATTATTATCTTTTATGATAATATACATTAAGCATGTTTGCAATGTAAAAAAATCTATTTTGTGGATAAAGAGATAAAAAATCATAATTTATTGAAGAAGGGTAAGTATAATTCACCAAACTGCAAAAGGTTAAAATGTAGGTCAACCTTCGTTAGAATCCACACGATACTTTGTTTCGATTTATTGATCATCAAATATAAATTTATCGCCATTATTGTCAAAGGGTAAGTTGACAGATGGCTCTTGACCCCGATTCTATTTCCCCTTTCCAAGGGTGCCACTGCAGAGGAACCCTTTAAGGTTAACCTGTTGCTGCTGCCCTCCACTTTGCGTGACATTGCCTTTCGACTTCTGGCGTTAATATTTAAACTAGGCCAAGTTAACGACCTTCAGCCCCCTTATTCTTAAACAGTTACTGCTTATTTGGTTCAACATTGGTTAATAGTAGATATCATTTGTCCGGGTTTTCATGATATGAACTTTCAGATAATTCATGGATTAACCGTCATGAAATAAATTCTTAACACTGAAAAATACATTGAATGAATATAGTCACATAACGTTACTACTTAAAAGATTTGGATGGTTTCAGTTAGAGGAGACGGTTTGAGTTATGGTGTTCAAGACAATCATCAATCAAGCATACTGGATTAAAGAAGCCGATGTTACTTCTTAATGTAGCTACACTGAACAAAGCAGATATTTCTTAGATAACGAGAGGAAACATTTAACACGTTCCAGAGTCACAGGTGAGTCCAGAAGACTATTCAAGACTTGGACAGTTCAAGATAGAGAAAAGGGTTCAACATTCACATAAGTTTGAATATATGATATCCAAGGCGGTGAACAATCAGGTTCTTCGATATTTCCAGGATTGTTTTAGACGGGAGGAGATCTTCGAATATCGTCTCAGGTTAAGGTCAAACGCTGCGAATACTTTGACTCTTCAGGTTCTTAGTAGAGTTAGCAAACCCAAATATTTCGACAGAACGTTTCAGGTAGCGGGATCCCTTCTATGGAACAGTCTTCTGTCCTCCCTGAGGCAAATATCCAAATTAGCCAAGTTGAATTGTATTTGTATTGTATTACACTTAAGTTGTAAACAGTACAACCTCGCGGGCTTATTGCTATGTGGCACTATCTTCCAACCAATCAGAAATGTGTTAAAGGGGCTCTACATGAAAACCAGACTGGAATTCTTTTAAAATAAACTTGGATTCCAACGGGAATTCCAAACGGACGTTCGTCTTCAAATCCGCAACTTCCGGATTGGGAGAGAAGCGTCTCACCACCTAGGCCACGGAGGTCGTCATGAAAAGTCACATGTTTTATGTACACCTGTAAGTCAATATGTTGAGCTAGTTAGAAAGGCTTTTCAGGCTCAGGCAATATTTATGGTCGGGAAACAGCGCTATATCAAATTGTTTAAAAATAATAAATAGTAGAAATTATAAATATAATCACGATAAGTTTTATTGTGTGACCTCACCTTAAGTTAAATAAACATTTTTTTTCAACAAGGATAATATAACTATTACTAGTCCATGTATACTAATCGGTTATACATGTACGATAAAAATAAATTTCCAAAAACAATTGAAATTTAATTTTCTTCCGAAGAATGAACGGATTGATCCAGACTTACACAGATTTCAAATGAGTACGGATCTGACTAAATATTTGTTTGTCCGTATGTTTACATGAGATTTTAAAATAATTATTTGTACGTATACAAAATAAACAAACCCACATTTTATCGGTTTATAAATGTTTTAATAAAAAATGGTATTGCCTTGTATAGCATAGGTATGTATGAAATAAAAAATAGGATGATATTGAACAATGAAATACATATTTGACTTGCTTGACATTAACAAAAATCAGATCGAGATATGCCGATTCGATATTTTACAAAAATACATTTTTGCACATAAAAGTTTATTTGAAACTGTAGTATTATTTCTTTACTGTTTCAACTTTAACGGCGCTAGATAAACATACGTTAGCTGGGTCCCAATTCGATTTCACGCAAATACCTTATTCTAGAGTTAATTAATACTCGAACATGACATCTATTATTCTTTTTCTTTTAAAAATGAACGTATTTTCAGTTTTATGTGAAAGAGCTCTGTATTGATGGTGTATTTTTTAATAAGCGTGACACATTAATATTGCCTAGGTATCCAAGTATGATTCATTTTTGAAGCGAATCGAGCAAATGGTTGCCACACATCTCATCCGTTTTTTAAACTGGTTGTCCTTATTGTATTGTATTGGTCGTATAAAGTACAACCTCGTGGGTTAAAGTACGTATAAAGTACAACCTCGTGGGTTAAAGTACGTATAAAGTACAACCTCATCACAGGCAATATGTTCCAACCAACCAGAAATATATTTCAGATGCCTTAAGTGAAACGTGAAAACTTGTCTGGAAACCTATTTAAAATAAATTGGGTTCTAACGGGAATCTAAAGATTAGCCCTCGGGTTGGAATACTATAACACAGGAAATAATATATCTTGAGTAACGGAAAGCCTTTGTCTCTTAAATTGACTATTTCTGAAAGTTGTGAAAATTAGAAAGAAGCACACTTAAGACAACTTCGATATTTATTGGTATGTTACAAAACACAACGAAATGACAAGTAAGAAAAAGATACCCAGGTATGCAAATACTTTAGAGATCTAACCTTATCTCGAGAGATATTACTCATAAAATTTGACCGGAATCTTATAAGTATCGTAAAAGATTTATGCAAATCGGCACCAGAATCCTCTTATGATAACCCTTAATGCTCGGGGTAAAGGCAGACCAGTTGCCATGACTCCAGTTCGTTCCATTGCCTTGACATAAACGAGTGGGGGATACCGAGCACAGTATAATTTTTAAGGCTACTACGGAATAGGGTTAACCAGCGCTTTCAAATTACGGCCATTAATATTTAAAAAAAATGTAAATGTTGAACTATACACATTCTAAATATCAATGAAACATATTGACTTAAATGAAAAATTAAAGTAATTACCTGTTTAACTAAGCACGTGGAATATCCATAGTTATGTTGAGATTTTTACTGTTATTCCACCCACGCATCGGTATTCTGTTGAAGACTTTTCATCGAAATTTCGAAGTACCATTATCAGGTTTGGCGAGTGCTCAAATCATGAAAAATTGCTATTATCACGTTTGACGAGTGCTCAAATCATGAATAATTGCCATTATCAAGTTTGACGAGTGCTCAAATAATGAAAAATTGCTATTATCAAGTTTGACGAGTGCTCAAATAATGAAAAATTGCCATTATCAGGTTTGACGAGTGCCCAAATCATTGTCAAACAGCGCCAGCGTGTCTAAACATTTTTTGATATAAATTCCATCAACTGACCAAAGAGAAAAAGCTCTGCAGAACTTGCAAGGTGTGAGCCAAGCACAAGAAGGTAAGTGAGACCCAGTACGTTACATGTGTAAGGAGTGTGAGCCAAGCACAAGAAGGTAAGTGAGACCCAGTACGTTACATGTGTAAGGAGTGTAATTTAGTTCTCCACAAAGGATAATTTTGGTCGAATTACCATCCTAAACTAAAATATTCAAGCATTTTAAACAAATGTCTGTTTCGTTGAAATTTTATTTATTTTATATTTACTTAGATACAGCAATTTTAGTAAGTGCTCCACAAAAATACAATTCCTCTCAAACAAGGCCAGGCACTGAGAAAGGTTGTCTGATTTTGACTGGGCCTTAAAGTGTTAACATGACTGCACTGCGAATAAGATGACCTCTGGTATTATAAAACACAGTATTGTTTAAAAATGACCTGTTTTGTAGTGCATTTATTAATTCATTCCCTGTTCGTATTATATCAAATAATAAAAAATCTGACAAGGGTTAAAGAAAGTGGAAAGTGATATTCAGAGCCATGCAGTCAACCAGGGTCAGATCACGGACAATCTTCAGTCATGAAAAAAACTATAAAGAAGAAGTATGACTTCCGTGGCCTAGTTGATAAGATTGTCTTGCGATCGGTTGTTACGGGTTCGATTTTCATTGGTACTCAATTTTATTAAAAAAGGTTCCAATTTGATTTTCTTTCAATACCTTTATAAGATATTAGGTTGTATTGTATACAACGAAAGTGTAATAAAAATCATGAATTTAATGATGGTGGACCTCCGTGGCGTAGTTGATAAGGAGTCAAAATTCCGACCAGGGATTACAACTTCGATTCCCGTTGGTGCCCAGATTTTTTTAAATGTTTCCTGTATGATTTTCGCTTATGGCTACTTTGATACCTTTTTGGTTAGTTGGAAGGGATTGTCATGTGACAATAAACCCGCTAAGTTGTATTGTATACAACGAAAGTATAATACAATAGTACATAATGAATTTGAGAACCTCTTGTGTAGACGTTTTGGCGACATCAACAATATGAGATTTACACGCGATGTAATCAACATGAACATGATTTCATAGTTTGATTTTATGTATTTGAAGGTAACTTTGATATATGTGTTTAAAATTACGACTTGATATTTTTGTGTACCATTATTGACTACTTTCGAAATATACATAAAATGTATATGAAGATTCGTGAGCGACGTCAAGGTTGAGTCGGTTAAGCAAAAATGTTACGTTTTAACTAAGACCTCAAAACAAAACAGTATTCAGTTTAACCGTGAATAATAAATTAATAAGGTAGGATAATAATTTTAGGATAATAAATAGAAATTAATTTAGAGTAGGATAATAAATAGAATTTAATTTAGAAAAAAAAATCAATATTTTTTTATACAATACGAGTATTAATGTATATTTCTAGAATACTTTTGATATTTATTTGCTTAAAAAAAGCCAACAAACGCCTGCATTCTCGAAAAACTAAGTCACTGGCAGATTGAATTCCTCCGATTCATTGGACATATTGTTCGTGGCATTTAGAGAGGGTTTGGAGAGGCTTGTAATCACTAGAAGCGTGGAAGCGTTATGCACTAATGCGTTGGATTGACCAAGTGAGAGATGCAACAGGACTACCTTCATCAACAGCTCTTCGAACTGCGGAGTGCAGCGATGGATGTAGAGGAGTTGTCAAGAGTTAATACGTGGGAGTCTCAACGCATAGTCATGAGCTAAATGACAAGATGGATTCGAGAAATTCGGTAAGAGCTCAACACTTTGTGTGGCGAAATTAACGTATTAAGAATTGCTAGACTACAGTGGCTTGCGCACTTATACCATATACAGAATACTTACTCGATAGTAGGTAGGAGAGTAGGGAGACCAAAACTAAGATGACGGGATGGTTCGACAGATAACTATCATACACTGGGTATAATCAATTGGAGGACGGCTGATTTTGAGAGAGATAGATGGCAGAGATCCTTGTAGGTAGGCAAGACCAATTCTGGGTTGAAGGTTTGATGATGATGATTGGTTTCAATTTGTAGTTAAATTGAAAAAAATCGTTCTAAGTAACACAAATCCTCTCTTAAAAAATCAAGATTTTTACGGTTCATTCTTACTAAACTATTGCATAAAAAACTGAACTCTGGGATGTTTTATTTCGCAGTGTTTTATTTTGCACTTGGTTTACCCTCTTTTATCTATGACTCAAACGAAGAATAACTGAAGGGCAAACCACGTTTTTTGTGTATTTTTGACGCATAAAATCATGACATGAATATTTATGGTACATAAAACCATTGCGTGATGAAAAACTGTTTTAACAATCATTCGATGAACATCTTTCAAAAAACTTTGTCATTAAAATATGGCATTACATTTAATGGTAGACATGTACTCGTATTATAAATTGTTTTCCTTTAATTTTGCAATAAATAATAATCTATCTGCAGATAAACCAAAAGACGTTTTAAAATGCTGGCTATTTGTACCTTATTATACTTAAGTCCCCACATGCAATAAAAATCCAACAACTTTTCAGTTTTTTCGATATGTTTAAGCCAATATATGTTCAATTTCCTAGATTGTTTTCAATTGATTCGAATCCAAGTTATTTTCTAGTTGTGATTTTTCGTAGAGCGCGGTGGATAAATTGATGATCGAAACACTTAAATAGTAACCAAAAAAAAAGACTCAAGCATTCCCTGATCTTCATTCTTTATATGAATCGGATACATGGATAATAAGGGCTAAAGTGACAGAGAGAGAAAAAAGTGGATGCATTCGAGATATGGTGCTGGAGTCATATGCTCAGAATACTCTGGACGGCATTGAATCAGAATCATTAAACAAATTGGAATTTAGGAATGGCTGTTCGAGAATTGTCAGCGATGAGTACTCAAATTTTTGGGCCACATATCACGCAGAAGAGATGAGAATTTGGGGAGACTCATACTGAACGGTAGTGTGGAAGGACGACGAGAGAGAGGTAGTAACAATTCATTAGGACAATGTATTACGTCAATATTATGGAATTCATTTAATATGTGACAATGGACCTTGAAATAATTTATATAAAAAAATATGAACCCCCGCAATAAAAAAATTAAAGCCTCCGAGTCGATCCCCCGCATACTTCATAATTTCGGACAAACTAAAAATCCACTCCACAATGTCCCGTATGCAACCACCAAAAGAACACAACACTCAAGAGTTCACACAAATTTTTACTACAAGTTACAAGATGACAGCCAATGTTGTCTTCCCGATATGCTCTTCAATATTCCTGAATCAACAATTCGGATAAGTTAAAATATACCATAAAAAGGTTATCCAGTAAAAGAATCATCAACATTTAAAGCAGAAAATAGTTTCATATTACTACGTCATATATTAAAATATAGACAGTTTATTCTGAAACGACGACAGGTAAGTTCAAACAAAGGTACGAACGTATAAATCAAAAGGATAATATTCCAAAGACAGGGTTTATGGCGAAGCTGCAGAATATAATGGAAGGATTTGCTGAACACTCAGTATCCGGATCCCGGTCTTGGTGTTCTAGCACACTGAACTAATAGTGAAGACCCGGGGCCGGTGTGGGGCTATTAGAACATTATATATTATCTTAACAAAGCATCTTCTACTGCTGAAACTGTTTTCAGGAGATCCTCATTGTTGAAGAGGATTAACTAATGCATTGTGTAGGAATTTAATGTTGAATTTATCATCAGCAATGCATCCGTTCCCTTTGTTTCTTAACTTAAGACTTCATTGTAAACTAATTGTGTGGGCTTATTGTCAGGTGTCAATATCTTTTAACCAACCAGACAAAAGTAAATAATTAGTATAGAATACAAAACTCATAAACAATATTAATATCTAGAAAACTACTGAGATATCAATAATCAACGGTAGAAGGAAAGGACAGCAAAGAGGGAAGGCAAATTAAGAATGAAAAGCTATACATTACTGACTTGAAATTAAGAGCTTAAAGTCTTTATAAAAGAAGAGTTTGCATGACGAGGTGTATGGATGGTAATATATTAGCTAGGATACAATACAATGAAATAGAGATTTGTATTTTCTGTCTATCTCAGCAGAGACATGGTTTTTAAATCTTTGTTTGAAACACGTCAATGACGGAGCGAGATTAACATTAATTGGTAAATGATTCCAGAACCTTATTGCTTGCAAATTAAAGAACAAAACAAAAAATATGAGCAGTAAACTGGAAAAGGTAATAAAAAAGTCTATTCTTGACCATAATCTTCAATCCTATTTATGATACTTTCCGAATAATATTGCAGTCTTGGCGGAGTTCTTTTATACTTTCTCGAAAGAAATTAAATGGTACTCTTTCACCGCTTATGTCTGCAATCGTTTAAATCGAGCCATACTCACATAATAGTTAAAGTAACGTAAGAATAAAAAAAATCAAGGACATACGTTCATTTGAGCGACGGCTTTATATATATACTCGTATCAGCAAGTATGGTTAAGTAACTTTATTCTATTTTATACTTTCTCTAACTTTTTTATTGATACTGATTCACCGATCACGGCTAGAACCGTAAAAACTGAACCTGAATAGTTAGAGTTACGTATTATAACGTACGCCCATTCAAGTGAAATTATTGAATACTCAACGATTAACCAGAGTTGATTTTTATAACGTTTCAGAACAATTATGTCGTAAAAGGGTGCTTGTATATAAAATATTCACATTGTTAATAACTTACTACTACAATAAACACATTTCATATCAATTTATAATAAAATACCGCATTATACACGGTCATTCCGCCCCAATACATCAACTGACGACTGAATAGGAAACTATAACATCTTTATTTGTGACTATTATTTATTCAAAATTATATCAGGATAGTTATAAAAATACGTGATTTGAATTTTATAAATAAATTCTCACAGCACGCGCTTCAGTTTTAAGTGAAAATAATGCGTTTAAATTATTATAAAAAATAATGCGCTATTTGGGCGATACCTTTTTCTAGATTTTATATTTTTTTTTACTTCGGGCGAACTTCGGAGCATACCGGTTGGTAATCATTATTATAATTATTTCACATTGTTAAATTACTCTTACTCTTAAAATATTTATTTTTATTTTCAATTAAATTCAATCAATCTTCAAGTGAAATAAAATAATTAAAAATGACAAAAAAATAAAATGTCGTCAAAGAGACATGAAAATTGGACAAATGTCCCATAAAACCTCTGCAAAGACACAAAAAGCCGTATAATGTGTCTACCGATTCAGAGCACCGAAATGAGGGTATTAAGGTGATGTATTGTCGAAGGGAGGTTTTTCCTCACATCGTTAGGGGGGTGATGAAAACCTGAATCAAAATTAAGGCAACGACACACTGAATGAAAGATGACAAGTTTAGATTGAAAAGTATCTTACTATACCCATCACATAAAAAAACATAACAAATAGCTGGTTGTCACCACAAATTAATGTGTTGGGTAATTAGGAGGGTAATATCGTATTTATACGTCAAATTCGAACGGAAAATTGCACAAAATGCTCGTGAACGGTAGTTTTTTTAACATTTTCAGTATTTCAGCAATCTCTTGTGTCGTAGAACGCTATTTATTCTTGATCGAAGCCTTGATGTGGTCGTCATAAGTGGTAATCAGCCTTCCACAGCGGACACCACATTCGAGTGCCGTATCATCAAAACGCATTTTTTTTAACTACATTTGACAAACACGATCGCTTACTGCATCATCATTACATACTTAAGATATATTTTTGTCACATTTTTTTTATGTTAAGTAAAAAAGCATCAAGCATTTTTTTAAACTACATTTGACAAACACGATCGCAAACGTAGCCCAAGTCCATGGTCGGAAAGACGCTGAATATTTAAATCCATTGACTCCGTACGACCAATCAAATGTTTTTGTCAACGACGATTTTTTATGTTTGTAGTTTTTGTTTGGATTCAACTTAAAATAGTTATACATCATATGGAGTCATATGCTCAGAATACTCTGGACAGCATTGAATCAGAATCATTAAACAACTTGGAATAATGAATTAAGTCTATAAAGAAATCATGTTTTATTTGGTGGGCTGTTTTTATATTTAATTTCTCAATGATGGACCGCATTGAGAAATTAAATATAAAAACAGCCCACCAAATAAAATATGATTTCTTTATAGACTTAATTCATTATTTTAAAAAAGAAAATGATGTAGCCAAAAATAACTAAGAACTCTGATATAAGAGTGAAAGTATATTAAATAGAACGGCTTATGTGTATACAAATTCGTGACAATATAGATGGTTGTGCATCACACACGGCTATACAAGTCGTACACACCGTAGTTACATATTTACTTTTACACGCGAATATGGGCTAAAATATATGATTCTTAGGTAGGCACCGGTTATAGTTAAAAATGTTAATTATTATACTAACGAAATAATAAAAAATTGTCAACGAAAATATAAAATATTTATAGCTTGCGGGCAACATTAAAACCCACATGCCGTAATTTGTCCAGGACTGATACAGACTTATATACCATAAATGCAAGGGCAAGAATTCAATTCTAACACTGCAGTTAATAGATCGTTGAAGTAATATATGCATTATGCTGGGAATCGCTATGATATCCGTGCGAGAAATATGAAATACGTATTTATTATCCAGCAAATAGGAACGAAGAATTTATTCAAAGTTCTCTTATTGAAATAAGCATAGAAAATAGCATCCGAGGATTTCACGTTCGATTCCCAATGGAAAAAAAGGAATCCAGTGTGATAAAAAATCTCGTTTAGTAAAAATACTCGTGCGCATTATATGTGTTGTTATTATGTGCGGTAGTATTTTTAACAAGTACAATGGCGAACTGTTAGTAACTTGATTGGGGTCAGAGACAATATTGTCTCCCGGCTACGTTTTTCTACATCTTTGAATCATTAATATTGAAGGGATACGAATTAATGAAAACAACTTTGAATATTTTACACCGATCGCACTAAATTTTTCCAAATTGTAGATGTGAATGAAGATGAATGAAAGAATGAATATATAACAATTTATTATACCTCTTATCCCTGAAATCTTTTTCGTTAGTTGTCCCTTTAAAAATAAATTGACACTTTAAAAGCGGAGGCATGCATTGGAAGCGAATTTCAAGAGAATAGGTAGGAAAGTGTTGAAGTTCTAAAATATGTAACGCTCGTGTTACGTTTGATCGCATTGACTTCAATATTGCAGCAAGAATTTTCTTCGCTTAATTCTGCTACATAAAAAAAGCATTACAATATCAAGATATGCGGTCCAATATAAACTTAAAAATAATATCAACAACTTAAAAAAATCAACACGATTCAGAAAACATATGGCACATGAACTCATTAATGTTAAGTACAAAAACACAGAAAGTAAAATAAAACTTAATACAGTCAAAGAAAATATAACATTTTTTAAATCACAAAAAAATAAAATTCAAATGGAATAATCAGTCCCACAGTTAAGACCTAAGACTAAGGAAATGTCGGAGAACGATTCTCTTGAGTTCAACGCCTACATTAAAAATATCCAGCAAACCAGACATGGGAGTAACGCTATTGTTATTCTTATGTCTGTGAAAACTATGATATAATTCTTATCTCTCTATAAATAAAAAAAACACGAAAGAAGGGTTAAAATTCCAATCTAAAAATTTATGCACTAAATGTAATAACTAAGATTCTAGTGTTTAATGATAGTATTTATTGTAACCTTTCTACTTTTACTAAAATAGAAAATGAATTAGCGAGAAAGTATGTTAAATCAACGCAAATGAGTTTTCAATATGTTTCTCGACAAAATACAACTCTGAGCAATAACGCAATAATTATTCTACTCTAGTGACAGCTCATGACTATGAATTGTGGTAGAAGTTATGAGATGTTCTATGAGCGACATGTTTCATAATTCTTTGGCATCTTTTCGTTTCTGTATTTGTATGGTACATCTGAATTGGCGATACGCACATATTAACCACTTGACAGTTGACAACCACGAAGTTTCTTTTTATACTGACGAGCCCGAGCGTCGTTTGGGCAGATCTTGTTTCAACTTGTTTTCTCCGAACGGAATATATTTTCGTATAGAATTTATTCGTTCACAGTTAGTTCGTCATTGTGTTACGTCGCGTGTCAAAAATCCAACTGTTAAGTGGTTCAAGACCGTAGCTTTGGATTAAGAAGTGAAGTACAGTTCACCATCGTACGTGTTTTAAATACTATGTATAGCAAATTATGTATATTTCTTGTCTCGTGTGTAAAATAAATACCAAAAATAACAAATATAAGACGTGCACCAGCAACAACATTCATACACATCTAGTGCATGCGAGTTTTGTTACAAGACGAACTATTAAACCAGACTGGAATCTTCACGATAACCAGTGCACTTACTGTCTAGAGACAGTGCATGAATTTGTATACCTAGAATCTAGCCTGAGCAATACTGGAGGTTGCGAGGTGGAGGTTCGAAGAATAATCGGAATGGCCAAAAATGTTATGGGACGTCTTGTGAAAATATGGAAAGACCGCACTCATACAAAAGACACTAAAAAGAAGCTCGTCCAAACACTGATCTAAATAATACTGTATGTTGTTGAAACTTGGACCTTGGGACAATCGGAAAGACGACGGATCGATGCCTTTGAAACATGGTGTTGGCGCAGAATGCTCCGGATACCATGGACAGCCATAAGAACAAATGTGTCCATCTTAGCCGAGCTCAAACTTAAGGATCACCTCTCGTCATTGTGTATGCATACGACGTGTCCTGCGGTATTTCGGGCACAGAATGAGAAGAAAGTTGAATAGCCTGGATAAACTTGTGGTCGTCGGAAGCGTCGAACAAACGAAATTTCGAGGAAGACGGAGTGACCTACCCAGGAATGCGACGGGATCTTCAATAATGGATACTCTCCGATCGACTCAGGACAGATCCAGATGAAAGGAGACCATTAAAAGGGTCATCGACGGCTGCCGCCATTCTCTGGAATGAAGGACAGGAGGACGGAGAGGAACATTTACCCTGTTGTTGTATTCTCACGATGAAGTGTTACAACGTACAGCTGTCGTTAGGAAATTGTTATTGACCAAGTTGAATCACAAACCTTCCGTGTTTTTTAAGTAGGAGGGTGGAAACCAATTTTGGTTTATATTATATATTATATTATATATGAGCTATCGACGATATTGTGAATAACTTTAGAAAAAAAAAACATCAAATCGAATATAATCTGGCGTTATATTATCTGCCTAGCCCGACAGAAAAACACGTGGTATTATGTATGTATGTACGAGTATATTTCCATTCAATCTTTCCTATGACTATCTCTTCTTCCCTCTCCATTTATTTCAAGCATATACAATTGTTGCATAAGCCTTTCCTAACTCGTAAAATTTCAACTGTATGACAATATTTAAATAAAATTTAAAAAAATATCATTAAGTCTTAAAAAGAGAAAGAAACCCTCAAAGGCGTGTTTAAACATTTTTAAGTTGTATTTAATATTTATTAGTATTTATTATTCAACCTCCCATTTGACCAAAGTTTGTTTTGCGCTTTTGTTGACATGGAATGGTTTTTAATTACTCTCAATTCATGGAAACTCGACAAAAGGGCACAATAGGCTTCGGTGATGAGGATTCTCAGAATTACTTGGATATTTTGAACCCTTAACAGTCAACTTATTTAATTTGCCTGAAAACTTCACAAGTGGTTGCTTCACAGTTTATACAATTATGAACAGAATGATACCCTATTTATTTACTTGAGGTGTAAAAATTTTACGTAATGAAAAAATGTATTAAAAAAATAGAGTTTACTAAAAAAAATAAGGTTTTACAAAGCGGTATTTAATTACGTCAGACAGCTTGTTAATGAAAATAGTCTCCTAATCAATTAAGTCTGGGAACCACCGGAATCTTACCACTAGGCCACGGCGCCAACATTGGTTTCTTAGAGCAAGTAAACTTTTCCAACACCTCTTAATTTCGCAATACAACTTTTCTTATATTAAACAAAAAAAAACATTCTTATTCTAAACAAACAAAAAAAACAACCATTCTTATTCTAAACAAAAAACACAACCATTCTTATTCTAAACCAACAAAAAAAAACAACCATTCTTATACTAAAAAAAAAGTCGTAGAACAGATTATTCAAATAATATATTTTTTTCGAATTCAATCTAAATTTTGTTAATTTATTAATCATAATACATTTAAACATTTTTAAATAGTTATACTAGAAGATAAAAGAGAGCTGAAGAATACAAACATCTATAGCAATGTATAAACAAACCACTTTGTGGATATAAAGAACCACTCAACTAGGCAAGGGCTGTGACAAAGCAGTATCATTACTTTATCACAGATTTCATATATTTTTCCTGAATACTAAAACACTCAGTTAAAACATTCGCACGCTGCATTCATAAACTTAGAATTTCAACATCATCACATATACTCGTACAATGGTAATCACATCAATCTCAGTAACTACATCAACATCATGTCTAACAACTCATCACAAATATGTTTAATATTTGTATGAATCATTCAATACTCTGGTTTTAACTTTATTTATATAATCAATATATCAAAAAGAAAGTAGATTTCTAACGTCTGTTTTAAAGTACAATTCTAATGTCTGCTTACATTTACGTTGTCATTTTTTGCGTCATAGTGAAGTGGTTGTTACAAATTATTTAGAAAACTCTTGCATAGCAAGACTAAACAGATTCAGAAGTCAATATGGGCATTGTATGGATTTTCATGTGAATTTGGCCACTTACAGGGGTAAAGTAAAGAAGTTGTTGCCGAGATGAAATGATCGAAATGTATAGGATTGTTGTATTGTGTTGTTCGTCTTACACTGGTATTTTTGTCTATTTTTTGTTGTTATTTAATAAACTAATCTATAACTCAAACATTTGCCACATGTTATACCTATATACAAAGTTATGTCTTAAAAATAAATCTAATTTATACGTTATAACTATAAACTAACTTCATTTTAATTTCCTATATGCATTTTTAATTTTGATAATCTTAATATTTATAACGCTGCTTATACGTTTTTTTATATTTTGTTTTAAATAGGTCATTTGAATGTTAAAATAAAATAAACAATAAGAAATAAAAATGTGATAATGTCTTCCAAAAAATCTGAAAGATGTCATAAAAAACAAGGAATAAATGTTTTGGATACCATCAAGAATTCAACTTGAAATTCTATATTTGAGTATATCGGCGATCAACTAACTGTACCACGGAGTTGCACGGTGAGAAATATACATAGGTCACTCTATCTGTAAGCGAACCACCAATATCATTGATATAATCTAAACTTTCTAAAGTAGGTTTTTAACAGAATTATCAAATAAAAAATACAAACCAATATAATCGTATGTACTAGGTTAGTCAAAAAGTTTTGAAAGCGGAAATGAAAATACATTTTTTTTTGGGGGAAATCACTTTTATTGCTCAGTATAGTCTCCCATAAGATCAATACACTTGGTCCAACGATCTTCCAACTTTACTGTCCCATCACGGAAGTGACTTTCTGGAAGGCCTGCAAAATACTCCTCTACGACGGCTATAACCTCTTCGCTTGATGAAAAATGCCTTCCACGAAGGAATTTTTTGAAGTGTGAGAACAGCCAGAAGTCAGAGGGAGCTAAATCTGGCGAATAGGGTGGATGCTGCAACAATTCGTACCCCAATTCACTGATTTTCGCGATGGTTTTTTGAGCTGTGTGAGCAGGTGCATTGTCTTGATGAAAAATGATTTTTTTCTTCTGCAAACCGGGTCTTTTTTCACAAATTTTTACATCCAACTGGTCCAAAAGGTCACAATAATATTCAGAGTTGATTGTCTTACCAGTTTGGAGATAATCTATCAATAAAATTCCTTTTGCATCCCAAAAAACTGACGCTAACACCTTCTTGGCCGATTTCTGGACACGAACTCGCTTCGGAGTCAAAGTGCCTGGTTCACACCACTCCTTAGCCTCTTGTTTTGATTCAGGATCATGGTGGTAGACCCAAGTCTCATCTATAGTGATGAATCGACGCAGAAAATCCTTTTTATCCTTTCGAAATTGCTCCAAATGTTGCTCAGAAAGTCGCATTCGAACGTGTTTTTGTTGCATTGTTAGCAAATGCGGCACCCATTGTGCACACAGTTTTTTGAAACCCAAAACTTCAGCCAAAATATGCCATGTTGTTCCATGTGAGATGCCTATGGTGTCAGCTATCACATCCACAGTCGATCGATGATCTTCCAAAACCATATCCTGTATTTTCGCCATGATTTCTGGTGTTGATGCACTTTTTGGACGTCCTGAGCGTGGATCGTCTTCAACGCTTGTACGGCCACGCTTAAACTCCAAAACCCATCGGTGAACGGTTGGAAATGATGGAAAAGACGCCTTTAATACTTTCACCATCTTTGCATGGATCTCAGTAGCCGATAAACCTTCCAAAACAAAGAATTTAATCACTGCACGATATTCGGATTTTTCCATTGTTAAAAAATACACTGACACGTCAACTTCAAATGGCTTGTAAACAAAGAATGAATTGACAGATTGAAATGAAATTTTGAGTACGTTCTTATGAAAGATGAAATATTAAAATGGCGTAGAAATTTTGGTTTTTCTACTGCTCCATAGATATCGCTTTCAAAACTTATTGACTAACCTATTAGGGTATCGTTAATTATTCCCAAGGAGCTAGAAGCTGACCCACTTGGCGAGCGTGCTTGGGTCATGGGGGTCGCTGACGCAGGCTCTAACGACCCTCATCTCCGACTGCCACCGTATTTTTCATTTTTCATTGCATTCATTTTCATTTTTCAGCGCTTCATGAGTCACGGGTCTCGTACTGGGTGCCTAAAGACGGCACAGTATATGCTGACCCGCATTGTGTTCTATGGGATCCGCCCGACTTAGGATATTATATCTCCGAGATCACTTTAATGAGGTAAATTAATGTTTTATACGGTAAAAACAAGTTTAAAAAAAAAGTTGTAAACAAAAAATTATGTAGTAATAATATTCGACTGCATTTTAAATTCAGAGATGATAAATAAGTTCAATACAAAGAAAATAAAATTATAAGATACAGAATTGTAAGATAAAACAAAAAAGCAACCATTTGGTAACTCAAATATAACAAATCCAACAATGTCATCTGCGAAATGATAATAAAGGAACGAGGAAGCACACTATGTCACTGATGGGAAATATAATGCTTCCAGTTGCTCTTTAAAACACACCAATGACGCATCAATTTTTATTTTAGTTGACTGACTGGTTCGAGAGTTTAGACAGGAAAGGACATCGTAAAAAATGAAAAGCAGTGGAATGGACAATCTTATAGGTAATTTCTGCTTGATCTGAGTGCTAGTATAATACGTAATCGGAAAGACGCTGCATTTTTCTTTGCACGAAATACTCGTATATAAATAATTGCCTTTTTTATTAGTAATAACTTGGCGGAATTCCTATCGTGTGGCAATCTCTTCTAACAACCGAAAAATATATTAAAGATGCCTTAAGTAAAAATCAGACTGGAATTATTTTATAAAAATCTAAGTTTCAACGATGATTTAACTCGCCAATCCAGATTTGGAAGACAGGCGCCTTACCAATTAGGTCATGGGGTTATCAAAAAGTAAATATAAAGAAAGTCAAACTGCTATCAGTGGACCAAAGCATATATTATAATTAATATTATAATTTGTTCAGAAAGCTTATCAAACGCTTATTGTTAAGCATCGGTACAAATACTGTAGAAGATGTTGATGGTTGCCGCTTAAACCTCGGAGATTCCGTCATGACTTCAATGAGTCTCGGTTAAGAGCTGGATGAAGAGAAAAGATTCCTTGTTAGTCGGTAGAGTTTTGGAGAAATAAAAACAGTATGATGTTTCAGAAGACGAGACATTATATTTGCTACATTTTACGTCGCTTATGTTAGGCTCATCGCACATCGCAACTCAATCGGACTGCTTATGCAATTATTCTGCGCTAGTTCAACGCTTGCCACGCGTTTATAGCGCGCAAGGGTCGTCCGATCATATGTAGTGATAATGCGAGGACTACACAAAGGGACGTTTTATTACGATACAAAAATATGACAAGAAACGATTTTCAAACAATGCGAATTAATAAAAAATGCAAATTTTGGTGACGCATACGTCCGATACACTTATAATGTACAAATATTTAATTTGTTTGACTTTTCACATATTAATTGTCAAAACAATCAGGAACAATATTTAAATCAGTTGAATAAAACATGTCTAATGCCCCCAAAGACCAACATTTTCCGAGTAAAACTTGGGTTTCGAAATAAAATAGAATTACTTCCGTTACGTTGAAGGTTCTAAACAATTCACATTTCAGGCTGTGTTTACCTAACAAAACAATGTGTTTACAGCGTGTATAAAGACAAATAGAAAAAGACCGAAAATAAAATCTTAGATATGCCAAATATCCACAAAAATATACAAACCCAACGTGCACCGGAGAAAATAAAGCAAACGGAATATTACCATAAACAAAAATATACCATATTTAGAAAAGAAAAAAACTCGACAAAGGCCACACAGACGTTTTCTTGATTCAAACGCGTAAAAATGAGCGCCACATTGCGAGGAGGAAAAGTAAACAGAATAATAAATGGTATGAAAGCGCCGCAAAAAAGCGACGATTTGCCGAAAGGACTTTTTTTTGTGAGAATAATGTTGAATGTCGAAATAAATTTGGAAAGATACCTTCAGAAAAATTTTGACGCGTTGTATCGTTGATTTCAAGTTAGATATGCTAGCATAAATTAAATACTCGTATATAAAATCAGTATTCTTATTTTATAAATGCCGTATATGTTGAGTAAGATGAAGAAGAGCACTCTGAGATGGTTGCGGCATGTAGAACGAATGAATGAAGAATGTCTAACAATACAAATATAGTGTTAATGTGCGTTAAAGGCATGGTAAAGAAAATGCAAGAAAAGTATGGTTGGATTATGTGAATGATATGTTGAGAGAAGGAAGTCAGGGAAGTCGTTGAATGATAAGATGGAAGGGTGTAGAAGAGGCGAAGGATGTATGTCGAGATAAGAAAGTCTTGCACCCTGTCCTATCTATCTACCCCGATAGGAAAATGGTGTGGTGGTATGTTTATGTACGTAAATATAAAGAAATAAAATTACATTAACTAAAACTTTATAGTAAAAGGTATTTTTGCATGTTTCCTTTCTAACCAAAACGTGTGAATATTTTAGTAGAACAGCTTGTAAAATTTAGTATTGCAAGAAATTGGATAAGCGTTTGCAGCAATAAAAATGCAAATATAGACGCTATTATGCAAAAAAGACCCAACCCACATTTAATCTGTTTTAGGATAAGCAAGGAGACATCTAGCCATGTTTCATCAGCTTAGATCGATAGTTTCTTTAGATAGAATTTATTGTATGGAATATTCATTTTCTGGGCTTGAATTTTTCGCAAATAAAGGATTGATTTTTTAAAGTAGGTTGGGTCATTTGTGTATACACAAGTCCCTATAAATGTTATAAAATGATAATAAAATGCCTGCGTTTATAGGAATATGTTGTTTGTAGATATACAAAATAATAGGAAATGTAGTTATTAGGAATGGATATGAACCTACTTCTGCGTGAAGTGAGCCGTAAACGAAGATTTCCGTATGTAGAAAGACCGAAAGATGTATGCCACGACATAAAATACTGATCGTGTATCTTCTTTGTCTACCATGACACGGAAAATAATTGATGCTGTGTTGATATTTATCGTAATTCCGGGAATCGAAAATAATTTCGTTTCTAAGGCAAAATGTTGCTAGATGTTGATGTAGAAAACTTTTACAGAAAAAAAATATAGTATGATTCGTTGTTAATATAACAATAGAAAACTACATAAAGAAAATATAGTATGATTCGTTGTTAATATAACAATAGAAAACTACATAAAAAAATATAGTATAATTCGTTGTTAATATAACAATAGAAAACTACATCAAAAATATAGTATGATTCGTTGTTAATATAACAATAGAAAACTACATAAAAAATATAGTAAAATTCGTGGTCAATATAACAATAGAAAACTACGTAAGAAATAACGGAAAAAAAATAACAAACCATTTCTAGTAAAACATCTATAACTTTTCTTATTTAAAATGTTCATAGTGACTACGTGAACTATATCTCAAATACAGTATGTCGATAAAGTGTTATTGATTGACAAAAACTTTTGCGTCTATTGGAATTAAAAAACGGTACTAGAATCGTACTTAACCTGCAGAGCTTTAATTTTTTAAGTATATTCAAGTTAAGTATTTCCCTTTCTTAAAAAAATGATAGTGATTTATTTTCTTCCAAGGAATATACGGCAGTGCCACTCAATAAGACAACGCTGTGTCCCCCTCCAAAGGACCTCCATAATTGGCGCAATATTTATTTATTAACAAAATAAACAACACTTAAGTGTCTTACACAAATCACAGTTATAATAATAATTCAATTCAATTAAAAATACTTTACATAGCGCCAATTAGAGAGAAAACTCTCATCAAGAGTGCTCTTACTTGGGACTCGAACCAAACTAATATTAAAAAAATCACGTCTGGCAACTATAGCAGCGTCTGAACGAATCATTTACAACACTTTGTTTGTATACAGAATAATCTGGTGGGATTATTACCATTAGAACTTAAGTGAAAGTCAGACTGAAAACCCTTTGGGTTTCAGCGGGAATCGAACCCGCAACCTCCGGGTCGGAAGACAGCGGTCTTACCAACTATGCTACAGAGGTCGTTAAATAAAACATAGATAACGTATCAACAACTTATAAAAAAGAACTATGAGCGCAGAGTACACATATATTTCCAAATATGATGCCTTAAATTACCAATGTGTAGTAAAACAAACACATTAAAAAAATTCCATCAACAATACACAAATTGAGGAACAAAAAATAAAATCTCTCTCAAAGTAAACGAGAGTTTAAAATTATACGGTAAATTAGAATAAAACATACTTAAGTTTAAAATTATACGGTAAATTACAATAGAATAAAACATACTTAAGATTAAATTAAATAACTAGTTTCCCAGTCAAGATCAGAGGTTGAGAAAATACTGGAGAATAAGCCTGTTGAACTCAACAACGTCTACATAAAAAAAAAACTATTATTAAAAACATCCAATTTGCACGTGTTTAAATTTTGAACAGTAACAAGCTTACCAGCAGGTATACGCCGTTATTTTAGCGTTACCTGAGGGATGTGTTAAAATAGGAACTTAATGAGTTCCTAGACACACAATGCTTTCAAATGAGGTAGGCTAATGCAAATATGAAACGTTATTCTAATGGATACATGCTGCAACCCGCATATTAAAGTTTGGTGCAACGCTGTGCATACTGAAATTGCAAGAAATAACTAACTGCTTCATCTATTAACTGAATTTCCAATTTTTCATAAACTTTCAGTAACCTTTCAGATATTCATTAAAAACTATTACTTTTTATTTCGTAACATTTCTTTTAAAAGCGTTGTAAGCAAATAATTCCAATAAATATTCAAATTATAAAGTGGTAGTGTGGGACAAAAGAGAAAATTAGAACATATAAATTTCTTTATAAAAATTCCTTCATTATGATAATAATTTCTCAGTTCTTTCCGGAACGCTCTGAAGTTATATACTTGGTTGACGCACATAACCTTAAATCAAGAGTACTACGAGTAAGCCCGTACAATGCCAACAGACCACCCTCATGACATCGGACCTACCCAAAAAAGGTCAAGTCGTTACGGGTTGTGCAAATTGTTGGCCGAAGCCTCGAATTTTAAACTCAAGTGAAGACACTCTTAATCGTAATTGTTTAGTATATACTCGTACTTAAGTCGAAGGGAAAAACCAATGGAAATCCAAAAAAAGATGTTACCCAAATAGTAAATTATTGTCAATAATAATTTAGACAATTCTAATTTGCAATAACAGACGTCGCATTATGTCACCTTTGTAAATACAATTAGACGTGCGCTGTAATAATTCAATTATACAATTTAAATAGTTTCCGTGTCCACATCCTGAGGTATTGAATAAATAAAAAAGTTATCAGTTGATGTGTCGGGGCCGTATTGTTGTATTCTTTAGCAGGCATGTGGTTTTTTGCATGTCACTTTAATGTCCTTTTTGAGCATACATACATACATTTTTCGTTTGTTTGCCTTAGAGCACCATTATATAATATGACAGTTTCATAATAATTCAAAAACATTATAAAAATATCTGAAACCGTGCATGATACTGGTTAATCGTCTAGTTTATATAAATATTATAATAATAGTAATAATCATTCATTATTTTTACATGATCCAAAAATACATAAAAAAAGCAGAAGTAAAAGTTAAAGAGATATATCATACTTCTACAATCATATAAAACTACCTTCCTTTCCCCCATCACGTTGATTTTTTTTATATTTGGATAATATAACCTGCAGCACTAACTAGAAATCCCTGTTTTAAGTCAACCACTTTATCACGTGTGTCAATTTTATACTCCCGTTGCTGAGAAGAATAAGAAAAAACTTAAGAAAATGACAAAATTTATACTTAATTACAAAAATAAAGATAAAAATGGAAAAAAATACTAACACGTCGCAAACGAAAAATAACAAAACATAAAAGAGGTATGTGATGCAAATCCTACATTTCAACGCAACAATCCATGAATAATAAGATACCCACCACTATTTCTCAATATGCAACAACATTCTCACAGATTTACTAATGTTCTGTGAAAGGAGATATTATTTCAGCATATATTTGAGCTTTAAAATAGTGAATCCCTTCCAATCGGGATATACGTTATATATCCTAACAGCTTAATAGTTATTTGATTCATTTCCAATTAGTCGTATTTTGTCTTATTTTATATATACTTCGTACTTTGCAGTTTCCTCCAAGTACATTCTCCCAGATTTAGTAATGTCTTGTGAAAGGAGATTTTCTTCCAGCGTGTATCTGAGCTTTAAAATTGTTAATCCATTTCAATCGGGAAATACGTTATATACGAGTATCCCAAGAGCTAAATAATTATTTAATTCATTTCAAACTAGGCGTATTTTGTCATTTTTACGTTTCTTCCAAATATATTGTGTTCACCTGATGTACTGCAGAGGCGCACATTTAATAACAGAAGAAAAAAAAAACAAGTTCCAAGATGACGGAAAAGTAAAACACGAGGTAGGTAGGTACGGTGGATTTATAAAATGCTATTTTGTCGCTATAAAGCACTTTCATAATTTACATAAATAAAAACTTACATTTATGCTAAATATTAAATGACTGTTGGATGTGATGTTGTTGTGGTTGTTGAGATGATGATTGTGTTGAAAATGTGGTAGAAATAGTTTGTTAAGGATGTGAATGTTTCAGCTATTTTTTTTAGTATTTATGACGAATATACGTGTATGAAATTTGGGATAAAGGAATGAGACCACGTTGTTACAGGCCCTGCACAGCAAAACGATTATCTTTATTCACAGATGGACGGTTTTTAGCATTATTATAACTTTAACTCAACAGTTCTCCTTTCCATTAAAACGATATTAATTTGAAATAATGTACTGTGGATTGTAAAACTAAAAATAAATGTCTGGAAGCTTAGCCATCTCTTCAGAGAATCCATAGTGACGCAAGCTTGGTTGGTAAAGACGCCATCAATCCAGAGGTACCGACCAGATACTTTTTTAATTAAAATTGGGATATGCATGGCTTTGCTTTGAAAAAAAAAAACATGACAATATTTCCGAGTACAGATTAACACTCGAAAGTGTATTTTTATCCAACTTTCTTTTGTTATTTTTTTTACGTTTCAATTTCAGGAGGTGAAAATGTCGAGAAATTAAACGAGAAAGAATGAGCGAATTTTTTTGGAATGGTCTTTGATGGAGAAATATGAAAAAAACATTTTGATTGTTCAGATACTTTGAAAATAGAGCATTGAATATATAAAAGAAACGAAAATTAAAGTTATTTTTAACATTTAAGTATAAATCCAGTTATAAAAGCTAACTACTGACATAATTAATAGCAGTAAAATACATTTTGTTTTGATTCATAAAAGGGCATAGACAACACCCATAATCAAGTTGGTAAGAAGTTTGTATTCCAACTCGGGGGTTACGAGTTCGATTCCCGTTCATATCAAATTTCATTGAAAAGGTTTCCAATGTGGTATTCGCTTAGCTGTCTTTTTGATTGGTTGGAAGGGATTGCCCCATAACAATAAAAACGCTAGGTTTACTGTTTACCACGAAAGTGTAATAAAGGAGACAGTTCATAAGCGCCACAAAATTTATTCAGGTAGAATAATGTATAAAAATAGTTTTAACACTAAAAATAATAATGTCGACTATTCATATGGCTATTACGATAGGTAATGTTGTCTATAATGTTTGACAAGGTGTCTAGATTAATAAAAAGGAGTCCCTTAAAGTATTAACAAAATATATATTTTATTTCAATAGATATAATTAATTTAGCTTCTTAACTCCTCCCGCCGTCCAGTTAAATGTATTGGGTTGTAATAAAATTTCTTTGTATTAAGTACAACCTGGGAGGCTTATTGCCATGTGGCAAAATCTTCCAATCAACAATGAACATTTTAAAGAGGAAGCTTTGAGTAAAAATTAGAATGTAATATTTTTTTTGAATCTCGGTTCTGATGGGAATCGAACCCCCAACCCCCATGTCTGGATGAAGTCGTCTTAACAAGTATGTCAATGAAGTCGAAGAAATAACTGTATTTTTTTTATAAAAACCTATAGATTAAGTAACACATTTTAAATTTAATATGTGACAAATTCCTTTTATGTTTATTTTTCTATGAGACAATAAAAATATCTATAACTTCTTGAGGTGAGTATTAAGTAAATGGCGTAAAGAGCTAAGCCATCAGGTAGGAAATAAAGAGCAATTAATTTCGGCCGCAAAAGGCTAACAGCTAGATAAAGAATTTCACTGGAGGGTTGAGACAGGGGAAGGGAAGAAAAGGGGAAGATATGAGGAGAGAGAGTGGAAGGTAATTAATTGTTAGAAATTACGCAGAAGAAAGGTCATTCCCCGCCTTATTTACGGGTCCCATTAAAAGCAACAGGCCTCTTCAGTCACAGGCGGACTTAGAAAAGGATTTAAATAATTGTAATTTATTTTATCAAACACTGTTTATTCCACTTTTTTTACATAAAAAACAGTTTTTTGAAAGACAAGATACATCGAATCTAATCTTGCATCCTCTTTATTCAGTTATGAACTCAGGGTTGGCACGAAAAATTATGTTCTAGATGTGGTTGTTGAGATTATGGTGCTATTTCAGTTGTATTTGTGATAACTTAGTATTTAAGTTAAAATCAAGATGTGAATACAGAGCGTAGTTTTAGCTTAGTGTTTTTAGTATTTTTGACAAAAATAAGAAATCAAGAAATGATAACCCTTCGTCAAATTTGCCTAGTGAAGTGGTTTTCAATATTAACGAAATGGAGGATTTTTAGCATTGTTTTGTGCTTGTACCATACAAACCGGCATCCTATGAAAATTATAGTAGGTCAATTTTAAATTATGTATTCGAAATTATTTTTAAAAAATGTCTCTAGGTTGATCCGCTTGTACCACATGACACGTATCATTATTTTCAGACGTCGTTTCTCTGAGGATTTTGTCCTTTTTGATCTAAATAACAATAAAAAAATATACAAAATATGCCAAAGGCTCCTTTAGATATTTTAAATTAAATATGAAAATCATGTCTCGGTGATTAGAGCTGAAGCAACATGACACAACACTACATTGTAGTACTTCTTAGCACAGCCGAAGAAATGTGCGAAGTGCAAAGTAATTCTTCCGGCATGAGAAATACTTCTTCCTTGTATGGCTTAAAAGCTCACTTATAGAGGGCTGGCCAATCTAACACTTTCAGTGTGTTCTTGTGCACATCCTGGATCCCTTCAGTGCAACAGTTGATTTAATTCGTACGTTTCGTGATCTAACCATATTCGCATAGCAGGGCGCGTTTAGGCATGGAGGGCAAAAATATGATTATGTAGAAAGGATTTTAATCACCAAAACGACTCATATATCCATGGAAGGAGAAATCGTTCCCTTGCAAGACCTCCAGAAAATTAAATTATAGTTGGAAGTCGGCATCAGAAGGGTGGTTTGTCAGATGCGGAACCAGGACGAGTAGCTTTAAAAAAGAGGACCATCGTGGAAATAAGCCCGGTAGAATGTATCCCGTCACGACTTACGCTAATACGGAAAACAAAATTTGTCCCAATTCTGTGTGATCTACACCAGGAGATCAAAATATCTTTTATCTATTACGAACGCGACATTACTAAGTGACGAAGAATGAAATGTCCAAAGGGACTCCGATGGCGGTACACTTAAGTATAAAAACAATAGTATCGAGGACCGACTTTAGGTCCGAAAATAAACCACAGTGTAGAAAATATTATAAAGCGGCTTAAGCTTGTGTACAACGTAAAATAATATTTTATAATGAGTACAATTTTATTCAGTTTGACCCTGTTTAAAATCAGAACTAGACGCCAACTAAGTAGGCGAAAGAACAAACAGAATAGAGGTAATAAGTAAAAGTGTTGAAAGTATTTATGAAACATGAAAATAAAGCCGTAGAAGATTTTGACTTCATTTCGAAAAACAAAAAGGTTGATTAAGGGTTAAGGAGTGGATTTAGGAGATAAGTGGAGAATAAAGGAAGGTGTGAAATATATAAATAAGAAAATAAAAGTGTAATTATAATTTATGGAGACGCTTATAGGCAATATTTCCTTGTATTTGGGGGCGAAGTGGGAAAATTTAAAATTATTATTTTTCATAGAACTTCTGATACTGTGTTTAAATGTGACCATTAAATTAACAAGGAGTTATTTTGATTTAATCGATGAATAATAATCGTGTAAAGCGTAAAATATTTTAGATAGTATCATTTAACAAAGTTTCAGGTTTAACTTTAGGGACCTCTATATAATAGTTAATAAGAATTATTTTTTTATTCCACAAATCACATTTGAACACCGCAACTCTCCGGGTTAAAGGGTGGTTAGGTGCCTGTTTAACAGCCTGGAAGTTCGATTTTCGTTAGAACCAAGATTTTTTTTAAATGACCTTAGTCCGGTTATAATCAAAAGCATTTTTAACATATTTCTGGTGTAAGATATATTCGCGTGATAATTAACCCTCCAGGTTGTACTGTGTAAAACGAAAGCTTAATACAATACACTCTTCAGGCGGAAAGGATGTACATACTATAAACGTGTCGGGATAGGAGGTAAAAACTCGTGTCAGGAAGATGATATATAAACATGAGAGATAGTGTAATTAGTGGAATAAAATTTTTCTTCTAATTTTTTTTGTTACAATTTTTTTTTCGTTTTGTTCGTTTTCTCTTCATAGTTAGTCCCTGAACATTTGATATCTCGAACTCTTCACCTCTAGGTTCAAGAAACTGTCAGTGCACGGACAGCGGCCACATTCCAGAAACTTCGAGGCTTCGCAGGCTAAACTTGGTGGAGATGAAAAGGCTGATCACCTTTGATTCTGTGGTTTCCTTATCCTCTCTCTTAACGCTTCCAACTCCTATCCACATTATTATATCTCCTAACTATTTAACATCACTCCTGTTGTCACGTAATATCCACAAGTGCGTATTTCATATGGGATTTAGTACTACACTCCAAAAGACTGAGTGTTGGTAGGAGGGCTAATACTATATACGCGTATAAAATTCCTATAACATCTAATGCTGTGTGGATGGCAATGGAAAATCACCACACTTATTTTTTTCAACAAATTCTTAGGAACGTGCTTAGTAATTTGTGGGTCTCGTCGTTCAGCGTTGAGGTCACGATAAAAAATAAATTAGGTAAGAATTTCTGGTCAATTAAGATCAATTAACCAAATGGTATTAATATTCGGAGTGCGCGTGAACACTATATACAATATATTGCAAGAGTGCGCGTGAACACTATGTACAATATATTGAAAGAGTGCGCGTGAACACTATATACAATATATTGCAAGAGTGTGCGTGAACACTATATACAATATATTGCAAGAGTGCGCGTGAACACTATATACAATATATTGAAAGAGTGCGCGTGAACACTATATACAATATATTGCAAGAGTGCGCGTGAACACTATGTATAATATATTGCAAGAGTGCGCGTGAACACTAAATACAATATATTGAAAGAGTGCGCGTGAACACTATATACAATATATTGCAAGAGTGCGCATGAACACTATATACAATATATTGCAAGAGTGCGCGTGAACACTATATACAATATATTGAAAGAGTGCGCGTGAACACTATATACAATATATTGCAAGAGGCGCGTGAAAACTATATACAATATATTGCAAGAGTGCGCGTGAACACTATATACAATATATTGAAAGAGTGCGCGTGAACACTATATACAATATATTGCAAGATTGCGCGTGAACACTATATACAATATATTGCAAGAGTGCGCGTGAACACTATATACAATATATTGAAAGAGTGCGCGTGAACACTATATATAATATATTGCAAGAGTGCGCGTGAACACTATATACAATATATTGAAAGAGTGCGCGTGAACACTATATACAATATATTGCAAGAGTGCGCGTGAACACTATATACAATATATTGCAAGAGTGCGCGTGAACACTATATAAAATATATTGCAAAAGTGCGCGTGAATACTATATACAATATATTGAAAGAGTGCGCGTGAACACTATATACAATATATTGCCAGAGTGCGCGTGAACACTATATACAATATATTGCAAGAGTGCGCGTGAACACTATATACAATATATTGCAAGAGTGCGCGTGAACACTATATACAATATATTGCAAGAGTGCGCGTGAACACTATATACAATATATTGAAAGAGTGCGCGTGAACACTATATACAATATATTGCCAGAGTGCGCGTGAACACTATATACAATATATTGCAAGAGTGCGCGTGAACACTATATACAATATATTGCAAGAGTGCGCGTGAACACTATATACAATATATTGCAAGAGTGCGCGTGAACACTATAATATACACAATATATTGCAAGAAAGGTTAAAATATCGAAAAGCTGAAATTCAGTTTGTAGTTAAAATAAGTACGAGTATGCACTACTGTAGACAATAAGGTAGTGTTTAGAAGGTCTAGAACTGTATGCCATGTAAGAAAAAAACTGTTTTAAAAATAATAAAAATAAAATGATTTGACATAATTTCTTTTTGTGGTTATATGAAGTGGATAACGCTGCTTTGGAGTAGTAATTTGTACTTATTTAGATCAAAAATTGCGATCATCTTTTTTGCGTATTATTTTTTTCACGAAAATAATATCATTTCAATTTACTATTATACATTCTTGATTAATATAAAATATACTTCTAAATAATATATAATTCACGGTCTTTTGCTATTTACTGGGGGTCGCATACATACATATACACCATCACGCCGTATCCTTACTGGGGTAAGCACAGATGATAGAGCGCCCGACTTTCCTGTTTCGATATGCATATTTCGCCTGTTTCATATCCATATAGCTTTTTACGATTTCTATAACGTTTTTTTTTTCAAAATACAATTAATTCACTTTATCGAACCAAATTTCATTGGTTTTCCTCGACTACGCCTTCTACTCACATTTGCATTGAATATTTGTTTTGTTAGTATTTGTTGGACAATTCGTTGCATGTGCCCAAACTATCTCCGAGTTCTCTTATTTGTGTGACTCTACACATCAGCCTTAAGTCCACATTCATCCCTAATCACTTCATTCCGTATTCTACCATATATTTTTCTAAGTGCACGCAATTCAGGGGTTGCAGTTTCTAAAAACGATCAAAATATTTTCTGGTACAGCAGCCTCATTAGAATTTATTTTATTTTTATTTGATATAACAACTACAATAAATTATTAATTTAATACACATCAAAATACATAATTTTCTAACAATACTTATGATTGACGTCCTAATTATCAGCGTTCATATCCTGCAAAGTTTATTTATGTTTACAGGTAAGTGAAAAAATATGGGTATAAAAATAAAAATATTTTGATGCAGAGAAAAACAACCCTCATTCTTTCGTCAGATTAGTCCCCCTCTTGAATCCTAACAGCGTTTAACCAAATATGTCCACATCTGAAATAACTGCCATATTAGACACTCGGCAAATTCTCCCCTCTTGTGGAATGTAGTTACGTTTAATTAATAACATAAATTTAAAGGTCCCGGTATTAATTTCACTCGAGTCCACCTCAAATCATTTTTGACGTTAATTAATGTAACCTGTTATTTATAAATACGAATCAATTATGACAGAAAATTAGTTAAGAAACCAGCACTTGAAAAGTAAAATAATAATTAAAAACAATTCAATATTTCTCAATTTTATTCCGTTGAGTAACTAACATACACGATAATTCTTGGAAGAATTCTAATTCGCCTTACTAACATAGATTATTTTCAATTTATTGAAAATCAAGAAAATACTTGTTACTTTTCCATTACTTGAATTAATACCATTGACGAGTTTCGCTTTATCAGAATCAACGTTTCTGATAAAGCGAATGGCAAGGTTTCTAAACAATACGAACGTTTTTATATCAATTAAAAACTATTTTAACCTTCGAGGCCTTGTAAGGAAGACGTGTGTTTTCCAACCGGGACGTTATGGACTTGATTCCTATTAGTACCTCATTTAAAAAAGCTATTTTAACCTTCGAGGCCTTGTAAGGAAGACGTGTGTTTTCCAACCGGGACGTAATGGACTTGATTCCTATTAGTACCTCATTTAAAAAAGCTATTTTAACCTTCGAGGCCTTGTAAGGAAGACGTGTGTTTTCCAACCGGGACGATGGGCTTGATTCCTTTTAGTACATATTTAAAAAACTATTTCAACCTTTGAGGCCTTGTTAGGAAGACGTGTGTTTTCCAACCGGGACGTTATGGACTGATTCCTATTCGTAACTTATTTAAAAAAAACTATTTCAACCTTTGAGGCCTTGTAAGGAAGACGTGTGTTTTCCAACCGGGACGTTATGGACTTGATTCCTATTAGTACCTCATTTAAAAAAGCTATTTTAACCTTCGAGGCCTTGTAAGGAAGACGTGTGTTTTCCAACCGGGACGATGGGCTTGATTCCTTTTAGTACATATTTAAAAAAACTATTTCAACCTTTGAGGCCTTGTAAGGAAGACGTGTGTTTTTCAACCGGGACGTTATGGACTCGATTCCTATTAGTACCTTATTTAAAAAAACTATTTCAACCTTTGAGGCCTTGTAAGGGAGACATGTGTTTTCCAACTGGGACGTTATGGGATGATTATGGGATGATTCCTATTAGTACCTTATTTAAAAAAAAACTATTTTAACCTTTGAGGCCTTGTAAGGAAGACGTGTGTTTTCCAACCAGGACGTTATGGGCTTGATTCCTATTAGTACCTTATTTAAAAAAAATTCAACCTAGTAGAGACTACAACGTTGTAGCTTACTAGGATAATTATAATAAAAAGACAATTTCTATAGCGCTGTTTAGACAGTATACTCATTTTAAGGGCGCTATAACATGGAATTCGAACCCACTATTATTTACTGATTAAAAATACTACACAATAAATATACAAAAGTTGAGTGCAAGGATAAGAGGTAGTGGCTGCGGCCATTATATTAGGTTTAGAAAAGCCTATTTGGTAAGAAAATCGCCGAAAACCTACTAGATATATTTTTGTAAGCAATGTCAGGATCTAGAAGGACAGTAGTAAAACTGAAGGAAGAGTGGATTTTTTTTCTTTCCACGTAAATATTCAAAGCATTTTACCTTTTACACCTATATTTTTAACTAACCTGTTAACATAACTGAACTTCACATAAGATGATGATCCCTGGTAATTGGTACTTAAATAATGTGTAATGTTAAAAAAATTATCTGTTTTGTTGCGTATCAAATAATTAATTTGCTGATACTGTTGTATAAATTATAAATCTGCTAAGATGATAGTCCACAATAGTATTTAGGTGCCAACTTTGATGCATGAAAGTGAAACGTGGACGTGGAAAAAGACTGAGAGGAGCCAAATAAATGCTGTTGAGATTAGTGCATTGAGAAGAATACATGGAGTGACACTGTATGACATAATACGGAATGAAGTGACAAGGGATGAATGTGAACTTATGTGATAAGTTAGATGAATATGTGTACGTTGAGATGGTTCGGGCATATATGATATAACGGATGATTGAAAAAATCTAACGAAATAGATATACAGTGCAGATGCGAGTGGAAGACGTATGAGACGAAGATCAAAGAAAATATGGTTAGATCAAGTGAATGGTATTCTGAAAGGAAAAGTAGTTGGTCAGATAAATCGTAGAGATTGTATAAGAAGGTGTATGGGTGTGGAAGAAGCTAAGAATATGCGGCAAATAAGGAAAGTATGAAGATATGTCCTCTTTACCTACCCCAACAGGAAAATAGTGATGGTATATATGTATGTTCAAAAATAAAATAAAGTGTTCGACTGTTTTTTTAATAAAATAAGAAATAAATGTCTTTATGTACTTAAAAAAGTAAAAATCTCGCATTTCACTAGTTAGAGCTTTTCAATCCTCATTCAAAGTAGAATATCTTAAAAGTTCTTCTTAAGGTAGAAAACAAATCGTATAAACTTCTTGTTTAAAGAGCGCTTTCAGAGAGAAGAAATTACAATATAAATTCACTGAGACTGTATATTTTATGGAAATTTATGCATATTTATCAGTGCGAAATGTTATGAAATTGTATACTTCCATTTTATTGGAAGAAGTGCTGAATTAAAATGAGGAAGAACAACTTAAATGTTAATCACATTCAGTATTAGAGTTGCGTGGCGCAAATTTTCGTAAAAGTGGAAAAAAACTTGGGCGAATTGTGTTCGACACTCCTCGACGCTAATTCATAACATATATATTTTTAATAAATTTTATTATCAAAGGTAAACTTCCTTTCGACCATAAATCTATATTCATCGTGTTGTTGGGTCTGTCCACAATCAAGATTTTCTTGTAGAATTTTCAAGGTTACACTAGAACGAATACGACCATAATGTCACCTAAGGAGTCAGAGTACGCAGGAGTATTTGTATGAAAATATACTATGATCAAAGAGAGAAATCAAATGGGGAACTTGAAACGAGATCGTCCCATCGACTCGGAAAACGATTATGAGGATGATGTTGGCAGTCTACCTTTCTTTTACCATAAACCCTTCAAGATATTCAAATTAGTGATTAAGACATATCGAAGAGGGACGATTCGTTGTCTTTTGTGTTTTATTTGAAAAGGGTAGATTTGAGTATTGTTGACGTAAAAAACGTATTTACAAGTTCTGGATGTACTCGTAAAATAATTGATTCAATGTTTCTAAACTTTTTTAGCCTTAATAACGACGGTGTTAGTTACTAAGGTTGAAATTAGTTTATAGCTTTTATAACTAAATACAAACTAACGAACATTATTATATTTTATAAATGAATTTACTGTTATATTATAATACTTCTTCTACTTTTCGAGAATCTAGCGAATAAAAAAATCCGCGGGAGAGGTAATGGAAGAAATCTGTTATTATTTTTAAAAAGCCTCCAGAAGAGATTTTAATTGCCCATGTTAGCTTAACCCAAGTATTTTTCGTTTTAAATTTCTTCACGTTCCTGTGGGATTACGAGAAAATTTATTCATCTTTCTTTACATTAGAGTAAATTTACCTCTGACATTTTAAAAATAATTTCGCATCACCATGGATGGATTTTGCAAAATTTAAAAAAATATTGCGTTAGTAATATGAATTGGAGTAACACACTGAGATGGTTTGAAGAAAGACTAATAAAACAGATTTATAAAGCAGATGTCATTGGAAAGTGCGTGAGAGGAAGACCAAGGAAAGTATGTTTAGATCAAATAAGTTATATTTGGAAAGAAGCAAATGTAGAAAGCAAGAGAAAGTTGAAAATATGGAAGTGCAAGAGGCGAAGGGTGTGTGTCGTGATAGGAAAGTCTGGCGCTCTGTCCTCTCTGCCTACTCCGACAAGAATATGGTATGTATGTAACACGATACACAATATATCCTTGTGAGGTAATTGCGATGTGGCAATTTCTCCAAACCAACCAGAAAAATGTTAAACAGTCTTATACGAAAAACCGGTATTTTTGAGGTTTCATAATAATCAATCGAACCCGAAAACTCCGAAATGTACGTCAGGCGTTCTGCCGGCTATCTTCCAGTTCGGAGGTTGTGGATTAAATTTCCGTTGATACCCATTTTCATAAAGGGTTTCAATCTGATTAACACTTAAGGATCTCTTTAACACCTTTCTGGTTGGTTGGAATAGATGGCCACACGACAATAAATCCGCTAGGTTATCCAGTATATAACAAAAATTTAATACAATAAGATACTATTTGTAAAAGTTTTGGATTATAAATAGCTTGCATAAACAACACACGCACTGGTATCATCGACTCATACGATAAATTTAAAATCTTCTAGTTTTAAGAAATATAGTACATACACACACATATGTACCATCACGCCATTTCTCTATCGGGATAGGGAAAGATAACCGAACGTTAGAATTTCCTATCTCAACACATCCTTAACCTCTTCTACATCCGTACAACTTCAACGCTTTCTCTGACTTTCTACGTTTCCTTCTTTCAATAAATTATTCATTTGATCTACCCATACTTTTCTTGTTCGTTTTCTAACACGCGTTCCACTCACGTTTGCACTATATATGTGTTATGTTAGTCTTTCTTCATTAATTCGTTCCACATCCCCAAACCATCTCAGCGTGTTCTTATTTATTTTACTTCACATATCAACCTTAAGTTTACATGTATCCCTTAACACGTCATTCCGTATTCTGTCACTCCATGTATTTTCTCAATGCACGCATTTCTACTGAATTACTCAGCTCCTCTCAGTCTTTTTCCACGTCCACGTTTCACTTCCATACATAAAAATGATTCCCTAAAAAAAGGTAGAAAAAATTCGAAGAAAATACCTCACCTTAGTTCAGTTTTACAACCGGCAATTGTTCTGTACGTGAATCCCGATTTTTTACATTTTTCGTATGTCCGGTTATTATTCCCGTAATGTAAGGAAATGTCATAAAACATCTACTAGTAGATACATTATTTTTTAACAGCTCACAGGAAAAATAGCGAACCCTCAATGGTCATTGATAGGCATTTTATTTTCGGTGCCCTATTGTGCCTCGAACAGAACTGTTATACTAAGATAATTCTCACTTGCACAATAATTAATTTTCTACAGTCGATGTTTTTCTACCCTTGGGTGGATTGATTAAGAATCGAGCTTCTTGGAAGTCTTAGTTGAAAAAACGAAGCCACTTTACGGGAAAGCATGAATTATCATATACATGTAAACCATCTAACCATTTCCTTATACGGGTAGGCAGATAAGACAAAGCGACATACTTTCCTATCACGACATAGGTATACATTTTAGCGCGCAACAGTTAAAAACGCCTTTCTGGCACTTGTTCCTTTCGCATCAATACTATACATATTTTTACATAACTTCTTTAGTTTCTCAGACTTTTAACCATTTTTGGTTTCAAGATTTTTTTCAATTGATATAGTTTTCTTTGCCTTACTATTTCATTATATTTGATTTATTAGCCTTACATGATTTATTCGTTCTACATGCTTAAATCACCTCAGAATAATATTTTCTATTCTTTAGGTCACATTTATGCTCAATCGCTTTATTCCGAATTCTGTCATAAATTGTCTAACCACATTTTGTATTGTATCGCTATTTTGTTGTATACAGTACAACCTGGCGAATTTATTGATTTGAAGTATTTTTTTTTCGAACCAAAAAGGTGTTTAAAAAAAAATCTAAAGTAAAACCAGCCTGAGCCCCTTTTTAAAAATTATGGGTAAACCAGCACAACTGAACATGAAAACGATGAAATTAAACCCGGGCAACACGGATATCATTTATTATTATATTTCCAATTTTGTTCTAAATTGTCAGTCCAGATATTCCTTTTAAAGCACGCTTTTCAAAAGCATTTATTTTTTGCCGTGTTTATTTATGAGTACCACGCAATAAAAATAACTAAATAAAACAAGCAATAAATAAAGCATAAAAGGATGCCACAGACTGATGACAGAATGGTGAAGTACCATACTTAAATAGGAAGACAAAAGCATCAGTTAGCGGTGCGGGGCAATAGAAGGGGCAGAATTAAATACATTTTACGAGGGAATTTGCTAGGCTGTTGTGTTAGATGGGAGGGGTGGAGGACTCGAAAGAGGCTTCGAAAGAAATTACTCGTCTTTTAAAGCTATACTCTTAACTTATTGATGTCTGATTATTTTTAATAAAAGATAACTCTTAAAAATAAAACCAAAACGCAAGAAAATTAAAAGTGATTAATTTGTTAAAAAATATATACTACACTTAATCTAAAACATATGACCATAGTATAAATCATATTCATGTCCTTGGCAGGAAGGAGAACATCTATCTTTAATTGACTTGACGAGTTTGGATCCTTCACTGAAAAAGAGAGTTCCTGATACAGTGTTCAGAGGTATTGATGTTAAATCAAATAACAACTTGATAGTGAATAGAATCAACATTTTAAAAGATGGAGATCAAGGAAAAATAATATTTTTTCTGCAATAAAGATCAAATATGAAAAACTGCAGGTTATGAGAATTTACGGTGAGTGTGAATGAAAAAATGGCAGTCATAAACGACGTGTTTCAACACGTTGCAAATATTAAGAAAAAATGGGTGAAGACGAAAAACATTTTGCTGTCTCCAGAAAAAGAAGCTTGCGGTATAGCAAAAGTTGGGAATAGAAGATTCGACGTATGGTGGAATGAGGAAGTTAGGAATTGTTTAAATGAGAAAAATAAGGCTTGGACGGGAATAATTCTTTATTTCAAGGAAAAGAAAAAATACAACTCAACAGTTACCGACAGTCATTTGACTTGAGAACAGGTAAATGAAAAATACAAATTATAATGTTCATACCAACAGTATTATTAGTACTGAATACACATAAGTCATAATTTACTTACAACAAAAAAGTAATGATGTCAATATATACCTATATATCAAGTTCAACAAAATAAAATGTTTGAGATTAGGAATAACTTCATAATTAACTAAAGAAGAAACGTAAATTATGCCTATTACGTAAATGTCTCGAGGAAGGAACGAATCCACAATTAATAAAGACGAGGAAAGGAAGATCTGGAACAAGAGCGTTTAAAATGCTGAGAGCATATCCTCCCCCGCCCCTCGGTAGTACGAGGAGGGACTGCGGCGTCAGTAGTATCAGCTACTGTATCTTCTGCGCCCGCCCTTATAGTCATCCCTATCTTTGCTTCGTTCATCTCTATATCCACTATTGTCTATATTGACAAATGTGGCCTTGCCCATGTATACACCAGGTGAAGGTCTATGTGTCATCCGTGTGATAAAATAGGCAACTTGAATTCACCTGCCATCTATTTCCATATATGACAACTTTAGTATCCTCTGTTGGCTCAAAATACACGTAACAAAAACCTCTCGAGCGGTCAGTCTTGATATCTATAACTACTTCCACTTTTTCTACTGGGTCGAATTTAAAAAAAAAATGGTCGATCTGCTGTTGTGACGTGTAAATACTCAAACTAAAAACACCCAGGCAACGACATTGTGTTTGATTTTCCTCATAGCCAACATCCCTCCTATGTTTGTTGAATCAAGGACGAAGAACGGTAGTATGTTAAGTTGATGGGAGCAAGAAGAAACTATAAATATCGAAAAACGAAAACAAAAGATATGATCAAAGAAAATAGAAGACAATTTGGGATGAAGAAGGCAGGAAGTTGTCTGTGAATGCTAAGGGAAATGTGAAAATATTTTGGGAGTAAGTTAGTAAAATAAGTGGAAAAAAAATAAGGTTGGCGCGTGTAATATCAAAGATAAGAGTTGAAGTGTTCTGCCAGACAAGTAAAGGTTCGTTTGAGGTAGAATAAATATTTTATTAAGTATTAAGTGCTCTATGAGAATGGGGAAACTATAGCATCGATGAAAGATGAAAGCATGGAAAATGTAAATGAAGTTAGAATCGAAGAAGGCTATAAGAGGTATCGAAAAAAAGTGAAAGGGTGGGATGGAATAAATCACGAAATAAACGCAGAAAGAGGTGACCACGCGAGATAGGTTTTTTTTAACAAATATTTGGAATTTTACCATACACCACATGATAAGTAAATGTTTTTGTTTCAACAGTTAAGCTCAAATTATTGCCAGAAATCGAATCGCTATTATTCATTATTTGCATTCGGTGAACTGTCCTCACATTAATTGTCTCATCATTCACGTATGTGCTAAGGTGTCATGGGCTAAATGCAGAACAAATGTGTCAGAGTCAAATTGCGAAGCTGAACAAAAAATAAATATTGTCTCATGTTTATAAAATAAAAATCATACATATTCGGATATACAAAAGATAATTCTCCTAAAAGTGTGTCAGGAAGATCCTGAGAAGTGACCAAATCAATGAGGCTATCATGAGAGAAGCATCAGGGAAGGCAAGGAACAGATTGTTCATAGCCATGCAGGTGACCAGGGTGATCACAATCCGAAGTCATGAATAATAAGAGAAGAAAGAAGAATGCCAGTATAACAAGATTTCTTAAAAAAATTTGATACATATACAGGGAAAGAACAGGAGGTAACGTACGCCAATGGGTTAAAGGCAGCGTTCTTAAACTGCCGTCATTCGAGATGCTTTGGCAATAGAAGAATTACACGCCTCAAGGGTGGAGACACTTTAGCGGGAGAGTTGTAAAGGCAAATCCTTTAATAAACAGTTTGAGAATATTCCAACACATCAATCTTCTTCTGAATAAATGTTTTTGAGTGTGGTTGCTTTACAAAACTATTACAAAATATTAAAAATTTTAAAAGATTCTCTAATGTAATTTTTTTTAATGAGTCGGTAAATGTTTCGTTAAAAGGGATATATGATAGTATCCGACAAGTCGACTTAAAAAAGAGTTCCGCCGATGTTTCGATTCCAACCAAAAGAAGGGGATATAATGTTATCCAAAAGGATTCAACTTTTACACCTCTTAATTCAGATTACTAAAACTTACGCACCAGAGTTTTACCCTTCCGATCATTATTTAAGCCAATCGTTTACTCACTGTCTCCCTCCACTCCCAGCCTCCTAAAATTATCAAAACCTTTGTTTAGATCTGACAAGTGGCGTTCTTCCGTATTATTGGGACTCGTATAATAATATTGTTTAACCATGTCAATTGAGATCTACTAATATGCCCATGCCTGACAACTTTCGCGATCTTTTGATGCAGGTAAAAAAATGTTTCTCTCGTTAATTTTCGAGTTTTATCGATATATTTCAGTTTCCACTATCTCGCCGCATGTTTTGGGTCAATTATCTTTTGTAATATTCGGTTTTCGAGATACATTGGTGTTTGTTGATTTTTTTTAGTGTGAAAAAGTCAGTGTGGCAATGTTTTTTGTAAAGCAGAAAATATCTGTCACTATAATTTAAGTTCTAGTGTAGATTTTATTCTCTGTAAGTGTCAAATCATTACATTTTAAAATGGAGTTCAATAATATACTCGTACATACTTAATAAATTAATACATAAAGGAAGTTAAATAGATAAAAAAGTATTCCATTTTCGTAGAAAATTATTCACGGTATAAAACAATAACATTAAAATAGGTGATGAATACATGGAACAAAAAATAACATGAAATTAGGTGATGAATACATGGAACAAAAAAGTGATGGTGGAGAGAGAAACCAAATGAGGAATGAAATACATCACATTAGTGATTTGTCGTCGTTGTTGCTGGGCCTCGCAATCGAGGATCCCCTCGCCATTACAACGTTAATGCAGTTGGAAGCGAAGCTGGGTCGTGTTTTTCTTTTAAGTGATTGAGTCGCTGTACACCAGCAAACTTTTCCTCACCGGCCACGCCGCTGTACTGGATCCGATAGCACACCGAAGTGAGACGATATGAGCACATGTTATATTTTTTCTTTCGTTTTTTTAAATAATTAATATGATCGAAGGTATCCTTATACCCTGAATACTAGACGGAAAAAAAATACTTGTATCATTCGAGTAGAGAAAAATAGCGCGGGTTGGAACCGACGACCTTTAGTGTTTTTTTTTCAACCGTAGTGTTTTTTTTATTCTGCTGTTGCTAGAATGAAAGAATGGAAGGAACATCGGGCCCAAGCGGATAAATTTTGTTTGTCGAGGCATTACAATCTGCTTCTACCATTCATGACTTGGAACTCTTTAGACATGCTGCGAACAGGAATTGTGACGTTCCGAGATGCATCAGCTTTCTGTATCTACAGTGAGGAGCAGACCTTCATCAAGGAGGACATGATTCATAACGTCCAGTACTGTCCAGATGGAAAAGTTGTGGGCGGAAATAATTAAGTGAACTTGAGACGATAAAAAAATTAATATGGTGGTTTGAAACAAAGAAACTCGCAAAAAAAATAATATTTTTGGAAAACTGTTTTTCCATTATTATTTTTCAATATTTGTCAAAACTTGTGTAATTTTCTTTCATCTTTTATATTTCTTCAGTTATACGCATTTTAGATATATTTTCTTGAATTTATTTTCATGATATATGAATTTTCATTATTTTAAGAGAACAAATCAAACACGACATTTTCTTATTCTGAAGGTGAAAAGTATATTGAAAATAAAAATATACAATCAATTCACCGTTTCAAGAAAACGAATCAGATTCTACCAATAGAAGACCACGGACCATCTGCGATTTATTCTTGAACTAACAATTGAAAAAGAGAGAAACTAGAATGTCTTTTCGAGGATTGCCTGTACTTTCCACATCCCAGGATAACAAAGGATAGAATGTTGGCGAATGAGAACTTCTTATTTCGGGAAATCCTCTCCGATGCTTTTGTCGCACACTAATTTCAGTTTTAAAATAGCTCGACAAATATTTTCACGCAATAAATGCGTGAAATACGCTGGAAGAACGCTTTCGAGCGGAAAATTAAGGACAATTTTGAGTCGTATTTATTCTATTTTGTTAAACGGAATTGAAATAAAAATGTCAAGACAGAATTGATATTTTGAACTAAACTAAGACTGTTTTCAGTATAAATATTCAAGGAATTCAAACAGCAAGGCGAATAAAAAAAGCAATACACATAACGATTTTTTTAAGTTTTACCAGGTAGCATTGGCGGAGAGTGAAGATGAATTGTAGAGTTTGATAAGTAAATTATATACGATATACGAAGAGAAAGATCTGATAATGAATGTTGCAAAATCTAAAATAATGGTGATAGAAAAGTGTGACAGGAAGGGTAAATGTGATATATGGGTGAATAATGTAAAATTGGAGTAAATTGAGGAATTCCACTATTTGGATAGTATTTCCTTAGATGATAGAAGAGTTAAAAAGGATTTCGAACAGCGTTTAGCGATAGGAAACAAAATTAATGGGGCACTTAAAACATATATATTTGAACCTCAAAGCATCAAAATCTGCTAAGATGACAGCTCAAAATAGTATATTGGTGCCAATTTTGTTGTGTGGGAGTAGAACGTGGACCTGGAAAAACACTAAGAGACGAATAAATGCTGTGGAAATGCGTGCTTTGAGATGCACACATGGAGTGACAATGTATTGCAGAATACGGAATGAAGTGATTAGGGATGAATGTGAACTTACGGCTGATGTGTTGAGTAAGATAAAGAACACGCTGAGATTGTTTGAGCACGTGGAACGAATGAATAAAGAAAGACTAACAAAATAGATATACAGTGCAAATGTGAGTGGAAGTCATGTGAAAGTCGTTTGAAAGAAGGAAACGCAAAAAGTCAAAGAAATCGCTGAAGTTGTTTGAGACAGTGTATGGATGTGGAAGAGGCTAAGGATGTGTATAGTGATAGGAACATTTGGGGCTCTGTCTTCTCTTCCGCGACAGGGAGATGGCGTGATGGTATGTATGTAGCTACCAAACTTGTCATACTTCCTCTTTGCTTAATTTCTGACTATTTTTGTAAATCTTTCACCATCCATTCTTGCTGTGTAGTCTAATCATCTCAATGCTCCTTCTACATATCAATCTACACCTTACCTTGTTTCAATTCAGATTCTTGCCTATTGTCCCCATTTCTTACTAATCCATACATTCTTTTTCCACATATTCTATGCAACGATCTCATTTCTACCACACTTATCTTACTTTTCTACCACGTCCAAGTAAGTTTCGCTTGCATATCGTAATAGTAGGGCTAATATTCCATTATGAACAGCAAACTTTGCTTCTTTTGAAATGCTCCGATCGGTAAACACATCGCTTAACCCGACATTTATTCTATTGCCTGCTGCTATTCTTTCAATATCGCATTTTGCAAAATACGCTACTCTTTCAATGTCGCATACAAAATATCTTAAAAAGTAACTACAGTGGAACCTCTCATAACGAGCACCTCTCATAACGAGTAATTCGCATAACGAGCTAAACAGATTGTGAAAAAAATGCTCCCTTAACGAGCGACATTTCGCATAACGAGTGACGCAGAAAGGGGAAGTCCCATCTTCACGTCACTCACTTGTGAGCCGGGACTTCCGCGCCAGTGCGTCAGTCTCTGGTTAGCACTCGTTCCGCTAGCACGTTAGTGTCACATGTGATCACACATTTTTCCAAACTTGTGTTCAGACATTATTTGTATGTTTTTTTGTGCAAAGTTTAATAACCCTTGCAAAAATGTTCCTGAAGAAAAAGCCACAAGAAGACAGCCATAAGAGAATAAAAGTAACTGTAGAAATGAAACGTAAAATCATTGAAAAGCGAGAACGAGGTGTGAGCGTGGCTGATCTAGCGCGCACATACAATCGGTCTACATCAACGATTTGCTCTATTCTCAAGAACAAGGACAAAATTAAGAAGACAGATGCTTCAAAGGGAGTGTTAAGAATATCTACGAAACGGTTACCTATTCTTGATGATGTTGAAAGGTTGCTTCTCATATGGATAAACGAAAAGTAATTGCAAGGCGATACTATTAACGAAAACATCATTTGTGAGAAGGTGAAAGTTATTTTCGCCGACCTCGTTAAGAAGACGCCAGGATCATCAACTGCCGAAAAATAAGTACAATTTAAGGGAAGTCATGGATGGTTCGAGAAATTTAAGAGAAGAACCGGCATCCATAGCGTTGTGAGCAACGGTGAAGCAGCAAGCTCTGACACAAAGGCAGCAGAGAACTTCATCAGCGACTATAAGAAGCTCGTAGATTCTGAAGGTTACCGGATTTTACTTCTAGTGAAAAAGAATTAATTATTTGTCATAAATTCATAAATAAAAAACTAATTATTTCGATTTTTTTATTGTTTTTTGCAAATCGAAATCGCATTCCGGGTTGTTACTCTCCTTAACAATTTATAAGTACGTAATTTTATTTGAATAAACGTTAAAAATAAAAAAAAATTGTTTTTTTTTCGGCATGGAACGCATTATCGTATTTTACATTGATTTATATGGGAAAAATTGTTTCGCTTAACGAGTGTTTCACATAACGAGTAAGACTCTGGAACGAATTATTCTCGTTATGAGAGGTTCCACTGTACTTTAAAACAAACAATTAATAATTTTAATGAATAGTGTGTTTAAATATCTGAATCTGGGAAAGACATCGAGGCGCAATACATTTTTTATATATTTTTCATTTCATGTTTCCTCACATTAAGAATGATGTAAAAGAGCCCAAAATAGACGAGTCGGATAAGTAGTTGCTATCAATACAGTTGCTCATCTCCCTTTGAATGAAAAAGCAATTATACTACGCATTAACTAACGGATTACTTTTACGGTCGGGCACAAATGAAAGGTATTCTTTTGATGAGGCCATTCAGCCCTATTATACTCGTATATTTCAAAGTTATGCATTAGAGGTTATAGAAACGATATATAATTTCATGTAATATAAGATGACATGTACATATGGAATCAAATTAAATTTAAGTGAAATAAATAAATAATTTTATTCAGAAATTTCTTAACAGTGGGTTAAATTGACGATTTAAATTTGAATATTTAAATATATTTGCAAACGAATTGAATAATTTAAATTTAACACGACTATGCGTGCTTTATAATCCAGTCAATGAAATTAAACATTTCTCGCGTGATTAAAAAAATAATCAATATTTTGGAAAAATTAAATTTGAAATAGTAAATTTGTCCTGAAAATAAACGCAAGGGTTTGCTTTTAAATTTTTTTTATTAGGTCTTAATTTATTTTTTTTATTGGAAAGAGCAGATTATTATTTAAGACTTTTACCGTCCATATTTTCATAGAAAAGTGATCTCTCTTAAGAATTTAAGCACTTAACATACTGAATTTTTTTTTCGAGATATCAACAGACGCGAAACAGAAAAGCGCGTCTTAATTCCAAGTTCGTCAATGATCGATTGATTTAAACATCTTCATATCCACGGAACGTCCGGAAGCCATCATCAACATCATAATGCAAACGCATTAATCTTCTTTCTATCATGAATCTTCATTGTTTTAAGTTATCGCAATATAGAAATAGATGATGAACATCAAGGTTTAACCCCAGTGAATAAGCAATTTATGAAAGATGTCCTATTTGAACTGTATTTTATTGAGTGATCTAGTTGGTATGAATTATGTTGAACTTTATGGTTTAGTTAATAAAACCTATGTTTTCCGAAATGGGAGTTGCGAGATGGATCCTAGTTGGTAACATATTTATTTTCTAAAAGGGTTCCAGCCTAATTTTCACTTTAACTTTTTTTTAAATCCTTCTATTTGGTTAGAAACAATTGAAATATTGCAATAAATCCGTCTCGTTGTACTATATACAACGAAAGTGTAAAACAAATCAATACAATATGATCAATTCTACTCTAAAAGGCATTTGCAATGGGAATACATAAATACATAACAATAATATAATTGTTTGATTGTACTTATGTCTGCAAGGTTTCACCAATTTATTATTTACATGAGAAGTAATTTTTATTTATCAATTTACATGACAAGAATTTTACAATATACATGAAAAAAAAAAACAACAAAATAAAGTAATTTAAAGTGGATACTGTCAATTAATATGGATCTGGGTTTGTTGTTTTCCATTTGTTGTGTTTCTAGTAAACTAAGACTAATTGACTGAATTCGTCGATTTCTGAACTCCCGTCCATTTTCGTCTTAGCTGCTAGGCTGATCTATGGTAGTCATATACATTGTATTATTCCACTTCTAAAAAGTCAACATTGGTTCAAGTGCGGCGAGCGGATCGATTTTTTACTTTGTTTCTTTGTATTCAAGTCCTTTAATGAGATGTCTCCTTCGTTTCTTTCGATCTCTATCTGAAGGATTTTGTTTTTGAGGGGAGCCGAACTTTGATTATTCCGAATTCTCGAACAAATTAATTATTCCGACTCGATCCAATAGGATCCCGTGGTGTAGAATGGTCTGCTTCTAAGTGTGAAACATATTAGTCGACACTTGAAGATAACCCTTTTTGGGAGGTTTTATCAAAATTTATGATTATATATAATATAAGAGCCAAATAAATAAAAATATAGTTTGAGAAAGTAAATAGTATTTGTTATATTGTACAAAATAAGATTGTCTTAAGGTAGTTATGTTAATCAGAACCACTTGTTTTAATTAAATTTTATGATTTTAAGGGTGAAAAGAAAGTATGACTCCGAAGGTTTCATGTTTAATCTATTTTATAAGCCGTGAATTAAATGTTATGGAAGAAATACAATTATTATACAGCCTGCTTTCATCGCACATGCGATGTTATTATAAATTTAAAAGTCGTTCGTGACTGGATTGCCAATATTGTACTTTCTTTGATCATTTTTCTTTTTGTACGGAAGAAAAAACAATACGTATCCAATGACATTTCAAATTACCTTGTTCGTGTATCAGACGATTTCAGTAACGTATTAAAGTCTTCGGAATCGATTAGTAAAAAAAAACGAAGACTATTTTTTACATTAATTCAATAGAATGTCAATTACTTGTGACAAGTACAAAAAGGCAATATGCAAAGTAGGGATCAGGGTGCTTGATGACCGTGCCACCAAAGTTGACTATGTAAGCTAATTTGTGATAGGCTTATCTTGTTACAATAAGGGTAAAGGTAAATTTGTGATAGGCTTATCTTGTTACAATAAGTAAAGCCTTCAGTACTTGCAGTTTATTTTCATCTAACACCATTGGGTCTTTGATAACTAGCGACAATTCAACGCCATTAGGTTCTACCTACTGTATATATGATAAAGTAGTCAACAAGATCCACTTTAAAAGCTGCATTCAATATGACCTAAGACTAAAAAGGATGGAGATAGATGGTGCACCAAGTTCCAGGCATAACAGAGGATCATGACGCTCAGCATTAAAAACGCGATGAAGAAGAAATTGTACCAATATCTTATCCAGAAATGTTAATTTAAATTATATATGTTATGGTTTTATACAGTATAATCTGGCAGATTTCTTACCATGTGGCGGGTTTATTACCATAACCTATTACAATCAACCAGATATATGGTATATGTTAACATGAAGCGAAAACCAGACATTTAATATATGTGTTAAAAAAAGGTTCCAACGGGAATCGAACCCTCCTCTGACTCGAAACACAGGTTTATAACTAACACGCCACGAAATTTGTATTAATAAATCAATCTGAAATGTAATAATCATCCTTATTACGCTATTTCCCAGTTCGAGTACGCAGAAAAGACACATCGCTCAAACTTTCTAATCGCGAAAAATTTCCGTGGCCTCCTCAACATTCATACAGCTTCTCATACAGTTTATTTTGTTCATCTTACTTATTATATTTCTTTCTTTCAAATTTTGATTCCCTTGGTCCAATTATACTTTTATCAGTCATCCTCAACTACGACTCCCGAACATGATAGCATTATAAATTTGTTTAGTTAATCTTTCGTCACCCATCTGTTCAATACGTACAAAACACTTAAACGTGTTATTTTTCATCTTACTTAACACATCAGTTCTTAGCTCACATTTATTCTTAATTTCCTATTCTGTCATATACCGACACACCACATATTTTTAACAGAGCATACATTTCTAGCGCAGTTACTCAGCTCCATTAATTTATTTTCTACGTCCTCGTTTCCCTTCCATACATCAATGTCGGCACTATTTTACTGTTGTGATCCTGTATTTGAGTCCTGTGTAATCTACAATAGATATTTTCAATACACCTGTTTGTTATTGGGGGAAAAAACAATTTATACTAACCAAATATGTTTTAAGGCTTTTGAACCCAAAATACTCGGTTAACCTAAGGGTTATCATGCCCGATTAATTGAAGAGGCAATATAAATATATAAACATCCAAACATTGTAAGCAAAGACGACGCATTTAATTTAAAATCAGAATGGCATCCTATGATCAAATCAAAGCGACAACTTAATGAAAATGGCAACAACTTCAACATTTGTGGAAATCGCGCCATCGTTCTCTCGTAGTGAAAGGAGCCATGTGATCACGTTACGGTCGCGAACAGGGACGTACCTATGCGCTCATGTTACGATCGCCAACTGTGATGGACCTGTGAACTCACGTTGTGGTTGAAACTCTGCTTTAGACCAGCGGTACCTGGCTCACATTCACTGATGGTAAAGTTTTCGGAACGTCGACGTCATAAGCCAAACCACACGGTAAAACATTCCGAAAAACTGTATTCAACAGTTAATACTAATAATAGAAACTGTATCCAACAGTTCATACTAATAAAAGTTTTCAATATGAATTTCTTTAATATTGACCCTAGTGCACTGTTACGCAACACCATTTTAGCAGACATAACATAATCCTTATTATATTTATACAATTAATAATACAAAATTAAATTAAGTGGGCTGGCCCTCCCTCCATCACTATTTCATATCGTGATGATTTTTTTTTAAATTTATTTCACTTGGCGTGTTTATTGCCATGTGGCAATCTCTTCCAACCAACCAGAAATATGTTTTAATGGGCCTAAGCGAAAACCAGACTGGAATTCCATTAAAAAAAATCTGGATTCCAGCGGGGATCGTACCCGCAACCTCCGGATCGGCAGACAAGCGTCTTACCACCAGGCCACGGAGGTCGTCATGTTTCAGTTTTGAAGAAAAAACAAACGAAGCTGAATTATGACTACATGATAAATTGATTTACGATGTTCTCTGAAATTAACCACCACAAAGGCAAATACTTGCGTGAGGTCTTACATAAGTTTTAATACATACATCAAGCGATTTCAAACAAGACAGAGCGCCAAAATTTCCTTTCTCAATACACATATACTCGTATATCGCCTCATTAACAATATATCCATATATCTTTCTCAATACACATATACGAGTGTATCGCCTCTTTTACAATATACCCATATATCTTCGAATACACCGCTTAAGATTTATCTAACTTTTACGTTTCTTTCTTTCAAAATTAAAGGCAATATGCTTATTTGGCTCCCATAACATACAATGGCGTGCCGACTTTAATAAAGGTAAAGGTAGGAAAACCATTTCGACAGTCGATCGGAGCCTGGTTGTTATTGCGACAGGATTTTGAGTACTTGGGCTTTCAGGATGAATGACGAGTGGAAATGATTTGTGTGAGTTCGTGAGTGTGGGTTTCTTCTTGTTGTTTTAATTTTGGTTGTTTTTGTATGTGTGTTTCTGTGTATTTTTTGTTTTAATTTTAATTTTTATTCTTATGATTGTGTGCGGTATATTGTGGGAGGAATATTTTTGGTCCTTCTGGAGGGATGATGTGTGAGGAGTTGAATTTCGCAAGATGTTTCCAGTTGTAGTTGAGTGTCACTGTTTGTCAGGTTGATGAGAGCGTGCAACGGGGTTTTGTTTTTGTGTAATTAAAAATCGGAAAGAAGTATCGATTTATTTTTTCATGCTAAATATCCTCAGTGAGATACAGGCAAAAGCCTAGTTTACTGGGGATACGACAAATGAAAGGCAACAAACCCAGATCCATTAAAATTGTATGTCCAAATCAAATTACCTGTTGTTTTTTTGCAAATTGTGTATATTTCTTGTCATGTGTAATAATAAATAAATAAATAAATAAAAATAAAAAATACCATTTACTTGAACCAACCACACATTCCTCGGTCTTATTCTACCACGAATCACGTAAAATGGTCTAAGAGTAAAACCAGACCGGAAGTGAATCCACCAGAACCTGGGGCGCCCACTTATTATTCAACATGAATACTAATATTCAGACTTCGGACCAGACAATGTACGAAAGACGGCGGGATTAAGACATGAGGAAAAATGCATGGATATTTTAAGTATGATAAAATGGATGGATGTTTTAAGTATGATAAAATGGATGGATGTTTTAAGTTAGATGAAGAAAGGAGCTTTAAGATGGTTTGACAAGTGGAGAGAGTGAATAATGATATAATGAATAATCGAGTTACAAGTCAGGGGTGAAGGGTGTGTGGAAGAGGTAAATCAAGAAAAAAATTACTTGATCAAGAGGACCAAATTTTGAAAGAAAGTTTAGTGACAAGTATGAATAATGGAAGATTGCGCATGCCAAGATGTATGAATGTGGAGGTAGTGAAAGTTGTGTGCATGGATAGAAAAGTCAAATAAAATTGTAACCTGGAGACAATATTGTCTTCAGCCCCAGAAATCGAGCATTCGTGTTAAGAACCACTGGAGTAAGCACTTAATTCACTGTTCGTCATTGCGCGTGATGGAAACACAACACGAGAAGAGACAACAGTCGCACATGTACTCAATGCGTGTGAGTATTGTTACAAGACGAACTCTTTTACCACACAAGGATTTTTTTTGGGTACCATCAGGGATCGAACCCGAAACTCCAGAGAAAAGTCGAGTTTTACCAAGTACACCACGGGGTTGGTCGATATGCGAAACAACAAAGTTGATTTTTGTTTTGAAAAGATATACAAAAAAAACTTAAATTAAAGGGTTATTAATACGTTGATGCTTTAAGAAAATGAATGTTTCATACAATAAGATAGAACAAAATAAAATTTCTATTGTAAAAAATTAACCCTTCAATTTCTTTATAAAAATGGATGAAACGAAATGTTTAGTTAAGTTTAACAAAATCCTGTCGAAAGATAAATTTAGAATTTTTTTTCCCGAAAACTCATAACGTTGATAGATATTGACAGAATTCAGGGGAAACACTTTTCGGGGAATTTGTGAAGGTTGCTGAAAAAAAGAACAAAATTGTGCGTAAAGGTAACTAACTAAAGGTATGTACTGTGAAAATCTAGTTATGGATTTTTATGGAATGTGGACCTCAATTTGCGATGTATATATGTATATATATATATATCTATTTATATCTATTTCCCGCCAATTCTTATTTTATTTATGTACAAAAGGAACTGAATTACCACTAAGGTCCACATGTTTCCAAACTGAACAATTTAGAGCGTGTATGTTCAGGTTCAGGCAACATCTACCGCATGGTTAATATTTCATATCTCTATCCTCAGCAGTTTGTCAACTAGAGACGATAAAAGGCGTGTTGTTTTACTATATTCTGAAACGTAAAAAAAATAATATTGCGCGGTTACCAAGTTTCATTCAAAAGAAGAGAACGCCTGAGACAAATAAAACGACATCAGCATTTAAGTATTGTAATGTTCGTTGGGCTTTTCCCGTCTTTTGGATGAAAGTTGATAATAACCACACGATACTATTTTTTTAAATTTTAAATATAATGAAAGAACACGTTTTTTATAGGCTTTAGTTGACAAACTGCTGAGGATAGAGGTTTCGAATTGTGGCCAGCGTGGTCCATATCCATACATGCTCAAACATTTTTAGGACACACATTTTTGGATTTTAGTTATATACTATTGAATTAAATGTAGATAAAAAAAACAACTGCTGCATCCACGTAATATCACATGTTAAGAGATAATCTGGCAAGTTTAATATTGAAGAGTTTTAGTCAACAAGTTTTAATAAAGTACATTTAGAAGTGTATTATGAATTTCACTAGAGCGGGGCTCAAAATTAAGTTATAAATAAATTATTCATGCACGAATTTTTCTTCATAAAAAGCAGTTCATTTAAGATTTACAATAAGCAGTTTTAAATCCCACCTGATGAAGTAACGTAAAACAGGGCCTGAAAATAATAGTTTAAATACGATTTAAAAAATGAATAATGAGCCTGAAATTCACCAGAGCATTAACACCAGTGAATATTAGCTAATTTCTTGGCAGATATCAAGATTACTGTAACTTAAATATGTAGGATGCTAATTAAAAGGGACTAAATTAGAAAACTCGAGGCAGTTTCAAAGAGCAACTGTCTCTGAAATAGTACATTTTGTAATTTAATCAGTAATTATTTATTAAGGGATGAATACAGAATTAAGTGATTAGGAATGAATGTAAACTGTGTTGAGTAAGACGAAGAAGAGTACTCTGAGATGGTTCGAGCATGTCGAACGAATGAATGAAACAATACTAACAAAGTAATCATTCAGTGGAAATGTGTGTGATAGAGGAAGATTGAGGAACGTATAAAAGAGTCAAGTAAATTATATTTTCAAAGAAAATGTACAATTAAATAAATCGTAAGAGCTGTTGAGATGTATGCATGTAGATAAGGCAAAATATGCGTGTTGTAATAGGAAAACCTAGCATTCTGTCCTCTCTACCTCCCCCGAAATGGAAACGGTATGATGGAGTATATGCAAGTATAGTATAAAAAATAATATATCCAAGCATTTACAAAAATCAGTAACTTAACAACGAAACCTATATTTTACTTGTTTTTTTATGTAGAATTATTTTTAATTACTGATTTACTCATTTTTATAAATCAGTAATTAAACAACAAAATCTATATTGTACTTGTTTTTCTATGTAGAATTATTTTTAATTACTGATTTATTCATTTTTATAAATCAGTAATTAAACAACAAAATCTATATTGTACTTGTTTATGTAGAATTATGTATAATTGTATAAAGAGATATCGTCGTTGGTAGTGGGTTTGCCTTTTTACTTATAGGTAGAATGACCGATAAGTGAGCTTAGAAGATAATCTTACCAGATTATGTTTGTCAGACCAACAGGACGGTCAAGGAAGAGTTAGGTCTACCAGATAAATGGGCTATTAACGAAAGTTAAGAATACGCGGGATGCGGTCTTGGTGGAGGACAGAAGTCAATGAAAGTAACCAAGAAAACCACACTGCAAAATTCTTATTTGAAAAAATCTAGGCTCCAACTGCAATCGAACTCGCAACGTCTGGATTAGAAGACAGGCATCTTACGAACCCAACTACGGAGGCCGAAGGAAAAGGGTAAAAGAAAATTTGAATAATGTGTATTATGTTTAATTGTTTAATACGAGTATATTAAAAAAAAAGAAACAGTAAATTACTATGGCGTTAAAATTAAATTTAAATATTGATTTATATAAAATTAAATGCGATAGCACATGGGGAAAAATGAGAAAAGAAAATTTTGAAAACAAAAATGTTTTACACTCAATTTACTATAATAGAATAACTATCAATTCATAAAATAAACTTCTGTTTAACTAGGTTTGGCGAACGTGTTATAAAACTTTAAGTCAGGGGAGATTACCTTGGCTCAATCGATAGTGAAAGGATTGAGGTTTAATAAAGCAAAGTCTGTCGCAGAATCAACAGGATGGGGAGAGAAAAGGGTAGAAAAAAGAAATGAATGAGCAAAAAATCTCAAAGGTCAGTAACTCACAGGCCGGGAGAGAAATCACGAAATTGGGCAGTAATTTGTATCGATACATTCAATATTGACTTCGAAACATAAATGAGCAGAAATAAGATGAAAGTGGGATAGAACACACACTCATATGTGATATTGATATCATTATCACCATTCCGGTTGATTGAATCGAACCCGAAACCCTTGGGCCATATAACTTATCTACATAGTTTGTCATAGTTGTATTTTTATTTTCATTCTTCATCATCACCATTCCGAATGATTTCAATTTGGAATTATGCCTTTCCACTTCTCCTCCACTCGTTACTTTCTTTGGCATATTACTTCCAGTTGCTCTCAGCCACTTTCCGATGTCAGCTGACTATCATGCTAGGTGTCTTAACCCCTCTTATTTTCACCGTACTTGGTTGTTACTCTCTGGGTCTACCTATCGTCGGTACGTCTAGCAATGTGTCTTGCCCGGTTCCACATCTGGGTGGTAACCCTTTCAGTGACATTTGTGACTTTGGAATCACATTGCTAACAAGAAAATTGAACCCCTTCTTGTTCACTGTACCGGATAATTAATTATTTCGTCATCGTGAATTAAAATTATTATCGGTGTCGTATTCGCGAACTGATCTATTTAGAGGGTGATCCGCTAACGAAATTACCTTATTGAACGATTTTTTCGATATTTATTCGAAATAAAAAATTGAAAAATATAACTAACTAGTGAGTGTTTCACTAATTGAAAAATATAACTAACTAGTGAGTGTTTCACTAATTAAAAAATATAAATATTCCAAAAATAAAAAAAAAACCTTTTACACAGTTGAATTAAAATCAAATAAAAAGATAAAATTACAATAAAATAGTTAAAATAAAACATACGTCCTCTCCACCATAACTTCATTTCCCTTTGATTGATGATATCTCACTTTATATGAAAAGGAATGTTCGGGTGATTTTCCGTATTTGCGGGGTTTATGGGCATATGCTCACGTATGTGTTCATGGATTTTATGGTGGTTGATAGTCATTTGAATTTTCGCGACCATGTAACTTACTTAATTTAAAATTTTCTGGTTTGTTGGACGAGATTGCCGCCTGACATTAAGCCCGCCAGATTGTATTTGCAATAAAAGTGTTAAATAAATAACTAAATAAATACGTATGCAATTATGCACATACTTGATTAATAAAACATAAGTGTATACATACCAGATATGGAATATATCAAAATGATCGATATCTTCCATATTTGGAATGAATATTAAACCCCTGAATAAACTTTGTAGGCTTAACTGAGCCACTCCATGGGAAAGTTTGAGTAAGCATTGTTCATGTTGTTATTATTATTAGACTTTTGTCTAATAAGTCAATTTCTTATACTATGAAATTTGTTTAGTGTGAAATTTCCAGTCAATTACAAAAACGTTGAATGCCAAATGTGAAAAACTAGACAGGGACGCTTTTTGGGCTTTTATTAGGAATTAAACTCGAAACGCTCGATTTAAATCTTGAGCATTTTATCAAATAAGACGCGGAGGTCATCGCAATAGTTTTTTTTATCTAACTCTTGAATATATCATAACAAAGATAATATTTATGCTATTCAACGATAAAAATCTAGTATCCTACATTTTATTGATACCTTTTACTGATTTCACATTATTGGACCACTGTATTACAAATAAAATAATTATAATTGCCCTATTTTATGCAATTGACGAACTCCGTTTACACAATACAAGACAATATTTCTCCATCTCATTTTTTTCTCTTTGATATAGACTTTGGATCTGTTGCAAAAATCAATCCTGGGAAGTAGAGTATCAGCTGTCTTTCCACCTTTTAGGCGGCCTTTCTGGCATGCGATGTCCTGCAAGGATCTCGTGTGGGGCTGTATTTTGGATTCTATATCTGCTCATTCTATATGCAAGGTCATGCCAGAACCCACTTTTCTACAATTCTTGCTGCTCCATTTGCGTACGTCGTCTGTATTGCAGGTCTATTAGACGTTCGAGTTTCTGACCCGATCTTTAGGAGTATCCATCATTCAATTTAATTCCTGATTCACCTTTTTGTTGTTTAATGCCCCATGCAGTAGCATCAGTCACGCTCAGCGCTTATCCATATTTAAGCCTTTAATAATGAGAACCTTAGCCCTTAGGCTTGAGGACCTGACCCTATACAAAATGCATGACGATCAGAATGATAAGCATATTCGGGAAAAGTAGCTGGATCCAAGGTGAAGTGAAGTACCGCAATAAACCTGCCGCTCCCGAGTGAGTGGGTAACAAAGGAAAGGATGAAGAATATATTTATGAAACACGCGGCAGGTCAGGGATATTTTAACTCTTATATACTCGTATACGTGTATTCATCAATAGTCAAATGCTTTGTGCAATAAGGAATAATAAATAGGACCTTCGTGGCCTAGTTCGTGAGATACAAGTCTTGCACACAGGAGTTTTCAGGTTCGAATCCGGATGGTACAAAAAATAACTTTAAAAATACCTCAGTCTGGGTAGAGTTCGTCTGGAAAAATAGCGTCCCTTGAGCTAGAAGGGCGCAAGTGTTGTTGGCTTTTCACGTGTTGCAGTATTTCAAACACGATGGCGAGCTGTTAATAACTTACTTTCTCTACTGCTACTTAATCAGATTGCTCGATAACTGGAGTCGAGGACAGCTGCTCTTCTATCCGTTTTATGAATTCATTCTTGCTGATTGGTACCACACGAATTAATGAAGGAATATAAAAGAGCGGTAAGTGAAGGTGTCTTTTCTCATGGGCAATCAATGTTTCAATGAATTGTACTAATTCTTACCTCAACGGATTAAACATTCTCAGTTATCTTGGTTGGGACATGTATTGAGAGCGCCAGGTAACCGTATACAGAAACGAATGTTTCAGTTGACGCCCAATGAGAAGCTCATTGCTGGTCACATGGCATGAAATTGAGCTTCGTGGGAGTAAGCTGTATCGGCTTAACTAATATTTTCTGTTTATCAATATTTATTTCTTGTTACTGCTTTAAGCATAGTACGAGTATGTAATTGAATTTAACTTGAATATGTAACCTTTATAATATAAATAAATTACAGACAAACTGTGTTTTTTACGGCATTGGCAGAGAGAACAGATCTCCAAACGTTTATATTCAAGCACACAACTTTTGCCTTCTCTATATTTATAAATCTCGTCATACACAATCTTCTATTATTCATACCATCTTTCAAAATCTGGTATTTTTGGTCCATCCAAGTTCTCCTCGGTCTACTTTTTCTACACACACCTTGCACTTTTGATTTGTATACTCACTTAGTTATTATTTTGTTATTCATTCTGTCCATATGTCCAAAGCATATTAAAGCTTTGTATTTTATTTTAGTAAAAACATCAAATTTAATAAATAAATAAAAAAAATTAATTGCATTATATCCATATTCGTTCTTCTTACAAATATACCTGCTTTATAATTTCCCGGAATTTGCAGTGAACCAGTGACCGTAAGTGCTCTCAGCCTTCCATCTCAGTTTCTATTACTCCAAGCACTCCTTCCTTTGACATGGAACTTCCCGCGGCTGTAGAGGTGGCTGGCTGCTTGAGTTGTCTGTTTCACTGCTTCATGCTTAAGCTTTGCACAAAGTAACTTCGCTTTTGTGTTCATGTGTCAGAAACATTGTATCCTAGCCGGTAGTCAAAGACAACGAATAGTTTTTTTAAACTACACCAAATCATTGATAAATCGTAATAATCCAATGATTGTGACCTAATTTTAGATAGAACATTGACGATTCTTATACTATGGTGAATATAAGACTTGTGATGCATTATTGGAGCAATGCAAATGAAGACGATAAGTGAGCTCCATGAGGAAAAGTAAAATGTTTGAAAATGAATGTAGCGAAATCAAAGGTTATGGTTATAGAAATAGGAGTGGTATCAGATGTGTGCAATATATGGGTTAACTCAGAGAAACTGGAGCAGGTTGAGTTATGTTCATTAATGTCCGTTTCCGGGCTATCCATGATCAATTATGCCAAGTGTTTCAAGTAGGTAGGCAACAGAGATCTCCCTATCATTTGTATCGATCATACCCTGCCAAATAGTCCCAATGTTCATACCAACTAACATGTATTGTAAATTTTGTATATCCCCACTATTACATTCAATGCAACTTTCGTTCAAGAAACACCATATTTGCATTTTCATCTTGCATCTAGCTACCCCTATTCGCAGCATATTCAGAGCTCTCTAAGTAGGCTAAGGCAGTTGCTCTCCGGATATCATTCAGAGCTCTCTAAATAGGCTAAGGCAGTTGGTCTCCGGATATCATCTTTTCTAAAAGCTCCATCTAATCATCAGGTGTTTTTTTTCTTTTCATATAAAAAACGCGAGTTGGTCGACGAATTGTCAGTTCCTGAAACTAATACTGGATTTCAATCTCGATTTCACTGGCTGGTGACCATATAAAGGGTGTTTTAGGTCGCGGGCTTGTTTTGTTCTTTCCATATCACCCACAACACTCCTGCAGATGAGTTCTGCTATTCATGTTTATGTTTACGTATGACGGGTGAACAGAAAGGGACATTGAAAGAAGGGCAGCGACAGGGACCAATGGGTAAGGAAGGGTAAGGAAATCTGCTGCCTCCCCTTATCCATTAAAATAAATTTGTATTATGTATATTAACATACGTGAATAAGTGGCACGCGATGACATTATAAAACTTCAAAGTTCATAGTACTCGTATATTAAAAAAATAAAAAGAAAACAAAATACTAACTTTTGTAAGCATCATTTAACACGTATAATATGTGAAAAAGCTCTCATATATCAAAAGTTTAAAACATTTCCCAAAAACAAGGTTTATTTAATTTTTTACGACTGCATAAACCCAAACCAAGCAGAAGTTTTTACGTTCCACAATCCATGATATGCCGACTATTCCACTTGACCCAGGCCGTTATTCCATAAAAGGAAGTAAATGGCTCCCCAGTCGGTGCCCGCTTCGTTATTGTTAAATATATTAAATTTATTTAATTGTTAATGTTGCCACAATGCCGCAAAATATGGTCATAGTAGAGTAATTAAAAAGGTAAATAACATAATCCTCCTTGGCAGCTCCATGTTAAGTTGCCTTTACTTTGAAATCATATAAAGTGTCCTCTGCAATCACATATCACCTCCGTGTTCTGGTTTGATTTCCAATGGTACTCGGATAAAAGCATCCCAGTGTAGCAAAAGGGTTCGTCTGGTAACAATAGTCGCACGCGCTAGACGTGTGTAAGTATTATTGCCTCGTTATTCGCAATTTATAACGACGAGACCATTAACGAACGAACCTACTCCAGTGGTTTATACCGAAGGCTTGATTTATGGGGACGTATACAAGTTTGTCTATCTCCAATATGGATATTTTGAGAGGTTCCATACGACTGTTAATTTGGATATTTTAAAGGATACCAAACGAATCCTAATTAGGATATTTGGAGGGGTACCATACGAATATAAATTTGGATATTTTGAAGGATATCATATGAATGTCAATTTAGATATTTTGAAAGGAACTATATGAACGCCAATGTAGACATTTTGAGGGATACCATACGACTGCCGATTCAGATATTTTGAGTTGTACCATATGAATGCCAATTCGGATATTTTGAAGGGAACCATACGAACGCCCATTCGGATATTTTGAAGCGTTCAATACGAATGTCAATTAGGATATTTTGAAGGGATCCATATGAATGCCAATCCGGATATTTTGAAGGAAACCATACGAACGCTTATTCGGATATTTTGAGGGGTACCATACGAATGTCAATTAAGATATTTTAATGGGTAGCAATGGGTGTGGAGTTTTGACGTGTGAAAGAGGCGGAATAACACACATATAAATACATATTTATATATCATCACGCCGTATCCCTAGCAAGGTAGGCAGAGAGAACAGATCTCCAATGTTTCTATCCAAACACGCAACTTTCGCCTCCACTATATTCTATCATACATCCCGTCGAGCACGATCTTCTATTATTCATACTTCTCGTTTAAACTGCTTTTAAAATCTGGTTTAAACACGTTTTCCTAGGTCTAACTCTTCAACGCACACCTTGCACTTCTGACTTGTGTGATTGCTTAAAATATCGAAATGATTTTATAGATAACGGGGATGTAGTTAGTACGATGAAGACATATGCTTCAAGATGATTTGGATCTGTGAAAAAAGCAAATGACCAAGCAAATATAAAAGTCAGAAGAGCATCTAATTTTGAAAGAAGGTAGTGTGAAGAACGATTAATAGAATATTGCGCATGACGAGATGTATGAATATGGAGGAGGAAAATGTTTACTAGATAAAAAAATAATTGGGATCACCGCAGAAGACACGAAGTTATGATATGGTTGTATATGTGTTAGCAAAATTAGCGGTAATTAGCAAGTGTTTCGAATATCATCGAAAATTGCTCAACCGTTCCTTCCTATACGAAACCAAAGTCGTGCGGGCATACTAAAAAGGGTTTAATTATTCTGTTTGTTGCGAAATCATACAAATTGCGCGAATTTCATGTAAGAAACCGAAGTTAGAAACATTGCTATCGATCAGCACAGCCTTAACCCAGCGGGGCTGCGCAAAGTCTTAGCGGGAGTTCAAACTTTGGCATTGAGGTGGTGCAGGAGTAGTGGATGCGTGGAAAGGGAGCAGATTGTAACAGTTCATAAAACAAAATTGAGATCATTATTTTTTTCGTTAACTGCAAGTAATTACCATAGCAAATAACATAATATCCTACGTTGCACCCGTTTAGGGTAGTGTGAGCGACACAGATGACCTGAAGCTTCAACGAGTGAAGATCAATACATTCAAGATCTCTTTCTACACCCATACCAGAACAAACTTCTCCCGATTTCACGCCGATCAGCGTGAAGAAACCCTTCAACACCACATCCTCGCTTTGACCGTGAAATTCTATAAAATCCAACAGAATCACAGCAATCCTCTTATCGCTGCTCTGGATGATTACGAGAGTAAGTCCGATCTACCTTTCCGTTATAAGCACATACTCCCGAAGCATCATATGTTGCCCGACTAGTCCACCTTAAGTATTAGTTAGAAGAATCAAGGTCTGAGTTAATGTAATACATTTGAACTGTAGTGCTGGAGAAGATGATAAAAATTCCACAAACAGCAAGGCAAACTAACGCCTTTTTTCTCAAAAAACTGAGAATGACTGACAGATTGTCGACAATATGTATTTGACCAGTCCTCCGATTCTTTGGACACATTAACACATGAGTATGTGAGATCCCATGAGTCAGTTTGGAGAGGCTTGTGGTTACTGTAAGAGTGGAAGGACGAAGCATAAGAGGAAGAGTCTCAGTACGTTGGATTGACCAAGTGAGAGACGCAACAGGAATACCCTTAACAACTGTTCTTCGAACCGCTGAGTGCAGAGATGAATGGAAAGGAGTCGTCAGAGGTTATTTAAGAGTCACAATGCTTAGTCATGAGCTACACGGTAGAATGATGATGATGATTGGGTAGTCAAGAAGGATATTCCCTATTTCTCGGATAGATGTAGTTAGAACCAAATTTGCGTTGCTAACTTCATTAAAAACGCGCTAAATTTATTTATTTATGAAAGGTATACAGTTAACTGCATTTTTGGGTATACAGTTAACTGCATTTTTGGGTGAAATTACACAGTCATCAGAATAAAAATCACATTACAACAGAATACAAAACACACTCATAACACTGCAGAAATAAAAAAGGAATTCTGCATAATATACTTGTATATTTCTGTATGAGATACTTGTATATTTCTATATGATATACTTGTATATTTCTGTATGATATACTTGTATATTTCTGTATGATATACTTGTATATTTCTGTATGATATACTTGCATATTTCTGTATGATATACTTGTATATTTCCTAAGTCTTTCTCTCACATTTGCATTATATTTTTGTTTTGATAATCTTTCTTCTTTCATTCGTTCCACATGCTCAAACCATTGCAGAGTGCTCTTCTTCATCTTACTCAACACATCAGCAATAAGTTCAAATTCATCCCTTATCACTTCATTATATTAGTGAAATAAAACACACTTTATTTTAAAATATATATTTTATAAGCTTAAATTAAATTTAAATGTTGCCGATTTCATATATAGGGGTGGCCAAGGTTGGCTTGCATGTTGGCCAAAGCGTGGCATGTAGCATGACCTACTGACCCCTCCTCCTTATACCTCCACCCAATGTAACGTCGGCACCGACCACCAGCCCCTCGTCTTGTCGACGTAACACTACGTTACCCCACTATCCCACGTTTTACACATCCGTATGCATACTTTGTTCAATTTTCATGCGTTTTTGGGGTGATTTTCGAAACCGAGTGACCCAAACAGATCGGTTAATAATATCGTCAGGTTTCTGGCACAAATTTTCGATAAATGAGTTTTTTTTATAATTATATTATCAAACAACCTATAAGCATTTCTGGTAAATAAGTGTGATTGATATTTTAATCGAAATATATCCTACAATCTCTTATAGAACTATTTAAATAATTATTTATATTGGGTACGTGAGAATTCGGGTTAATACCCGAATTCTCACGTACCCACATAAAATCGATTGACTATTAAGTGCGCTACAATCTCGGACACATTTGGAAACAGTTTTAATACCTTTAAAAGTTCTCTCAGGGAGCGTTTTTGTTGGTTTTAACTATAAATCCGGCGTCACAACGTTGATTTTTCAAACAATACAAAAAATGTTACTGCACAGATGTATATTTGAAAAGTTTCAACTTTTGATTGTTATATAGTATGGATGTACAATATAAGAGGCGAAAGATGTACGAGTATGTCAAGATAGTCTGGCAAAAGTCTAGAATCGATTTGAAATGAATATATGGAGTTAGTCCACAATACTATATAGGATAGGAAATAATGCAAGTTAGGAAAATCTGACGATTTTTAAATTACATATACAAAGGTGTGGACCGAAAAAACATCTGATGTCCTTGCGGTCGGGCTCGCCCTCAAATTTTGACTGAAGGGGGGGGGGGTTATGAGATGATCCTAGACCTTTAGATAGCTTCTTTCTTACATATGTTATCCTGAGATATATATACGAAATTTTAGGATATATGTGTACACACATACTATGTTGCTATCAATATGTGTAACCACATACTATGTTGCTATCAATAAATCTACACATATATTTATTTATGTATGTACTCGTATGTTTAAATCGAACCTGAAACACCCTTGTGGAAGATAAGTGTCTTACTAACTAAGCCATGGAAGTAATCTGATATGTGAATTATCAACGCTATATAAAAAATGTTTGATGAGATATAAGATAATTTGATATCCCAGGAAGCAGCAAGTGGAAGGGTACGACCGTGATTCAGGGGAGGCGGAAAGGTCACAAAGGGTGAAGGTCGCCCTGAATAGGTGAAGTGATTAAGGTCAGTTGGCTAGAGGCGCTGCGATGTGTAGTGTAGTGTATGCCAAATGCAAGTACTACTTCGGGTCATGTAATATTAACTGCCTCAGTGAGCGGTACTCTTGTGCAGGGGTCGCCAATCCAATATTTGCAGAAACATGACAACTAATGAAGTAAAACATTTAGTGAAATAATAGTTATTATCTTGTTTGTACTACTGTAATAAGCTGAATCATTGGTTACCAAATAGAGAATTATGAAAGATACATTTATATTCAATCAGAGATCGCATTTATTTTACAAAACCATCGTCCATATGGCGACCTCCATGGCATAGTTGGTACGATTCCAACCTTGATTACAATACGATATAGTTTGTATTTCATTACTAAAAATGATGATGAACTCTTTATTTATTTAACACTTTTATTACAAATACAATCTGGCGGGCTTATTGCTAGGCGGTAATCTCTTCCAACCAACCATACAAAAGTAAGTGAAGCAAGTTACAATGTCGCAAAAACATTCAAATGACTATCCATCCCCACGAAATCAATGACCACATACGTGAGCATACGCCCACAAACCCCACAAAACAGACAATCACCCGAACATTCCTTTTCATATAAAGTGAGATATAATCAATCAAAGGAAAGGAAGGGACCGTGAAGAGGAAAGAAAAAAATCAGGAATGAATTACGTTACGGTATATTACTGACTTAATATTTCAGTCGCTTCTTAAATCATGCTATGGACGGAGCAAGTCTAACATTGGTTTGTAACTGATACAGAATCTCACTGCATGGATAGTAAAGGACGACGTAAAAAAAGAAGAGTGGAAAGACCAATTAACAATCTCTGTTTGAGCGTTGCGCTAGTCCATGATCAGAAATATGCTGAAAATTTTCGGCGAGATAAGAGGCAGCGACGGGACAGTTAAGGATATTATACAATAGAGAGAGTATGTGAATATGGCGTATATTTCTAACGTTCAACCAGTTAAGTGCCTTCTGGTATGAAGTGATATGATCTCACTTTCTTAGGTTAAAAATAAATCTTAGACAACATGTTGAAGATGCTGTAATTTGTTCAGCTTTCCACTGTAATATTCAAATAAAACGTCCGCATAGTCCAAAATAAAAAAGAGCAGAGATTGCACGAGTAACATTTTAATTTTAGTAGTGGTAACATTTTTTACTTCCACCCGAGGGTTTAGAGTTCAATTCCCGATAGTACCCAAAAAAAGGGTAAGCTTGGTAACAATATTCTCATGCGCCGAATAGTGGACTTGCCAAAAAGTTCAAAAACGAAACGCGGTTTCATGCCTACTCCATATATTCTTAAAAGCTCGCTTACTGGAGCCGAAGAAGATGTTGTCTCCCAGCCACACTCTTATATTTGAAACACTAATTCGGATGTTTTAAAGGGTACCATACGAAAAAAAATAATATTGATCGTTAGATTTTCAAAGCAAGAGTACAGAGATATAATAACTTTGTTCAAGGAGTATCTCTAGTGTTAAAATATAAAAAAAAGACTGTATAGCACATCGAACAATAAGTCCTGGGACTAACCCACAGATGGCGCCTCTAATAACAAATCCATACCATTTCAGTTAGTATAAATCTTTAGAAGTTACGTGTCAAACTTTCATGACATTCCGACATTGTGTTACACAGTGCTTTTAGTGACGCTATTTTTGCTATTTTCAAAACAATGAAAAAAACGAATTTCGTGTGTTGATAAAACAGTGCTTTTTAATGGAAAAAATAGCGTTGAAATTCAGCGATGGCTTGAAAAGTGTTATCCGGTCTTTGTTCTGTCGAAAACAACCATTTGTCGGTGGTATGCTGATTTCAAACGCGGTCGTACAGACACAAATGATACTGAACGCTCTGGTCGTCCAAATGAGGCTGTTACACCAGAAAACATAAAAAAACCCTCAAAATCGTGATGGAAAATCGCAAAGTAAAGTTGCGTGAGATAGCTGACATCCTGAAGATATCATTTGGTAGTGTTTACACTATTTTGCATGAACATTTGGTCATAAAAAGCTTTTTTCGAAATGGGTGCCGCGTTTGCTCACAACGGAACAGAAACAACAACGCATCGATGATTCAGAGCGCTGTTTGGCACTGTTTACGCGAAATAAACAGGAGTTCGAATTGCTTCCGCACTCACCGTATTTTCCAGATTTGGCCCCCAGCGACTATTGGTTGTTCGCAGACCTCAAAAAAATGCTCCAGGGAAAGAGATTTGGCTCCAATGAAGAAGTGATTGCCGAAACTAACGCCTATTTTGAAACCCAAAGATAAATCGTCCTACACGGCTGGCATAGAAAAGTTAGGAAAACGTTGGAATGGATGTATCGCTCTTGAAGGAGACTATTTTGATGAATAAAGAAGAATTTTGGCAAACAAATGTTGTTTTAGTAGTTAGTCCCGGGACTTATTGATCGATGTGTTATGGTGTGTTTGACTAAAACTAATAAAAATAAAATAAATCATAGGTAAATATACTCCGATATTACACATACATATGTATGTATGTGTACGTTAAGGGAATATAAAAAAACACATTTGACTGAGAAACCATTAAATGGCCATCTCACAACATCCTCCCAGTCGAGATACACCCCCACCAATAGGAGGGTGAGCTCGACCGCGGGAGCGTTAGATGTTTTTCAGCCCATTTTATAGGAAGTACTAGAACTCAAGAGGTATTCATTACTTCATTATATTAGACTAACAGACGATTTATGTTGGGGCCTGCGATCGGGCATTTAGTGTTCCTGGAACACTGCTGTTTCTTACAAATGAAAATCTGCCTACTTCTTACGTTGCTCTGGAAAAAAACTATGTTTAAGAGATGTTTTCAACTTGAAGATGCAGTTTTCAACATGGCTGCATACCCATAAAGTGATAGTTGGACACAAAGTGGCGCAGATTCCAAAATAATAATTGAATTAATCATCAACCTTACGTGACAATTTCGCTAGAACTTAAAATATTTTGCTTATTTATTTTACTAACATGATGCGACAGTATTTTTCATTCTCTTTCAAAATCGACAACTGAGGAAAAAAACTGATTTCATTATAGACGTAACTACAGATTCGTTTAACGCCGAAAGTAAATTTGGTTCAGTAGGCAAGAAAAAGTCTTTTTTATTTTTAAGATATCAGCCTATGTTATATCAACCCGTTGACGAGCTAGCTTGATTCTAGCTTATGTATCAATTTCGAGAAAACTACTGGACCAATATCGCCCCCACACCTCATTAAATGCCTTCCAAATAACCGTACAACATTTTCCCAGACTCCGTTTAATCAACTAGTAACTTTATCGACACGTTATATCCTGGCAATTCCTACATTTTCTTGACAACCCGTGTGATAAAATATTCTGCCTAAGCTCTTCTTCTAACCGGTTAATACATTGACTTGACGGCCTCAAAAGGCGAATTAAGATATATTAAACTTACATTGAAAATAAAAATGTGTCGGCAGCATTATTGGTAAGCTTAAATGTGAGCTTTGTTATAACAAGGTTGAGCACCACTGCTGCAACCTAACATCCACCTGGAAGTTACGTTATTCATACTAGTGGTAAATTTTGTACTGATAATTTATTTACGTTTCCATGTGGAATTAAAAAAACAGTCGGGTAAATTTTCAATTTTTTAATACTTAGATTTTAAAAATTAAGATTTTATAAAAGGAAAGCTTTTATATGATTAAACCGGAAACCGAGTATAAAAACATATTTAAAAAATATAAAATCTATGAAAGTTCAATGCTGATGTATCTGGCTCTTCATTTATTTCTATAGTACTCGTCAACATATTCATATGACGATTGATTATGTGAAACTCTCGAAGTGTGTGACCAGGAGACACTTTTGTCTTCCGTCTCAGTAATCAAGCCATCAGGTTAAGAACGACTGGACTAAGCAAGAAACTTACAGTTCGTCATCGTACGTGTTGGAAATACGTGGACAAGCAACAACATTCGTACACGCCTATTATTGTTATCATCGGAAATTAAAGACTAGTATTTTAATAATCAAAATCCTCGAATTGAAGACTAGTATTTTACTAACTAGGACACAAAAGTCGTTGATTCTTAATCTGAAAAAGTCAAACATATCATAAAACCAGTAAAAAAATCATTTTAATTGATATAAAAAGACCGAGACTCATTATTGTTTTCTGGCAACCATTGAGAATTAAACACAAACCCAAACATTAGGGAAAAAATGGTAGATAAGTGTTTGGCATTTAGGACATAGAGATCGTCCGAGAACTGGAAAGATTGGTTAAGAAAGCGAAGGAACTTGTGTGAAGTAATAGAAATAACATACTTTTATGTTAATTTTTTAAGGATGCCAACTTGCAGGATCAAATAGAATTATCATAACTCTTGTGTAAAGATAAAAGCTAAAAAATAAACGATTGTAAAAAGGCTATAGAAATAAAAATGACTAGAAAAATACTCTTATCATTGACATATGAAAAATTTGCATTATAAAATATTGAAAACACATTTTTAAGAATTACATTATTGGAAACAAATTTCATAATTTTAATAAAAACCCAAATAATAATGAATAAAAATCCCACCGCAAAATAAAGAGATATTCCTTTCCCTTATTAAGAAGCCTTCTGTTTTATGTAACGAGTATCTTTTTCGAGGGTTTTTCTTTATTTACTTTTATCCCTTCAAACCAAACCCACAAAGGGGAAGAAAAACACCATGATATTGCCAACAATCTGTTGAATTTGACACCTGTAGGCTCGTATTCGGTAAGGCCAAAAATAATACGTCAAGTCGCTCAGAAAATACTTTTTATAATACATGAGATTAAATCTGGCATTCCGTAGATTTGACTCAAGCGGTGTTTATAAAAAAATTAGTTAAAATCTTTTTAAATGGACGTATTTATGTTTTTTTTTTGTGTTTGTTTTTTTCCCCATCGGTGATTTTTCACATTTCTTTCTCTGAAAATATTATTTATTTGCTCCAACTATACTACTTTTCATATTTTTCTACCCCGCCATTTACTAACGTTTATTTAAATAATACAATTCGAAGTATCTTATTTGCACTTAATATTGATTTTATAATTTTTTTCTATCATTCGATTAATATGAACAAACTATCATAGAATGCTTTTATTCATACTAATTAATACATCACTCTTAAGGTCACATTAATTCCTAATCACTTCATTCCATATTCTGGCATATATTGTCACCCCACGACGACCTCGTGACCTACTTGGTAAAACGCAATACTTTCCACCTTGGTACCCGAAAAAAGTTCTAGCTTGGTAATGATATTTACACGCGCTAGTGGTGTGCGAGTGCATGTTTTCATTTTACATGCGGTGTACTCGTAGTATTGACAACATGTGCGAAGACTAACGGCGTGTGCAATGCCTATTCCAATGGTTCTTTATCGAATGCTCAATTAATATGGATGAAGACAATGTAATCCCCATTAGGAACCAATTCGGATTTGTTGAAAGATATCATACGAATTAAATAATGAAACTTTATATTTTCTCTGTGCGTGCAATTATAGGAAATGAAATCGATCAACATTTATATCAATTTGATAGATAAAGTCAATAAGATAGAAATTAATGAATAAACTTGAACCACACTGGAAATTGTATTGATGAGATATCTGAAAATAGCCCAGGGTAATGCATCTCCGGTAGTAAAAGCATGGAAACTTAACCTAGAGTTTGGCATCTTGCCTATACGGGAAAGATTCATCACTTAGCGGATTAAAAGCCACAATGTTTTTAAATTTTAGATCAACAGTGGCGTTAAAGAGAGTCATAATATTTGTTATATAGTTGTTGAAAGTGTTCGTCAATGTCTCAGTTGGTAAACCGGTCGTCTTCGAGTTCGAAGGTTTCGAATTTGATTCCTCATAATACAACAAAAAGGGTCTCAGTATGAATTCAACTTTAAGGTTAAGGATTTCTTTTGTGTTGGGTTTCTATAACAACTCATGCATACGCCAGAGGTTCTAAGTGCGAAGTCTCGATTCAAGAGGCAGAAGATAATATTGTTTCCCAACCCCGCTTTTCAATATTTATACGATCAACAATGCGGATATGTTGAGGAATACTATGTGAAATAAAATAATATTATTTATTTCTATAGTAAGTACCCTTCAACCTATACGAGTAGTGCTTATTGCCAGGCGGCAATTCACTTTATATCAACCAGGCAAAAATAAATAAAGAAAGTTGCATGGCCACAACAATATTCAAATAATTATTCACTTTTAAAATAAATCATAAACAATCAGTCAAAATAAAAATAAATTATGATCAATGAAAGGAAAAAGGAAGAGATGGTGGAGAGGACATAAAAATAAGGAATGTTTCACGTTATATTACTGAATTGAAATTAGGATTTTTTAGTCCATTTTTCATTTTTTAAACATGCCAATGGCGGAGCGAGTCTAATATGAGTTTGTAACTATTTCCAGAGTTTCACTGCATGGGGGAGTATAGGTCCGCTTAAAAATTAAGAGCGGAGAACTGGCAAAAACAATCAACAACTCTGTTTGAGCGTAGTGGAAGTCCATGATCGGAAAGACAGAATATTTTCGGCGAGATAGGGCGGGGGAACACTTAAGGATATTGTACAATAATGGCAGTATGTGAATTTTGCGTCTATTTTTAACGTTCAAGCAGTTCAGCTCCTGGTGTGATGATGATGTACTAATTTGTGAAGACATCATGTGGGGAAACAAACAAATATAGTAATCAGCTCAGACGAATATTTCACTTATTTTCTTTAATGACTAACTTTGTATTTTATTAAACGACTTACTGTGTAATGGTTGAAAATTTATGTAACAATTCTAGCTGTATAAACCCATACACATATTTGGAGTTGGATGTTTTAAGCATTTAGGTTTACATTCAATAATTCAGTCTGAGGTCAGAATCAAAAGCATTTAGGTTTACATTCAATAATTCAGTCTGAGGTCAGAATCAAAAGCATTTAGGTTTACATTCAATAATTCAGTCTGAGGTCAGAATCAAAAGCTTCTAGAATAAATATCTGTGAGCATAAATATTTATTTGTCTAAGAGATATTGAATTCGCTCGCAAGTCGCGGCTATAAAACTGCATCGTAAAAGTTATATGAGTATTGAAGAGGAAGAAATGTAATAAAATCAATGTTGATTCGTCCTTTTTCCTCTATCCAATATCGATGGAATATTTGAAAAATATCAGGTATTTTATAAATTTTCTAACTATCCGTGTGTTATTTAACAGACGGGTAAGGAAGAATATTAGGGGAGCGTTGGGTATATCATACTGTATCTATTGTATAATATTCTTAACTGCCCCGCCACCCCCTATTATCTCGCCGAAAAATTTCAGCGTCTTTTCGATCATGGACTAGCGCTACGCTCAAACAGAGATCGTTTATTGGCCTTTCCAGTTCACCGCTCTTCTTTTTTTACGTCATCCTTTACTATCCACGCATTGAGACTGGAATCAGTTACAAACCAATGTTAGGCTCGCTCCGTCCTTGGCATGCTTTCAGAAGCGACTGAAAAAACTCTTAATTTCTAGTCAGTGATATAACGTGTTTCACTCCTGTTTTTTTTTTCTTTCCTCTCCACCCTCATTTCCTTTTCCTTTGATTGATGATATCTCACTTTATATGAAAAATAATGTTCGGGTGATTGTCAGGCTTTGTGGGGTTTGTGGGCATATGCTAACATATGTGTTCATAGATTTCGTGGGGACGGGCAGTCATTTGAATGTTTTTTGCGACCATGTAATTTGCTTAATTTACTTTTGTCTGGTTTGTTGGAAGATATTGCCGCCTGGCAATAAGCCCGATTTGTTTTGCAATAAAAGTGTTAAATGAGAATTCGCAATCGAAGGGTACTTTGAAGTAGTTAACAATTATATTTATAATAATATAAAAACGGATGGTGTGTAACCAATTAAAGTGCCAGCCTATGGTATTGAAGTGCCAGCGGTTCGCTAACTGTGTAGGTATGTTAGGTGGTGAAGCTGTCAGCCGCGAGCAAGCGCAGCTCTCCGCAAGCACTCCATAATCACAAACAAATATTACACCATGGACCATGTATGCAAACTCTTATGTCCATACAAGAGCATTGGGGATACAAGTTAGATCTCCAGACCAGACATATTAACTTAGTTATATTTTATTTATTTATTTATTATTACACATGACAAGAAATATACACAATTTGCGAAAAAACAACAGGAAATTTGATTTGGACATACAATTTTAATGGATCTGGGTTTGTTGCCTTTCATTTGTCGTATCCCCAGTAAACTAGGCTTTTACCTATATCTCACTGAGTATATTTAGCATGAAAAAATAAATCGATACTTCTTTCCGATTTTTAATTACACAAAAACAAAACCCCGTTGCACGCTCTCATCAACCTGATAAACAGTGACATTCAACTACAACTGGAAACATCTTGCGAAATTCAACCCCTCACACATCATCACTCCAGAAAGGCCAAAAATATTCATCCCACAATATACCGCACACAATCATAAGAATAAAAATTAAAACAAAAAATACACTGAAAAACAAATACAAAAACAACCAAAATTAAAACAACAAGAAGTAACCCACACTCACGAGCTCACACAAATCGTTCCCACTCGTCATTCATCCTGAAAGCCCAAGTACTCAAAATCCTGTCGCAATAATAACCACGCTCCGATCGACTGTCTAAATGGTTTTCCTACCTTTACCTTATATTAAACGCCTCTTTCAGAAAACATATTATAAAATGCCCCCAGGTCGGCATTTGATGTCTTCATGACAGGGAGAGTCATCGATAAAAGTATTATTAAGAAATTCACGTTAATTAAAGCATAAATAAACTCAACAGATAAAATTGAAAAATAATTATGCTACAAAGATACTTATAATTATATTAGTTTAATCCTCGGATTTAATTTAATAGCGTTTAAAAGTAAATTCGACAGAAAACAGCCGAATAAATACTGTAGAAATACCCGCATTGATATGAATACATAGGAGTGAAATATATGACAGAATACGAGATCAAGTGATTAGGTATGAATCTGAACTTAAGACTGATGTATTTAGTAAGATCAAGAAAAGCATTATGGGATATATAGTTTGGGTATGTAGAACGAATGAATCAAAAAAACTAACATACAAATCTAGTGTGCAAATGTAAGTGGAAGATGTGATAAAGGAACACTAAAGAAAATATGGGTGGATCAAAGGAATTATATTTTGAAATAAGGAATATAACGCCAGATAAATCACGAAAAAAAGAGTTGTATGTTATGAGAACGTTTATGAGGTGAAATATGTGTGTTGTGATAAGAAAGTCTGGCATTCTCTTCTATTTGCCTTCCCTGGCAGGCTTGATGATATGTATATATGAAGCAAAATAAGACAATGCAACCGAAAACGTGTCATCTTTTCCAAATAATCGATATAACTGGTAAACTTTATTTGACCCTTGAAATTGAATTTTGGATTGTCTCTAAGGTATATAACAGTTCTGATCAAAGCAAATAATAGAACTGTTGACAAGCGAAAAAATAGTGACTTGGAAACCAGAAATTAATTTATGTAGTGTCGTTTATAGAGAAGACGCTCCTCAAGAGCGCTCTTACTCGGAAATTAAACAAGCTCTTATTGACAACATGAATAAATATTAGAAAAAAATAAATAAGCGGAAGGTGGTGGCTTGAATATGTGACATTCCAAATTAATAACTAAATACTTAATACGTTGCCCGTCAAAGATTTTACTAAAAAAAAAACAGTTAACAAAAACGTAGTCAGAGCCTTGATTCTGAAAGATGTAGATATAAAAATATGTAAGAAACATTGTCACGTGAATGTTGGCGCTTAGCAAAGCTTATTAGTCGAGATTCATAATAAATAATAACGACAAGCAGATAAATCGTTGCGTGCCTCTCTGATTACTATATGTGCCAGTTCAACGCTTGGGGTTCGACATGAAAAAAATCCTTAACAAAATTGGCGGATGATTGCGAGTGATGGAAATTTTCTTTCTTAATGGAAATCAAATTTACAGATTACTACTGATATATAAGAATTTGGCATCATCGATAGAAAAAGTGTGATTTTCACGGTGACAATGATTAGCCATTTCAGAATAAATTAGAGGATTTGTTAAGGCGGATTTTTGTTCACGAAATCTCTTTTCAAAAGATCTTCCTGTCTTTCCTATATACTATATAAATTATCACAGTCAGCACATAAAATTTTATAGACTATTAATAACACAAGTTTGATCAGATAATGCTTTAAATCGTCTAGTTTTGTGTTGTTAAATTAAATTTATTTTATTGATTTTAATTGATGATGCATTTTTGGCTTTAATAGTCATAGAACACAGCATAGTGTGGTTGGAAAGCTTTTATATAAAAAATGTACAAGTGAATGGTGAAATCATATAAAATTAACGTTTTTTTTTTTTTACATTTAATGGTAAAGCAGATAAAAAACATTGTTATTATTATACAGCTATTGTTATTATTTTCAAATAATTGGAACCGATTTCTTATTATTAAAAAAAAAACAACAATTTAAAGATTAAGTAAGAAGTAAATAATTGTACTTACGACCACAGCAATATATTTACAAAAGAACATTCAAGAAAAAATTGAGGTGAGCACGTCCCACTCGTTGAGAACCACTGATTTCAATTTTTCTTGTTCAAAGTTCTCTTGACAAAAGAAATTCGAAATCAATTCAATGCATAACAACGCGAACCTCTCAAGAGTTCAGATATAAAGGAAGAAACTCGACGTAAAATGAACGTCCTAGAAGCACAGAACGCTATTCCTTTTAAATGATGAGAAAGAATTCACAGGGCGGATTCCACAAACAAGAAAATAGAAATTCAATTCAATACAGCATAAGTTGCAGACTATGTTATAAAAAAGCTCTAATAGAGAAAACTAAAAAATTCAGTGTTTGTCAAAATATTTTGAAACAAAAAAATATGAATACATGAAAAAAATGTAGTACACTGATCATGTTAGCGAAAACACTATTATTATGAATGCATGCATATAAAATCAAAACTATGATGTAAATTAAAAAAAAAAAAAAACAATATTTTAGAATTTGTTTTGGCTAAAACACATATTGATTTAACAAATTCCACAGTGTTTAAGGTTTGTTATTTGAACAAGAACAATTTTCAATAATGCTTTTGCGTGTCATTTTGACATGCAGTGGTTGTTCTTCTGCTAACAGGGAATGCATACATATTTTTTTCATTTACTTAGAAATAAAAATAAAACACTTAGATATTTTGTTGATTTTGTATAAATTTTCTTAAATTTCCATTAGAAATCTAAAAGAGGAGCAGATAAATGATATGACATTAATGCAAGGCAAAATAAGATTTTGTTAGTGAGATAATAAACAATTGAATGATAAAATGATTTGGCGATGCTGAGATATTTTAAAAAACAATAATACAAGAAATAACAGGTAAAGAAAGAAATCGTGAACTGATGTTAAACGAAGGTAACTATATAATATTGTGACATTTATGAACGAGTTATGGACGTTTTGGTTATGAAAAATACCATAATGTGAGCATGAATTATTAAAAACAGTAAAAAAAAACTTATGTCCAAACCACAAAATCTTAGAAAGATGCACAAATAATAGAAGATCGCGCATGAGAAAACATATGAAAGTTTAGGAAGTGAAAGGAAGAGTACATTAGATAGATAAATGTGGAAATCTATTATCTATGTCAATCTTACAAGGGGCATTATGTGATTTTATACAATTTCAGAATTGAAAGCACATAGAATTAATAATTCAGTCAGGTAAACTAAAAAATAAATCAAATATCTTAACTCGTTAAAGTAAAAACACTTCTAGTTCCAGTATAAAATTAGGGTAGTAATTTTGAACTCAAACACGTCTCATAAAATTATAGAAAACTTGTGAGTACTTGGATAATATGGGCCATAAGAAGATTTTAACGATTTCATTGAGAAAGCTAAAGCGTTTGGGATGAAAAAGTTCCATCCGAAAGAGGACGTATAACTTTTATAATTAAGTTTTCCTACATTAAAAAACTTACACAGGTAGATAACTAATTACGCAGACAGCGGCGGAGGCTGTAAAGAAAGTGGTGGTAAAAAAATAACATCAGCTGAGCTTCTTGAATTGATAAGAAACCGCGATAACCAACTCACTGACGCCTGGAGACAAACAGTCGAGATAAAAAAACAAGACAAGAATCACTATACAAATATAATAATTTTACAACTCTGCATATTGTACAAAATTGGTAGGTTTAAAAAGTTGATAAATTGTACAAAAACCCTTCGTAAAAAAATTATCATTATAATACCTAATTCTCGAACCTTAATTAATGGTCTCAATATAAATGAATAATTCGTAAGAAAAGATCATAACGACTCTCGAGTAATAATAATAAAATAACAATTTATATAGTGCCGTATAGAGAGCGTAATCTCAAGGGAGCTTTATCTCTGGAATCAAACTCATTTTTGTTAAAATATTAAAAATATTACATGTAGCGATAGGAAACTAAGTCAATGGGGCACCAAAACATATATACATATTAAGGCCAGACTTATCAAAATCAGCTGAGATGATAGTCCGTAATAGTATTTTGGTGTCAACTTTGATGTAAGGAGTGAAAGGTGGGTGAGAAAAAGAGTGAGAAGAGCCGAATAAATGCTGTAGAAATGCGTGCATTAAGAAGAATATATGGAGTGACAGTGTATGACAGAATACAAAATGAATTTGGACTAAAGGCTGATGTGTTAAGCAAGATGAAGAAGAGTAGGTTGATATGGTTTTGGGTATGTGGAAAGAATGATTTAAGAAAGACTAACAAAACACATATACAGTGCAAATGAGAGTGGAATACGTGTGAGAGTAAGACAAAGGAATGTATGAATGGTTGGATCAAGTGAATGATATTCTGAAAGAAGGAAACGTAGTAAGTCAGAGAAGTTGTATGAGAAGGTGTATGAATGTAGAAGAAGCTAAGGATGTGTGTCGAAAAAGGAAAGTATGGCGCTTTGTTCTCTGCATACCGCGATAGGAAAATGACGTGATCGTATGTATGTAAAAATATTATAAAAATAGAGTGTAGAGATAGGAAGGTGATGACTGTGGCCAATATATTGGATATCTCTCCATATGTTTAGAATGTGTTTACCGCTGCACATGTTTAGAAAAACAAACTACAATGAAGCCTTTGTAGATCTTTAAATGTGTGATAGTAATACATTCAGCTCAAAAAGTTTGAAAATTACTTTAACTAAAAAATTACATTGCAGGGCTGGAAGACGAATTAATGAATAAAGTTACAAATCAAAATCGTAGGTGCCACCCAGAGTAACCCAAGATACAGGCAAAACGGCGCTATATAAAATGCCCCTTAGAAAATGAATATATCTAACACTGAATTTATCATGATGATGATGAGGAATGAGAATAAAAGCACAACTTTGACAAAATATTAAGATAAACGATAACCCCGATACCTAGTTGGCAAGACATCTGTCTTCCAACCCGAAAGATGCAGTTAATTTTTTTTAAGATTCTGGTCTGTTTTTCACTTGTTTTGTATGATTGGTTAGGAGATATTGCCACATGGCAAATTGTACTGTACATGATAAAAGTGTAATTATAATACAATAAATAATAAATGAAACTCAGGAATGAATATAAAATACTAAGGACGCAATTGAAATAACAAAATTTATAGTATTATTTGACGGTTAAAATCTGATAATAATTGATAGATAAATGGCGGATACAACGCAGAAAACATCGGTTAGACAGCAAAATTATTAACTTTATAAAATATCCAACGGCTATATATACAAATATTAGTAAAAGGTTTTTAGAATATCCTAGGGGTAAAATAAAAGGATTGTAGAATATTCAACGGCTAAAACAAACGGTTTTACTCTTAGCAGGGTGAATTGCCTAAAACAAGAAAACGCATTTTGAACAATTAAAAGTTAAAAAAAAACACATATATTTTTTAAAAGACGTGGTTTTTTTATATTTAAGTTTTAACCATCAACCGAAAATTGTTTTTATTTAAATTAGAACAGAACATGTCACATAAAAAAAGTATCAATATAAATTAACTGCTCGTAAAGGTATTTATTTATGCTAGGGAGTAAATCGTCATAGTATGGTAAAAGTATTTAACAAATATGAGTATATCACATTGACTGCTCGTACAGGTATTTATTTACTATATGCTTGGGAATAAATCATCATAGTATGGTAAAAGTATTTAACAAATACGAGTATATCACATTAAAAATTGTGATAAAAGTAACCAAAACAACCAATTTGAGAGATTTATAAACACAACGATGACTTAAAGCAACAAAAAGATCGCTTAATAAATACAAAATAATATAAAACTTTTATAATAGGACAACAACGGTCGTATAAAACCTTAAATAAGATTAAACAAAACCAAAACTTATCACCAAAGATATCGATTTCAATGACGGGCACAAAGATTGCTAAATAAATAAGAAAATCTCATGAAACCTTCATGATAAAACAATAATCATATAAAATATTTATAATAGATCGCTAAAACAACGATGATTTGAAACCAACCAAAAACTGATCACCATAGATCTCAATCCAATGATGTCAAAGGAGATAAAGATCGCTAAATAAATACAGCAATCGTATAAAATAACGAAAAAGGTTAACTGAACAAATTCGAGATAAAATAAAGTTTATTTTTTAATAGGAATAGCGTTTTATACTCCAGGAATGGATCAAATCAGATGTCGGGAGAACAGAGAATGGATCTCACGGGCGCGTGGAAACAGACTAATGGAAAAATTCACATTACACCAGCTTGATAGTCCGTTATTTTCACAGTAAACATCTAGTTGGCATTACGGGCGGCGATTTCTATTTTTGCTGCGAGATTTTGTTTGCGGTTTGATGGTTCATATGACGACACACTGATAACGGGTAAAAACGAAGGAAGAAGGAATGGAATGAGAATTATTTTTGTTTGCATAGGTGTAAAACGTAGATCAATGAATTTTACTACGCAGTTTCATAACAAAAAAGGCAAAGCTTTTATTGAATTACTGGGCAACAAGTGTAGAAAAAAAAACAACTAACGACTGGATGGAGTTCTTGGAAAAGATAGCACCTGAACACCTGCTCCCTTGGATAGTAGTGAATATACTCGTACTTCAAGAGGGGTGGCTAGATGCAAGATGAACATAGAGGAGATGGGGCTTCTTGAACGAAGGGAACAATTCATGAGAATATGAGCATTTTTCGAAATCAAACATATTTTAAAAGGTTCTAGTATATATTTGGTCACATGAGTAAGTGTCCATACTTAACACTGCAAAATTCGCATACGAAAGTCACGATTGAAATTTTTGTTGCAGAGGAGAATCTGCATTTTGAAGAAGTAACTTCGCGTCATCTCCGATCGTACTTTGATCTCGAAACTGGTCCCATTGATCACTCAGCCAGCATCCTAACATATATATTAGGTCCTTACATATGAAATTGGCGTTTTGTTTGGGAGGAACATAAAGTTGATTTTTTTTTAATATAATATATTTATTTAATCAAAGTATGTATCATTGCTATCTATGCACTTTTGCCATCTCATAGGTAGTTCATCGATCCCTTTACTAAAAAAACCATTCGGACGGGAATCAATAAAATCTTTGAAGTCGGTTTGGACTGCCCCATCGGAGTTGAATTTTTTCCCTTGCAAGAAGTTATCCAAATTTCGAAAAAAATAGTAATCTGTTGGGGCAAGGTCCGGAGAGTACGGTGGATGTCTTAGACATTCCAATTGAAGCTCTTCTAATTTGGTAGCCGTCTGTTGTGCAGTGTGTGGTCTAGCGTTATCATGAAGCAGCAGTGGCCTAGAGCGATTAACCAGCCTCGGTTGTTTAGCAGCTAGCTTTTCCATCATGGTTTGCAGTTGCTGACAATAGACATCTGCCGTAATCGTCTGGCCAGATTTAAGAAAGCTGTAGTGAACGACACCAGCACTAGTCCACCAAACGCTCACAAGTAACTTTTTTGGAGTCAATTTTCGCTTGGGGCATGGTTTGGCTGGTTCGGCAGGGTTCAGCCATTGCGATGAGCGCTTCCGATTATCATACAGGATCCACTTTTCATCACAGGTAATGATTCGATTCAAAATCCCTTCATTATTGTGCCGGTTGAGTAATGCAACGCAGCAGTCAACGCGCGTTTGTTGATTTGCGTCACTCAATTCGTGAGGTACCCACCTTTCAAGCTTTTTCACCTTCCCAATTTGCTTCAAGTGGATTAAAACAGTTTTATCACTAACACCGCAGCCTGCAGCTAACTCGGACGTGGTTTGCGATGGATCCGCTTCCACAATAGCCTTCAATTCTTCATTATCAACTTTGGTCTCCGACCGTCTACGGGGCTTGTTCTGCAGGTCGAAATTTCCAGAACGAAAACGTTGGAACCAAAAACGCACTGTGTTTTCTTTTGCGGCACCGTCGCCATACACATCATTAATCCTTCGAGCCGTTTCTGCAGCACTGGTGCCACGGTGGAACTCGTACTCGTAAATAACGCGATATTTCAAGTTTTCCATTTTGTAAACTGATTTTTTTAAACTGATTTGTAAATTGATTTGTAAACTGTTTTGTAAACTTTTCGAAACACAAATACTTGAGTAAATAGCTGTATAAATTTGAATTTGGAATTCCTAACCAAAGAGAAGATATTTGAGATCAAAGTTGCCAGTACGGCAAAACGCCAATTTCATATGTAAGGACCTAATATTTATATTGTTGGAGATGCTTAACAATTTCAATATTTATAGAAAGCAGAACCCTTGTCTGTACTTTATTTTCACTGACAATTGTAAGTTTTTTGTTTTAAATATTCATTAAATAATGTATTTCTTAGGCAAAACGAAAAAAAAATGCGGAGCTTCAGTTTATACAATATTATTGAAAGAAGAATGTTTGTCATCAGCAAGCGCACTCATTCTATAGCAAATTCATCGCGAAGGATTTACCAACGTCGTTCGGAGTAATTCATTCAAAATAACATCTAAATAAATGCATCTTTCTTTTTGAAAATTCAATCAAATCATTTGATTAAAATAGGGTGACGATAGATTTAAAAACCACGTTAAAAATCTGTTTTCATTTATCGTTGAAGAGCTTTCGGACATCTTAATGTGTTATTTGGGACAGTGTGCGAACGTTTCGACAACTTTGCAGCACTCATCTTCAAGGCTCATTGATAATCACCAGACTGACGGATAAGTTGGTAATCAACGAACCCTGAATATGATAGGTGTAACCTTCTCGAAACGTCTCACCTGACTATATAATATTCAGGGCTGTAAATAAATATACGAAAGGCGAAATGTATATTTATTTATTCAATACCTCATTGTATAACAATCAGGCGTGCTTACTATCAGGTGACAATCTCTTGCAATAAACCAAATAAAAGTAAATAAAGGAAGTTACTATATATGGTCACAAAAATTATTTAAATTCTTACTTATTTGTACAACTCTTGAGCAATATAAAAAACAACAATTAAAGTGTTATATTATCAATACTAAAGAAGAAAGAGAAATCGGGAAAGAAACGCATAATATTACTGAATTGAAATTAGAGATATTCAGAAGACAATCATGTGTTTTTATTGTATATTTCCTTGTCATGTAACATATAAATGGATAATTAAGAAAAATCTCCTTAAAACTAACGAGAGTTGTTCGTCCTAAACATTTTTTTCTTATTTAATTTTCTTACACTGCATATATAAAAATAAGGATATGAGTAAGAAATCTAACTGTGCTGTGTATCATAACATAGATGGGTGCACTAAAGGAAATTTGCCAAATGTCAGTGCTCGAAAAAAGGCGGAATGAAGACAATAGAAATTAATACATGGATACAACGGATGTTTAAAGTAAGGTGAAGGAAGGAGCTTTTAGATGGTTTGGATATGTGTAGAGAATGAATGATGAAAGAATGACTGAGCGAGTATACAAGTCAAAAATGCTTGAAAGAGGAAGACCGACGTAAACGTGACTGGACCAGATTTTGAAAAAAGGCAAAGTGAGAAGTATAATTATTAGAAGATTTTTCATGATGAGATGTATTAATGTGGAAGAGGAGAAAGTTGTATGATTGGATAGATAAATTTGGAGATCTGTTCGCACTATCTACCTCGCAAAGAACGCGGCTTGATGATATGTACGTATATATGTAAGCTTTGTACGTCATTTGGTTTCATATATCTAAGCTAAATAAAATAACTGAATTTGATGTATAAAAAATAAAACAATTAATAAACAAAGCTTTTTGTTTAATTATATTCATATTTAATCAATAGTTGCGTTTTGATGATACAAGAATTTTACAACCAACAAAAACACTTAGCTTAAGTGTTTCTTCAACTTAGTTTCATATCCTAGGATGCTCACCCTATAAAGTAATGTATGCTGAGTTGCAGCGGTAGCAATTAGATTGCACCGCCCAGAATGGACGCAGATTGCATGTGTCAGAGAAATGAAGGTGGATGCACACTGTTTGCTAGGTGCAGGGAAAAGGCGCAGACGGCGAGACGCGACACAAGCCTGTATAAAGTAGAAGCAAGCGTAGTGCAGCCTTATAACACAAACAGGCCTCTTTTATATCTCTTTGTTTTGCATATCATAGTAAATTTAATGGAAAACTTAAGAACGGTGCAAAGTTTTAAACGTGTAGATAATAAACATTATATCTTTCATTAAAATATATTCATAATTAGCATGTTTTTATTAGAAAAGTTGACGACCTCCGTGGCCTAGTTGGTAAGATTTCAGTTTCAAATCCAGATGGTACTCGAAAAATAAAATAAAGTCAAAGGTTCCAACATTTATTTTTATTGCAATTTGGTTCGATAAAAATGCTTTTATGACTTAAATATGTATAGTGAACACTTAAACACTGAAAGTATTATATTCGATTTCAGGTTTCTATCTAAGGGTTTTCACAATATCGTTGATATAATCGATATTGAATGTATTTTTTTTTGTCATCTATTTATTTTCTGTGTTTGTTTTTTTGATATATTCTTGTTCTACGTGTTCAAGGGTGTGGGCTGAAAAACATCTGGTGTCCCCATGGCTCGGTTCACCCTATATTGGTGGGATGTATCTTGGCCGAGGGGATGCTATTAGATGAGCCCAGACCTTTTGATAGCTTCTGTATTTAATGTATTATCTGCAATTTATGTGTTTTAGAAGTGTTATTTAAATATAATCTGTACATACTATGTTGCTATCAATAAACCTATTATTTATTTATTTATTTATTTATTTATATACTGGCTTAATTAACTTGGTTTTCACACTCCTGCTAGTAACACAAGAAACCTTTTACAATTCAAATGTGCCAAAAGCAATTTGTTAACTACAGTTGCACGTTGTAATTCATTAATCGTGAGAATACAACAATTGGGTAACTTCATATATTTTTACTGCAGATGTTGTTGAGTTCCAGAGGGTCCTTCTTTGGCATTCCTCAATCTAAGGTCTGACTGAGATGTTATTCTATTGTTTTGTTTTTACATTTTATAATTTTTCTTTTAATATCTCCTTGAGAGATATTCTATTTTTTTAGTAATATTATGTAAGTTTTGTATTATTGATACTTTTGCTATGCATTGATATGTTTAGGCATCAAATATGAAAATATAAAATTTAAATGAGATTTATTGTGGTAATAAAGAAATTAATTAAATTCCAATATCAACAGTAGCAAAAATGGCTATACACAATAGTGTGTTGGTGTCCACCTTGAGTTATGGAACTGAAAATTGGACTTGGAAAAATAAGAATGAGTGTAAGATTAATGCTGTGTAGATAGGTGCCCTAAGGAAAGTTTGTGGAGTGTCAATGTATGAAAGAAGACGGAACGAATACATCAGACGTGAATGCATGGATAAAATGTTTTAAGTTAAATGAAGAAAGGAACTCTAAGATGGTTTGAACATGTGGAGAGAATTAATGAATGACTAAGCGAGTATACAAGTCAGAAGTGCAAGATGCGGGTGTAATATCTAAACCGAGGAAAACGCGGCTTGGCCAGATTTTGAAAGAAGGTAAAGAGAGAAGTATGAATAAAAGAATATTGTGCATGATGAGATATATTAATGATGAAGAGGCGAAAGTTATGTGCTTGGATAGAAAAGTTTATAACATGTCCAATTTGTTTTTGAATAAATATTTTGTAAGAAATAAATGTAAATAAGATAAATGTGTAGATGTGGAAGAAGCGAAATATGTGTTTCAAGATACGAAAGTCTAGCGCTCTATCCTCTCTTCCTATCTAAGCAGAGTAATGGTATGTATGTACATGTATTATTCAATAATTATACAATAATAAATATTTTAGAAAACAGTAAAATATACTCGTACATATATTTTGATTGATACGATTGTCGTTGTATGGCGAAACATTAAGTAAATGAATTAAGGTAACAGTAAATAAATAACGGCTATAAATATATCAAAGCTTTTAATTTAGATTTTTCGACTTAAATATGTAGTTTGAAATCGTAAACCTGACTTTACGAAAAAATCCTGTTTCGAGTTCAATATTTTAATGGGTAAACATCTTTTCAACAAAAGGTGATACTGACATGAATAATATAGCCTTTGTTTTCTTCCGTTATATTTTTAACACATCACTTCGAGTATTCAAAAGACAGTACTTCTTCCTGCAAAACACTTAAATTAATTAACCTGAGGAAGACACATTGTCGTGTAACGCAAAAGACAGTACGTCTTGCTGCAAAACACTTAAATTAATTCACCTGAGGAAGACACACTGTCGTGTAACGCAAAAGACAGTACGTCTTCCTGCAAAACACTTAAATTAATTCACCTGAGGAAGACACACTGTCGTGTAACGCAAAAGACAGTACGTCTTCCTGCAAAACACTTAAATTAATTCACCTGAGGAAGACACACTGTCGTGTAACGCAAAAGACAGTACGTCTTCCTGCAAAACACTTAAATTAATTCACCTGAGGAAGACACACTGTCGTGTAACGCAAAAGACAGTACGTCTTCCTGCAAAACACTTAAATTAATTCACCTGAGGAAGACACCCTGTCGTGTAACGCAAAGGTGAATAAATATCTTACATTTGCTTACATTAAATATATCTGACAGTGCTAAAATCATATTAGATATGGCAGACTTTTTAGGGATCAATCAAGTGAATAGAATTACAAACAAAAACAATCGAACCCTAGATCTTATATTTACAAGTGAAAAAAGTGTTTTAGTAAGTCTAACAGAAGATGGACTATTGCCAATAGATCATCACCATCCACCCTTAAATATATGTATCACGACAGACTTTGAAGACAATGCAAAATTTCCAAAATATAAGTATAATTTTCACCAAGCGCCTTATACTGACATAATAAATTATCTAGATACGTGTGATTGGGATGCTCACAACTCCAGAAGCCTAGACGATAATATTCATTTACTTTATCATTACATTAACACAGCTATTAAAAAATTTGTTCCCTATAAGATGATAATCCAATCTAAGTATCCAAAATGGTTCAACAGAGAGTTGATAAACCTCGTAATAAAAAAAAAGACTGCACACAAGACATATAACACATCTAGAGATATATCAGACTACACTCAATTTAACGAACTACGCAAAAAATGTAAAAATCTTTCCAAAAAACGTTTCTCTGAATTTGTAAAACAAAGCGAGAATAACATCAATAACAACTTGAAAAGTTTCTGGAATTATGTAAATTCATTGAGAAAAAATGACTCAAACATCCCAAGTTGCATGTTTTATGACCAGAAATCCGCTGATACTGTGGATGGGATTATCAATTTATTTGCGGACTTCTTTAAAAGTGTACATGAAGTGGATTCACCCGATGTATTTAATCCCATACCTTCATATTCCAATACTGTTAACCTTTCCTCATGCTTCGTCACCTTGGACGAAGTAGTTAAAAAAATAAATAAACTTGACTTATTTAAGTCTGCGGGTCCGGACAATGTACCTCCCATTTTTTTGAAAAACTGTGCATCAATTTTAGCATATCGGTTGCAAATTATATTTAATAAGTCATTGGCGGAAGGTCGATTTCCACAAATATGGAAATCAAGTTTTCTCACACCAATATACAAGAAAGGTGACAAAAGCGATGTTTCAAATTATAGACCAATTTGTATACAATCAACGATTCCTAAATTATTCGAGAGTCTTATCCTAGACAAAATTGTTGATTCGATTCGCAATATTATTATCACTCAACAGCATGGATTTATTTCAGGTAGATCCACACTGACTAATCTACTCGAATATGAAAACTATATTTTCAATTCGTTCTCAAATGGAAAACAAGTGGACTCAATTTACACAGATTTCAGTAAAGCATTTGACAAAGTATCACATAATATACTATTAAGTAAACTAAAAGCTTTAGGAATAGTTAGCCCGCTCTTAGACTGGATCGAAAGCTACATTAAAAACCGAATACTTACTGTCAAAATCGATAGTTGTCTTTCATATCCCTTCACAGCTACAAGCGGTGTACCCCAAGGATCGCATCTAGGACCAATATTATTTCTCCTATTCGTTAATGATATAGTTGACACACTTAGTGACGTAGAAATTTTACTTTTTGCTGATGATTTAAAAATGTTCAAAGTCATAAATAATACTGCTGATTGCCTTAAATTACAAGAAAACTTAAATAAATTACAACAATGGTGTACCACAAATAAACTGCACTTAAACCTGAGTAAATGTGAGTCCATTAGTTTTTATAGAAATAAAAATCCAATTAATCACGAGTATTCGCTAAATCAATATATATTAAAACGTGTATCTTCTATAAGGGACTTAGGAATTATATTTGATGAAAAACTCTCATTTATAGAACATGTGAACAAAATCACTCGGGAGAGTTCAAAAATCTTGGGATTTGTACTAAGAACTGCCCAACATTTCTCGGATTTACGAACATTAAAACTGCTGTACTGCTCTTTAGTACGTAGTCGCCTTGACTACAACTCACCAATATGGTCTCCTCATTACGCCGCCCATGCACTAACTTTAGAACGTGTGCAAAACAAATTTCTAAGATTCATAAACTTTAAACTTGGAATACCGCATGAAGAAAGAAATTATCCCAACTTATTAAATGCAGTGAAACTCTTGAAGCTGTGTGACAGAAGAAAAACAGCCGATATAGTACTGCTATACAAAATCATTCACTCAGTGATTGATGCACCTCACTTACTCGCGAGCATTTCATTTCGTATTCCCACTAGATCCACAAGACAGCTCAATCCCTTTTATACCGAAAATTGTTATACTAACTATAAAATCAACTCCTCTATAATTCGTATGCAAAGACTTGGAAACGAGTTTTGCAACAATTTAGATATTTTTAATATAAGTATATATAGTATTCGCCAGAATATTACAACAATATTTAGAAATAGCTACTAACTCTGTGCTCTCCTTTATTAATATAAATACCAAATATTAAGGACAATATTTTGCCTCTGGAGTTGAGTAACCCTGCATCAACATATGTGAACCTTTTAATTCTGCAAAGCAACTTGCATCTCGTTCCACTAATGAGGCCATGTGTTTTCTATATCTCAATATATATCCATAAAATTCCCACAAAATTCTCAAAGGTTATTAAATAATTTTAAAACGATGACTTTAATTTATTCTACTGCTTTTTGTATCTTCATGTTAGTTTAAGATAAAGTTGTATTATTTGTCAATAATTTTAAGTACTTGTATAACCTGTCACATGTTCATTTGTATATAAAGACACTGTTGTGTCGTTAATAAAAATAAAATAAAATAAAATAAAATAAAATAATAATTAACGATTATCATGGCGAAAGACGCTCGCCTACCAACTTGGCGGTTGACGGTTCGATTATTCTTAGAGCTCAGATTTAAAACTAAAGGTTTTCCAGTTTAGTTTTCACTCAACTACAAATACTCAACCTAAACCCGAATGTCTTATTGCCAGTATCGGAAGATCTACAAAGATTTCTTTGTAGCTGATCTTCTTGGTAAGTTTTCTGCGGTTTTATTACCCAACATATTTTCTAAACCAATACAGATACGAGGTAGTTCTTAATCTAATGGCCACAGCTACCACTTTCGTATTCTTACACTCAATAAGTATTTAATTTTTTTTTAAATACTCTTATTTCTAATCTGTCAAAAGTAATGTGTTTGAATCTCGAGTCAGAGCAACCTTAAGGAGAGTGCTCTCTAAACGACGCGACCGGCAAACTATTTATTTAAAAGGGCATCAATCTGGTTTTCTCTTCAAGTCTTTTTAACACATGTCTCATTAGTTGGAACATATGCAATAAACCCTTCAGATTGTACGGTATAATAGGTTAGTCAAAAAGTTTTGAAAGCAACATCTATGGAGCAGTAGAAAGCCCAAAATTTCTACGCCATTTTAATATTTCATCTTTCATAAGAACGTACTCAAAATTTCATTTCATCATTCTTTGTTTACAAGCCATTTGAAGTTGACGTGTCAGTGTATTTTTTAACAATGGAAAAATCCGAATATCGTGCAGTAATTAAATTCTTTGTTTTGGAAGGTTTATCGGCTACTGAGATCCATGCAAAGATGGTGAAAGTATTAAAGGAGTCTTCTCCTTCATTTCCAACCGTTCACCGATGGGTTTTGGAGTTTAAGCGTAGTCGTACAAGCGTTGAAGACGATCCACGCTCAGGACGTCCAAAAAGTGCATCAACACCAGAAATCATAGCGAAAATACAGGATATGGTTTTGGAAGATCATCGATCGACTGTGGATGTGATAGCTGACATCATAGGCATCTCACATGGAACAACATGGCATATTTTGGCTGAAGTTTTGGGTTTCAAAAAACTGTGCACAATGGGTGCCGCATTTGCTAACAATGCAACAAAAACACGTTCGAATGCGACTTTCTGAGCAACATTTGGAGCAATTTCGAAAGGATAAAAAGAATTTTCTGCGTCGATTCATCACTATGGATGAGACTTGGGTCTACCATCATAATCCTGAATCAAAACAAGAGGCTAAGGAGTGGTGTGAACCAGGCACTTTGGCTCCGAAGCGAGTTCGTGTCCAAAAATCGGCCAAGAAGATGTTAGCGTCAGTTTTTTGGGATGCAAAAGGAATTTTATTGATAGATTATCTCCAAAGTGGTAAGACAATCAACTCTGATTATTATTGTGACCTTTTGGACCAGTTGGATGAAAAAAATTGTGAAAAAAGACCCGGTTTGCAGAAGAAAAAAATCATTTTTCATAAAGACAATGCACCTGCTCACACAGCTCAAAAAACCATCGCGAAAATCAGTGAATTGGGGTACGAATTGTTGCAGCATCCACCCTATTCGCCAGATTTAGCTCCCTCTGACTTCTGGCTGTTCTCACACCTCGAAAAGTTCCTTCGTGGAAAGCATTTTTCATCAAACGAAGAGGTTATAGCCGTCGTAGAGGAGTATTTTGCAGGCCTTCCAGAAAGTCACTTCCGTGATGGGACAACAGAGTTGGAAGATCGTTGGACCAAGTGTATTGATCTTATGGGAGACTAAACTGAGCAATAAAAGTGATTTCCCCCCAAAAAAATGTATTTTCATTTCCGCTTTCATAACTTTTTGACTGACCTAGTATAACGAAAGTGTAATATAGTACAACCCATTTTAATATTTTTTTTATACATTTCAAAATACATACATACCATTTTTTATACATAGGCATTTCCTTGTCGGGGTAGGCAGAAAATACAAAGCGCCACACTTTCTTATTTCCACGCATATCCTTAGTCTCTTCTACATCCGTACTTTTTCTAATACAACTCCTAAAGCTTCTTTGACTTTCTGAGTTTCTTTTTTTTTTTTTCAAAATATAATCCACTTGATCCAACATGATCCTCAATCTTCCTTTCACAAGCTTTCCATTCATATTTGCTCTTATATATTTGTTCATTTAGTCTTCCTTATAAAAATAATCCTTATTTAATTAAGAAATAATTCTATATCATGAAGTAAGTTCTTAAAAGCTGATTAAATCTCATACACGAGTTTTAGATAAAGCCACGAATTAAGCCACAATCCACCATCGCTGACAACACGTTGATTAATTAAATTCTAGTCCTGTTTAAATTAACGATTGGATGTTGGTTTCTATTGTCGGAATAAGATCTATCCTGATAAACAGCTTGAACAAGCTTTGAAGGGGTGTAAGCCTCAACGAAAAGTTAAAAGGTCAAATCGATTTCACATATCGTAAACGAAAATATAAAGGGTGGTTTGTTCATATTTTCAAAGAGATCCTATCTGAACTCGGAAGTCGTTAGTCATAATTCAGCATTCAACATTACAATGATTTTGACTTAAATTTGAGCTTTAACTGTGTGGAACTCTATATTAGAATATTTGACAGTAAATTACTTAGGTATATTAAAATATGTCACAAAAACAATGATGATAATATATTAGAAATGATACGGTTTTTGAAATGATGTAAACTACAATACTAGTATGTTGTTATCGCGTCTGAAGTTGATGAAACTTTTCGATCGTAGGGTGATGTTTGATTTAATCCTGCTTTTCAAAATGACGAATGGGATAATTGACCGTCCGAAGTTACTAGAATTGATTGACTTCCCGATTGCTTTGAGAATTACGAGACTAGGATATATTCTAGTGCGAGATTTGTAGAACTTATTCGGATTCTCCCGCATCTAGATTACATCGATTGGGTAATGACTATGCTGCAGGTCTCGGACATATTTGATAATATTTTTTTGTTATTTTCAAAGTCAAACGCCACGCAGTGACTATCGTTCATTTCCCCCTTTCTTTTCGTTGATTTGTTTCTCTAAAACTTTTCGGGATATCTGTAAATCTGTTGAAGGTTCGATGTGCAATTTTTGAATTGTTTATTATTTTTATCTTTATTTTTGTTTGTAAGGGCCATTGATTGATTGAGCCTCGACCTGTTTGTTTCAGGTTCGTATTTTATGTTTGGTGGGTGGTACGCATATGCGAACTGCTTTTCGATATGTACCATATATTATGATTTGTATGTGATTCATGTACATGTTTATAATTTTCGTGACAAGTTGCACTTCTATTTATGTGCACTCAAAATTCTAATTTTAGCATTACTCTTGTAACCTGTTTTTATGGTCGATGTTAATGTTCCCGGTTTGTTACAAGAGGAATGCTCAGGTCAAACTGGTGTCATGTTTCATCGCAAGTGTGTTTGGTTTATTGACCAAAAGGATTTTTTTAAAGAGGTTTGAAACCTGATTTTTTTATTTATTTATTTTATTTTTATTTATGACTTCGTGTATAAATAAACACATATGTAGTACATACATTCCATAAAGCCACATAATTTTTGGGTCTTGAAAAAAAAAACATGTTTCAACACCTTACTTTCTGTACAAACAGCATTTTCCTCATTCGTGCTTACTACACATCTCCTAATTTACGCTCTTTTGTTTCTCATGTTTCTTACCTTTCCTCAAAAGTTTCTCATGCTTCTTACCTTCGCTTAACTGCAAGCTTCCATTATTTTCCCGACCTACACATTTCTCGCACGCCATTCTTTTAAAATATTTGTTACATGTCTTAACATGTTAATTCCACATGTCTTAACCATCTCAAGATTTATCTCGTGATTCTACTTATAACATCCAATAAACTTGAACAAACAATTATCCCGAATCCTGTCAAACTCACTCGTACATTTTAAAAACCGATATTGTTCGCAAAGTACGGATTTCTACTGCATTTACTCTGCTCTTATTACTTTTCCTTAATGTCAAGGCATCGTTTTCATAGATCAAGAGGGAAACATATAGGGCTTTCAATTAGCCGTCTAATTCGACTAACCGGTTTTCGGTTAATTTCGCATCCAAGAAACCGGTTTTGACCGGTTATGTTATTTATCTTCTTAAATTTCTATTCCCATGATAAATTCACTTGTGTTATGAAAACATAAATAGCTTCTTGGCAGTCTAAGGAATTGAAAACGCGACCTTTACGTGAGTCCATGACTCTATCATGGAGCTCCTCGGTACTCAATATTATTTATTGATGATTAAAAGTATCATTATTTATAAAAAAAGTAGCAAAAATAATATTTTAGAATACAAATTTTTTATACAAAAAAAAGCACTAATATAGTAGTATTGGTACTTGCAGCTAAAATGTTTTTCAATATCTTTTTAAATCTTGAAAACATACTTTTTCCAATAGTGAAATTCCTCAACTTGAGTTAATATTTGTTATTTCATCCATAGATTTTAATTATCCATAGAACCACCATTTTCAACAACCAAGACTTTTGAAAAATTGAGACTAGATTAGTGGAAAAATTAAGACTAGATTGTTTTTTTTTTCGTTACGTTTAAATAGAGAACCCATTTCTCATCATCAGTCACTAAGTCACAAAGAAATGGGCTTAATCGTTTTTATTCTTGAAATAATCTGCTGATGCTGAGCCGTTGAGCCATGTTGCGGTCGGTCAATGCGTGTGGGACCCAAACAACTTCTTTAGGATCCTCTGAGTACGGGACCAGGATGTACCGACCTTTTCCGATAATTTTTCAATGGTCAGCATCGGATCGTCCTCGATTGCAGACTTCAGGGCTGCTTCATCCGCCTGGACGGATGGTCCACTTCGAGGCTCGTTTTCCAAACACAAATCACCAGATTAAAATTTTTTGAACCATTGTTGGCATTCGCGACATTCAATAGGTATGTCACCCTAAATCTCGCAGATATCCTTCGTAGCCTCTGTCGCTTTCTTTTTTCAAATGATACTGAAAAAGTATACAGCTCCGCAGATGTTGTTCCGACGGACACGTCTCTTCCATTGTCTTAGTGAGGGATAAAGGAACCGTTTTTTTTTGTCTCAAGGCCACGAGTAGGTAGCCGCTACACAAGAGAAACTCATAACACGTCCTTACTGCCTAACAGACGGAATTAAACTATTTTAAAGATGGCGCATTAACAAAAGCGACATTACTTATGGGTACCCCTATATTAATGTATCGTGTGTTTAATAAATACATTTGTTTTTTCACAAGCATTGTTTTCTGTAATCTCTGTTTATACGTCTATTAAACTACTAAGTATAATTACCGCATAGAGAATATCTGGAAATTAGGGGATGAAAGGCTCTGTCAAACGAAGATCTGATAGCATTGAAGACTCCATTCCGCCGCTTCACATTGTGTAATAAAATATACTGGTTCTTTGCAAGATTAGGATCCGGTTTGTATTCATTCAGATACTTATCTCCTCGGCAATTGTTATAACTTAGGCTCGCAATTTTATTATTGTCTTATCTTTATGTTTTTGGAAGAAATTTACAGTGATCACATTATTGATTTTCTACATATTTGAACAATTGCTAACATTACAGTACATTCAAAGTCATTGCATTGGAATGAATATGTTACCTAGTAAACACATATGTTCCCAAGGACTCATCGTCGCTTGCCAAAGTTATTTTCAATTTTTTACCGTTAGATGCGTCTAATTTATCGATGTCAGTCTGAGCATAATAAGTGTTATTTGTCGTTCCCTGATAATGAGGTAAAAACCTTGAATTCGGCAGAGTTATATCAATATCTTATGTAGAAAAAGTTTTATTAAACAAATTACAATGACTTAAATATGTTGAGTCCATTAATCCTTGCACATTCGATCTGATTTAATTTATTTAACAAAAAACTATAATTTGTACATTTCAGGTTTCCCCAATTCGCGTAGTGAAATTAAAGTATATCAATAGTAAATTAAGCATGTATTATATATATATCTTAAAAAATCAAACAATACTAACGAAAATTCGTAATAAATCTAACGAGTTTCCCTTGAAAGAGTTAAGCAACACTTGAACAACATGTATCTGGGAAGACACGACGTTGAATAGTGTGATTGCTTTACCTATAGGTATTTCCAAAGGCAGGTTGGTTTTGCATAGAGGTTGATAAAACAATCTATGAGTGCATTGCCTCAGATAATTATACAGTTTATGCAAACCAAGAATATCAAAGAAGGCTCGGTTTATTAGATAGCCCCTGAGCAAGCAAAAAAGTAAACATCCAATTGCAAGGATCGTCTTCTCTCTAGTCTTCTATAGCAGTGGCCTCCAAACTTTGTGATCGCGTAAAATGTCAAGGATTGTCAGTCTTAAATAAAATAAATACATTTATTACATCACAAATTATTTATTTTAAACAGTTTACATACATATTATTTTTTCTCATTAGAATTTAATGTGACTGCATATGTAATATCCACATTTAACTTACAAATATTTGCTGTTTGCCTCATCTACGAGTACCCGATAGTGTCGCCGCCTGTTGTATATGATAACACTCCCAGAAAAAATAAACAACGACAAAGCCAGGGATATATGTACATACTCTCTCATGTAGATACAGCAAGAAACATTTGCTACACTCTCTCTAGCATAAGGGAGTAAGTATATGATATACTCGTAACCCCTGCGGGTTCCGATATTATAGAATAACATTCTAAATCTTCTTGACAAGAGAATTATACAATATTCGGAGAATAATTTGGTAATATGGACCAAATATTCAAAATTCTTGTTCACTTTCTTCCAAATATATTTGATTCGAGTTCAAACATTATACCTTAAATCTTTAGAAACGTTTGTGTATTATTTGAAAAGGGGAAAAAATAATTAAAGTAAATGAGTATACGGGATGCGTGAAGCTTTGAAAGTTCAATAAAAACCACTCACAAAAGGCTAAAAATAAATGGGCAAGTTCAAAGGAAAAGGAAAAATCAGGAGCCACAGGGCTTCGGGCCTATCCCAAAAGCGGTGGCTTCGTTAGCTGGCTGTGGAAATAATAGTAGACGTGTGTGGGGGTGAATGAGTGTTTCATTACAGACGATAATTTGGGTAATAAAAACAATTGGATCTAGCAATTAAAAGCGATAATAATTTTACTTCTCTTCTTCAAAGCTTAACATGATCATGTTAATTTTTTGAGGTATTGTAGTTTGTTTTATCAAACAAAAACTTTTTCTGTGTGTTTCAAGAAATACTTGAGTTGTTTAAATAACTTCTTTGAAAATTGATTAATTTAAGACTTTCGTGCAAACACCACTATGACCCTTAAATTTTCGTCCTAAATAAATTAGAGCGTGTATGCATGGATATGACGCCGACCAAGTCCATAGCATAGTCAGGCGATGATCAATTTAGCAACCTTTTTTTACAAATTCTCCGAAAAGTGTTTGCCGCTGACATTTGCCAATATCTCAAGTGTCTTTCAAAAGAAGCGAAAAGGTCGATAGGAATCAAATAACATCAGCATCTAAACGGCCTGTAATTTCTGCTAAGCTATTCCCTTCTTTTGAAAGAAAATTATCCACGCGATTTTAAAATTTTAACAATTCAGAATATAATGAAAGAAATACTACTGGGGGTAGAGGTATAATTTTTTTTACTGTAACATCCCTTGATCAAACGGTGGGTGTAGCCGGCATGGTAACCCTCCATATATATTTTTAATTGTTCAGGTCAGAAACTTTTGGAGCATAGTTGTATGGTAAATCTGGCAAATTTATCATTAGTATCGATGACAGCGTCTTGGAAGTAGTGTATGAAAACAATACTTAACTAACACACATTGAAATAAATTTTATATTTAATATAATAATAAGAGTGAATTGCTTTTGTTATTCCACCAACATTCTATTTATACATATAGGCGTTTCTACCTCCTATCTCGAGGCTCTCTTCAGGCAGAATGATCCCAGTTTATTACGAGAGCAGTGTTTAAATTCAACTGGTGCTTTATTAATAGGAAGTGTGTGTGACCAATTGACCCAAAGGGAAAATAAAGTGAAGGCATTTGATATTAAATGTCTTTGAAATTTATACGATTAAATAAATTTTTATTTCTTACTTTGCGTATCCAGCATATACAAAGCATTATTTTGTAAACTAACATTTCAAATGTTTCAAACTCTTTTGTTAACATATTTTCTTAGTTTGAACTTGAGTATGAAGACTTCAGTAACATTAAAACGTCTTGACAATCTTCTAAAATTAGTAAAAACGATAAAACATCCGCAAATTATTTTGAAGGAAGAAAGCATTGTAATCAGAAGAACAATATATGACTTAATCTGTGGCTTTATAAGTTTTAAGGTTTCAACTCTGAACTTACACTTCACCTACATACGAGAAACCAGAGATCACGACAAGGAGCCTTTACGTAATACCATGTGATAGCATTACGGTATGAATAAATTAATCGCAAAGTAAATTTGCGGTGGAAAGCGTCTTGTTATCAAACAACGTCAGAAACGAAACAGCTGGAAGACTGTTTGTCAAGAGATAGGTTAAATTTATAGCACATGATTTTGATAAAAAATATCGTAATAAATTGATGTTGCAAAGGATGAAAATGCTTTGTAACAACACAAACTAGATGCCTAACATTTTACACCACGAAATTAAGTTAGAAAATCGTTGGGTAAACCTATTATATTCGTATATCTTCACGCAAATAGTATTTGGGGTTTTCACCTGTACACATACTCTACAGTTTCTCAAATTCTTAGTTCGAAAATTTTAGAATAATTTTGTCGGTTACATTTTTTTCTTGTTAACCTTTTTACGGCGATGGCTCGAGTATCTTTCGTGTGTCGCACAGGCGGCGGTGTTTTAAGTCAATAAATTTATATTGTATCTACATAAAAATATGACTCACCACTATGCCGAATCTGAGTACTGTCGAACTATGCGCCGATGCATTTTTTAGCTGACACTATACACACGTAATATTAGAAAATATTCTTATAACACTATTATACAAATAAAAGTATGTTTTTGGATTTTGACGAAAAGATTTATAACGATAAGTACACTGCAATAATAATATTTCTACTGTGGAAAGTGTTTGCTGGCGTGAAATGGTCCAAAACATGTTACACACAGACTCACATTGCACTCACCACACATATATCTAGATCTTTTCCTTAATTTATGTTTATGAGCGCATTCATAGCATCGACGAGAAGGTTCCGCACAGTTTTCAGTTCCTGGAATTTCTTTAGGACTGTGTGCGGCTATTATTGTACCCGATAAACCAAGATGTAGTGGATTGCTAGTGGACGGAGATGAATGGGACAATTTTGATGCTAGTTTATATTTTTCAAATATTTGTCTTATAACTGCTAAATGAAATTCCGCTAAACCTATTGTATTTCCGGTTGTATGCTTGTAAATAAAATATGAATTTAGCATGTATAGATCAACAAAATGAAAAGCCAGCTTTCTATACCATTTTAAAGTTTTTCGAAGGCAATTTAAACTACTAAGCATCATATCGGTTTTGTCCACACTACCCATATTTTTATTGTAATCCACAATGCACTCAGGTTTTTTTTACCTGTTCGCCAGTTTTATAATTTAATTTCTCTGTTGAAATAAATCTGTCACTATGAATTGTTGTCAGCATATGAATTTCTCTCTTATCGTGACATTTTATAGCCAACAAGGGTCCACAATGTTGAGAATCAATGTCTCCTTTCTTGTTTTTTTTTGAAGTTGGGCATACCTTTACGAGATTTTCGAACGGTTCCACATGCATTTGTTTTATTGTCATGTAAAAACTTAAATAATTGTGGGCTTGTGTACCAGTTATCACACCACAAGTTGTGTCATTTTCCAAGATAGTCATTGAGAAGCGTTTTGATAACTGCACCCGATATACCCAACGATTTATCATAAATTATTTCTGTTCCATCACCGCAATACACAATTAGATCTAACACACAACCGGTTTCAACATCACATAAAACAAATAATTTAATGCCGAATCTGTGACGTTTGGAAGGGATGTATTGTTTTATCATAAGACGACCTTTGAAAACAACTATGCTCTCATCGATACACAAGTTTTTGTGAGGCAGCATGACACTTGTAAAAACTTTGCGAGTATGATCAAGCAATAATCTTATTTTACGCAATTTGTCACCACTATTTGTTATATTGTTATTAGAAAAATGTAACATATTTAAAATCAGTTCGTACCGGTCCCTTGACATAGTCTTGCCAAAAATGGGGCTATTTAAAAGTGGGTCTGTGGACCAATGTTCCCGTATGGTTAAATGCTTATTTCGTGTCATCAACATTGTGACACCAAATAATACATATAATTCTGGTACATTTGTATCCACCCAGCGTTGAATTCGTGATTTAGCGGAATATTCCTTACTCAATTTTTTAAAATTATAAAATTGGTTAGTCTGTTGTACCACATTTTCAATTATATTTTTATTTAAAAAAATTTCGAAAATATCGAGTTCGGATGATTCTGGTGTAAGTTGGCACGAGGGCAAGATGCCAGATAAAAATTCATCAAACTCGTAGATTATTGGCGCAAATGGACCTCGGCTCCATGAAGAAAATACATTTTCTAATAGTTCGTTTGGTTCCACATTGCCGCTGGTTGTTGCTCCAATATCTGGAATAATTGTATCATCCATTCTCTGCTCTTCTTCTAATGGATCAACATCGTCTTCTTTATCGGTTAATTCAAAATCTGAATCTAGTTCTACTACCGTGATATCTTCAATTTCCTCTCCAGTCAAGTTCCTTTTAGCCATATTGATAATATAAGCGGTGTTGAATTTTTAAAGTTATTTTAAAAATTTTATGAATTTTTCAATGGCGTATAACACACGTAACATAAAAAATAACGACGATTTGAAAAGTTGTAAAAGTAAGTGAATGTTAAAATCTCTTAAAAAACAGTTTGTGTAATGGTATCCAAATCAAAGCTATAAATAAAGTGCGACAATATAAAAAGCAATAATCGAAGAAAACAATAATCCATAAACAATGAAAAAGGCAATTAATTCAATACGCAATACGCGTACTTACAAAAAAAATATCGACGCATAATACTTCATATTGATCGGGAGCAATCGTCATTAGAAACATGACCTTCGGATCGCCCGAACGCGTGGCGCGATTATTCAAAATGCTTTAAATATCCACGGGCTGCAAGGGGTCTGTTTAAATCCTTCTTATGGATCAAATACTTGAAGTTTTGATGATTTTAAAAGAGATGTCACTAGAGGACACGTTTTGTCTTATATTCAGGTTAAAAATTTTAAAGAAGATTTAATTTTGACCGAGATATCCACACGCAAAAGTTAGTGGCCACTTAAATGGCCGCTCGCCAGGACGGCACGTATTATGTATGGGCCATTTAAGTGGTCCGTAGCCGTAAAAGAGTTAAGAAAGAGCAGACAACTAAACCTGAAAACTACAGAAGAATATTTTTGTAACGTGCGACTTTAAAACTCTGTACAAGCATTCTGAAAAAAATTAAAATACCACCATCACATCTAAATGCCACCACACAAAGAATAACCATTTTGCAAATATTAAAATACAACTTATGCTATATATACATGTTTAAGTGAAAAATGCTTGCTTTGTTATAATAATAATAATAAAAAATACAGTCGATTTTCGACTATCCGAGGTTTCATCAACCGGGTTGTGGGTTAATTGGGACAGTAACACAATCCTTTTTATCAAATTTCAAAATATTGTTTGAAATTAATAAAAAAAATTTCATTCGACTACATAATACAATATTTGCTAGAAAATGAACTGGAGAAAGTGGTAATACGTGCATGTGACAGATAATAAATCTAGCGAAATCGAAAACAAGTCATCGACCAGAAATACTGGGAGTAGAATAATTGTTTACTTTTGATGCAAGCGGACGAGCGCATCATGTCAAATCGTAAATTTAAATTACGCGTGCATTGCGGTTGATTTACTGTTGAATATTTTAACTGTCTATGCTTTAACTGTCCTTCTATTTTATATCTTCCACTTAGTATTTTAACATCACAAAGCCGTGAGCTCTAGTTTAATGTGTAGTTTTAAACTTTTTAATGTTCTTTGGTGAGTTTTTAGGTCGTAGTGTTAATTTTACATCTCCCAATCCCAAGATAATGTTCCTAAACCTGCTAAGAACCGTATTATCGAAAATTTAAAAGGAACACAAACTTACTTGCTGTCGTATTTGAAATAAAATTGTGTATAGGATAGTTTTAAGTTTTGGTTTTAATTTGATTGCTTTTTTTTGTCTTTTTTTATCCGATCTTTTTTCCTCATCATCCAGATGTTTCCATATTTTTAGTGATTAAGTCATGAAATTACTAAAATAATAGTAGAAGGAGAACTTTCCGGAGGAGAAGGAGAGACTTTTGCTACTCCCAAAGACAGGGAGAGAGTTTGAGTCCATTCCTCTTTATATATCTTTATAAATAATGCGATGATTTCGTAAAAATCACGTAAACACTGTTTTATCGGGGTTGGAATTGCTCTTGAAGTATCACAGATGACATAAAACGATTTCGAAAGAAAGAGTTAAATTATGATGAAACCAGAGAATAATAAAAATGAAGTGTGCGATTTATGTCGGAGGAAATGTGAGGAAATGAACGTATTTTAGAATCGGAAATTACGAGAGGAGTGAAGGAGATTTTAAAAGAAAAGAGAGATTACTACACAGACGAAGATTTTTTTACAATTTTCAATCTACGTGAATATCCGTAATTTGAAAATTTAAAACTGATTGAAAAAAAAAATTAATGAAACACGCCAAATATATAAACAAACGCATATAATTATCTAAAGATTCAATACTATATACCCTTTTAAGTGAGACATTTACATAAAGAATAAAGAAACAATAGCAATTTCTATAATAATACTCATATTTTAGATAATTAAAGTGGCGCCAATAGTAGATTATCCGGAAAGAACGACTACGATTGTATGGGCACGTGCAACGGCGATATGAAGGGTCTACGCTAAAGACAGCCACGAATTGTAAACTCCTTAATCGACGAAAATGCAGATCCAGGAAGAGCCTACACAAGAAAGTGGAGGGGGGCATGATGAGACTCGGACTATCCCTGAGTGATTGGTTAGATCGAAAGAGATGGAGGAAAAAGGTCCAAGCAGTCGATCCCAAATGGATGGGATAAGGCAAGGGAAACGAAAACACTCATATTTCACATAAATATATTTATTTATGCTTTCGATTCTAAAACAATATAATCTAAAATACCAATTCTTATATTTAAAATTTCCTCCATCCAACTAGAAAAAGTTTAAATGTGAAAAATAGATTTTGAAATTTTTTGGCTGATGACTATCGAGAGTCAATAATGATGAAGGGCAATTTATATCCTCCTATAACTCCTCAAGAGCGTTGTAACTCGGAAATTGAACCAGATATTGTAAGAAAATAAAAATAAATTCAGTATCAAGATAGAAAGGTAACGGCTGCGACTATTAGATTGGGTACTTCCCCGCATCTATGGTGCATGTTTATAAAAACACATTTGGTTTAAAAACTGCAGAAAACTTACAAAGAGAAGACGAATTACAAAGAAACCTTTGTAGAATATCTGACATGACAACCCCTGTGATCTGGTTGGACTTCCGTTGCCTCTCAACAGGAAGGTTGTGGTCTGATTCCCGTTAGAACCCAGATATACCAAACTGCTTTTCAATAAGGCCTCTTTACCACATTTCTGGTTGGTTAGAAGATATTGCAACATGGCAATAAGGTCGCCAGGTTTTAATGTATACAACAAAAGTATAATACTTAAAAATATGCTGGTTGATTGGAAAACACCGCTGTTTAGCAATACAGCTTTCAGATGTACCATGGACACAGAAGAATAGGTAATAAATAATCAAACAGGATAAAATCGATTTTACTTACGTCCGTGTGTAACAATAGGTGTCTTCATTGTTACAACATTTTTATTTTTCAAATATAATTTATTGTTAAACTGTATTATATACAACGAAAATGTTATAGAGTAAAATGACACGTGATATATTTAGATCAAACCTGAAAGCTTTGAATGGAGAACTCTAAACTAGAGCACACAGATTTTACATGTTAAAATAAAATTTATTCTTCTCAATATTGCGGCTTTCCGCTCGTTAAATACATCTAAAAGATAAATTGAATGTTCGCAAATATTAATTAATGCCTAGTACAGTCATATATCGGAGTTACGCTAGTTCCAGTTTCAGTCATGTTCCGTTATCTGAAAATATTCGTATGTTGAATTGGGGTGTCGACGCAGAATTTTACTGTATTGCAGCCAATATTCGAGACGGCACATTCTTATAATAACTATGGTTATATTTCGCTTGCTTCAAATACACTACATATATTTCGCTCCCGCAGTTTTCTTATGGATGCAAGGTATAATCCGAAAACTACAATCAATCAATCATATTACAAGTAAACTAGTTTCAACGTACGGAGCCAGTGTTTCCTCTAAGCCATGAGGCTGCACTGCCTATTAAATGTTGCAGCGCAATATACAGAATTTTCCGCGTATCATGCTGAGAAAAGAAATAAATATTAAAACATGCCCACAAATTCCCTGAAATATATTTTACAAAAAAAACAAGTTATTTCCAAGAATACATTCGTCAGAAGTTTTATCAGTAGCTACTCGTACGTATTCTTATGTAGAAAAAAATTACACTATAGCACCATGGAAGGTTGGCTAGTCACCAGCAACTCAAAGAGCAATTGTTTAATTAAATTTTGCTTATGACTTGAGTGTTACAAAAACTTCAACCAAATATTTTATTTTGATAAAGTTTTAGTCAAAAAATCTATCTTGCAACGTGCAAAAAAAGGCTAAAATATTGCCGCGCAGAAATATTTTATTCCGCGCAGCTAATAAAAAAAAGTATGGAAAACATTACTTGCAGGCTTTGTTAGTGCAGACTCTAGGTTTTGAAATGAATTTACTTGTAATATAACATTACCTCCATGGCCTAGCGGGTAAGACACTCGACTGCCAGACCGGGGGTTGTGAGTTCGAGTCCCGCCGGAACAAAGATTTGTTTTAAAACAATTCTAGTCTGGGTTTTACTAAAGGCATGCTGAACATTTCTCTGATTGGTTGGAAGAAAATATAGTCATATGACAATAAGTCCACTAGGTTGTACTGTGTACAACGAAAGATTAATACAATATAATATAACAAATCGTTTCAAAGCCTACAGGCGTCAATCTTGACGAAGAAAGAGTAATACAATATAATATAACAAACAGTTTCAAATCCTACAGACGTCAATCTTGACGAAGAAAGAGTAATACAATATAATATAACAAATAGTTTCAAACCCTAAAGACGTCAATCTTGACGAAGAAAGAGTAATACAATATAATATAACAAATAGTTTCAAATCCTACAAACGTCAATCTTGACGAAGAAAGAGTAATACAATATAATATAACAAATAGTTTCAAACCCTAAAGACGTCAATCTTGACGAAGAAAGAGTAATACAATATAATATAACAAATAGTTTCAAATCCTACACACGTCAATCTTGAAGAAGAAAGAGTAATACAATATAATATAACAAATAGTTTCAAACCCTAAAGACGTCAATCTTGAAGAAAGAGTAATACAATATAATATAACAAATAGTTTCAAATCCTACATACGTCAATCTTGACGAAGAAAGAGTAATACAATATAATATAACAAATAGTTTCAAATCCTACACACGTCAATCTTGACGAAGAAAGAGTAATACAATATAATATAACAAATAGTTTCAAATCCTACCCACGTCAATCTTGACGAAGAAAGAGTAATACAATATAATATAACAAATAGTTTCAAATCCTACATACGTCAATCTTGACGAAGAAAGAGTAATACAATATAATATAACAAATAGTTTCAAAGCCTACACGCGTCAATCTTGACGAAGAAAGAGTAATACAATATAATATAACAAATAGTTTCAAAGCCTACACGCGTCAATCTTGACGAAGAAAGAGTAATACAATATAATATAACAAATAGTTTCAAAGCCTACACGCGTCAATCTTGACGAAGAAATAGTAATACAATATAATATAACAAATAGTTTCAAAGCCTACACGCGTCAATCTTGACGAAGAAAGAGTAATACAATATAATATAACAAATAGTTTCAAAGCCTACACGCGTCAATCTTGACGAAGAAAGCACTAGGCTTTGAAATAAGTTGACAAGTGATGATATAAGTGTTAGCGACACAAAAGGTGGTGACACAAAAATATACAGTGAATGGATCACTTTGTTAAATACATAAATGAAATGGAATATAGCAGGGGTGGCTAACCAGGATCGCGATCTACCATCGATGGCAGAATGATTTTAAGTAGATCTTTACTTTTTATTTTATTGCATATACTAAAATATAACATATTTTTTGGTTTATTATAAATATAAAATTATTATATCTTAGTAAATTTTGTATTTTTCCTGTACACTGGAATATCGCGACGTACGTAGCCCTTCAAAAAAAGTAGCTCACATGTATAAAAAGGTTGGACAACCCTATACAGCGTCATATCGGGCGACCATTCGTCATTATTGCAAAAGTTATATAAAATATACTGACAACTTGGATAATCTATAGAGACCGTAGAGGTTTTTTAATATGAGCAACAAGTAAATTCAGTTTCAGTCGCTAAATAGTTGTATTCCAAAGCAGGTGACCAAACCCAAAAGTAGTTCAGAGCTCCGTAAGCGCGAAACGCCGTTAATTCTGATATGACTGTATAAGACACTAAATGTTCATTGTATTTCAGATGGTTTAGGGCAGGCTTAAAAAGATACCATTTAAATGTGTAGAAACCTTCAGATTGAGAAATAAATACATATTATTTTTGCCACGCAAATCCCTTTAACTGTAATAATATAGGGTAATGGTCCAAGAGGCAACAACGAGTTCAAAAATGTTCTTGGGTTGTCCAGAATGTAGTTTCTTATTTCTCAGATATGTCACAAAGACAAAAATTTCGATGCTAACTTCGTTAAAAACGTTCTGAATGTATATTATTAGGAAAGGTCATAGTTTAGCGCATTTTTAACCCAAATTCTTTCAGCGGGGGTTTTTTAGCCACTTATGGAACATTTGTTATTTTTTCGGCGTTGTTTTATTTACAATGGGAAAGGAAAAAATTAAGACAGCAGTAATCGATCGTGCACGTCAAATGTGTTTTAGACATTTTCGAATTTCCAAAATAGAGTCCACCCTGTAAGGTCGATTATCACTATTGGTTTAAGGTTTTGATCGAAAATAACCAGCGTTCTACGACACAAGAGATTACTGAGGTACTAAAAATATCTAAAACCATCGTCCTCGAGCATAGAGCTACGACACAAGAGATTACTATGACACAAGAGATTACTGAGGTACTAAAAATATCTAAAACTATTAGGTGACTAAAAACGAAATTAACTTATCGAAAACCCAATATTCTTTGTTATTTACTCACTGTGTGTTTTTTTCTACATCTAAATAGAACTTTCGTATGCATAAATTATCCGATCAACATAACATTATATTCGTTTCGTTTGTTTGAAACTTTAAATTAGCATATTTTAATAATTTACCAGTAAAAACATCAAACTCTTAAATTCAATTAAAAAAATCATACTATACAAATCCATACCGAGTGACATTTTTATCTCTTATATAACTTGATAAAAAATCTCAAATGCAAAAACATCAAACAAAAAAAATACTTTTTTATTTTATTTATTGTTTATTTAGGGTACAAAAATAATTGTATGCTAATTACTTAACTTGAATCATTTTATATAAAAGAACTCATATTTGGTTATTTTTTACGTCAACAATTCATCGTTATCATATAAAAGACACAGACAATGAAAAGTCTGGATTCTCTTGGCTTTTTTCTATGCTTTTTTGTCGTTTCGTTAATAAATATGACACTTGTAAAGTTATTTTTATTTTTCGTCATTTTGGTTTTAGAAAGCCGAAAGTCACCGTAACTTATTTTTAACATATGAAATAAAGGTTATTCAATCCTTCATTTGTAAAAATTTCCCTCAAGTTTTTTTTTAATAAACGCAAACCCGAACTAGACAGACGCTTTTATGGATCCTTTGTAAAATACACATTTAAGTGATGAGTCTCCCTTCTCTTCCCTTGCCTCATCCAATCCATTTGAGGTCGGCTGATTTTTTAGCGATAAGTATTTTGTTTAATGTTTCTTTCCATTTCAGTGACGATGTTAAGTAACCGAACATAAAAGGGATCTTATTTATGCCTTTATTTATCTTGTTTCCAAGTCACATTATTTTGGGTAAATTCATTTGAAAAATCGTATAATAAAAGTGAATCATGTACACTAAAATTGAAACGCCTCAATATACGAATAGTATACATATTATACGGTAAATTAATTAAACATGGAACAATTGATTTAAAACATAACTTTTTAAAATTGTGGTTTAATATTATTACCACTCAGATGAATATACAAACTAAATTTGTTTATAAATATTGTATGGTGTAAAATTGTGGTTTAATATTATTACCACTCAGATGAATATACAAACTAAATTTGTTTATAAATATTGTATGGTGTAAAATTGTGGTTTAATATTATTACCACTCAGATGAATATACAAACTAAATTTGTTTATAAATATTGTATGGTGTAAAATTGTGGTTTAATATTATTACCACTCAGATGAATATACAAACTAAATTTGTTTATAAATATTGTATGGTGTAAAATTGTGGTTTAATATTATTACCACTCAGATGAATATACAAACTAAATTTGTTTGTAAATATTGTATGGTGTATAATTTTTTCCCGCGGATTATCGGTTGCCTTATACTCAATCTTTCAGTATTTCATTTAATATACATCCGAAAGACTGAAATTTCAATTCAGTATTAAAATTTTCCACTTATGGAATTGAAGTGAATTTTTAGATATTTGGAATAAACCATAAAGACGTGTTTTAAAAGTTAAATCATTTTGCATAGATACTTACATATGTAAAACCTACATAATTGAATCGATACTTGATACAACAAGAACCACGGTTATTGTTGTGTTCAAAACAAACAAGACGGACAAAAAAGCGATACTCCTATGATCATGTCAAAATAATAAAACAAACCAAAACTCTAAAAGGCAATTTTGCTTGCATCAGATAAGATTAAGATACAGTTGGCAATTTAACTTCTTGGCATTTTTAAAGATGGTAACTCAATACATTTCACTGTGTATACGTATCATCGTCATAACTGCCATCATCAAATTTGAATAAAATACTCCATTGGCGTGGGATATATTATTTGTATTGAATATGTGTAAATGTTCCGTTATGTTAGTATTAAATATTGTTTCTATTAAAAATATTATTGTCTGTTTGTATGTTATGACTAAAGACAATATCTAGTATAAATTACATGTAATTTAATTTAATTAACTAACCTGAGGACAACACTGTGTGTTGAAATACAAATATATCAGAATAAAACCAAGAATAATTATTATAATTGTATTGTATTACGTTTTTGTTGTTAACAGTACAACTGGGCGGGTTTATTGCTATGTTGCAATATTTTTCAACCAACCATTAATATTTCTAAAGTTTTAGCGTTAATACTGAAAAATTATTTTTATTTAAATATAATTAAAAATTGAAACATTTAATTCACTTGAAAAAATAAACTTGGAATTAAATATATATTTTCAAATGGATAGAACAGTGTTTTAATTTTAATCCTATTTGAACCACTATTGATAAATAATATTCAAAAGGTCCAAAGTGAAAAACAAACTAGAATCCTTTTAAAAAAAATGTGTCTTCAATGGTAATCAAACCCGCAGCCACCATGTCAGAGGCTGGCGTCTTAACAACTAGGTCAAAGGTGATCGTTTTATCCCTTTTACATTTCAACAATTATGGATTTTTACAAAATTACGTCTGCGTTAATTAATCAAATAACCTTATCTGGTTTAAAGGTAATGTACCAAAACCAAAATCTATGTAGAGATGTGGTGTAAGCATACATTTAGAGAAGACAGTCTTTGGGGTGAGGTTATGTGTTTCTTATATAGGCCAGGCTTAGCGGTCTTGGGCTGAAGAGACTGATTAAATTAAATGTCACGTTAATTTGAGATTGAGTTCTATTTAATTGATTTTCCTTTACATAATAACTGTATAAGGTTGAGCGGCCCAATATACGAGTACTAACCAAACTTCAAAGTTTTTAATTAAGACAGTATAATAATAAAGAAAAAAAAGTGAATTCAATTTAAAATAAAAGCCTTAGAAATAAATCAGACAGCAGATTTTTTTTAAAAGTATCAACAGTAGACCATATTGGAAAGGGACTAAGAACTTCTCAATTTACTCAAATATCACGAAATATAATTTTTTAGAGGTATTATAAACGGCTCAAAATATATGACGTGAAAAATTGAAGAAAAGATAAAAATGAAGGGTAAAAAAAGGCTCTCCTGGATTAAATATCCAAAATTATTCGACGATACCCTTGGTCCAGTTATCAGAGTTGCGAGTTCGATTATTGTTGTTTTTTAAACATTCATAAAATTCCAGTTTGGTTTTCACTTAAGACCTTTGAAACATATTTTTAATCAGTAATAATAAAATGACAATTTATATAGCACCGTTCAGAGGGTCGACTCTCTTCAGGGGCTTTCAGGGGAAAATATTATAAAATAAATATACATAATATGAGAATAATTATATGATGGTGGTGGTTGTGGTTTTTAAATAAAGTTCTATCCAACATATACATTTCTTAAGAAAAATATACTTGGTAAAAAACCTTAACAAGAGAAGACAAATTATAAAGAAACCTTTGAAGATTTTCCGTTATGTGATAGTAACACATTCCGTTATGTGATAGTAACACATTCTGTTTTAAATATTGTGTATGTATGTGTGTTGTGTTCATATAAAATCATAAACTTTGATAAGACATCCCAAAAGCGGTCATCTTCCAGAGCTCATTAAAGCTGCATATTCCACACATACATTTTATACTAAGGCAGTTGGCGATAGCCCTGCCAATACCCCACCCTATTGGATCGATTCAGAACAATCAATTTATTCGAGTAAGACGAAATCAACTCCAAAATTCTACTCCTCTCTGAATGTTCGTCTGTCAGACACAGTTTCAAAAGATACACTAGGGACATTACATATAAGGATTTGCATACAAAAAGACAAAGATTGTCACATTTCAATGTGACAATCTTTGTCTTTTTATATGCAAATCAGATAATAAACACACCAGGTTATACTGTGATTACGAAAATGTCACAGAATTTTGGTGTTCAAGAGCAGTTACAGATGACGTGAGACTGGGACCGATTTGGTCAAATAGTAGGTCCCTTCTATGGTTCTAGATAATTGAGTCTAGCCCGTGAATATAGTATGTGTACGAAACCAGAAAAAGAAGGAAATACTTAGTATCTCAGAAAAACTATTTTTTACAAGTCTACCAGTTTCTTAGTCGAAGGACTTCCGTTTTAGGACTGTGAAAAACTAAAGATTACAATAATTCAAGTAAATATAATCAACTATATCTTGTAGTTTTAGACGAATTGCCTTCCAACCCGGGGGGTTGCAGGTTTGGTTCCCGTTGGAATCCAGATTTAAAAAAAGGATTACAGTCTGGTTTTAACTTAAGGCATCTTTGACGTCTTTCTGGTTTGTGGGAAGAGATTGCCGCCAGGGTGAATAAGCCTACCAGATTGGACTGTACAACGAAATTGTATGTTCTAGTAACACATTCAGCTTTAGATCAAACCCCAAAGTTTTAAATGAAGAGCTCTAAAACTTATGTTATGTACAACCAGGAGTGATTATTGCCTCGTCGCAATAAACTCTCTTAGTTGTACTGTATGTAGCAAACATGTAATAAAATACAATAAGAAAAGTAGAAATTACAACTAACAAAAAGGAGGTTTAAGGTGACGTCCGCTTTCACTCCTTGTCAGGGATGGCCCTTCATGCGATTATTGAAGTCTGTCTAGAGGCCCGGATGTCAACTTGCCAACATAGATGGTCGTCATCCTCCGTGGGAAGACATTTATTTTTTATCTTGTATCAGGGCACGTATCGGTTTGCCGTGGGTGTACACCTAAGTTATCGGTATACCCAACTGTTCTCTGGCTATGGGAGCTTTAATGAAAAACTCTTTGGCTACGCCTTGTAGCATTTTTTGCGGTCATCTGGATCAATTTTCAATCACATTTTGTAGTACTGTGATGATAATCGAGTCAATAATTACATGGGTTCAGCTTCGGACTGCTTAGCTACTCCAATCTTGTGGCGCCAAAGGGTGGTTTTGCTGCATTCGAAATATTGTGAAAGTACTGACAATTTGTTAGGCTGTTTGAACTCCAGGCCTTAAGCTACTTATTGAAGTATAGTTATTGCGCTGCGAGTAATTTTCTTTCTCCCGTGATGTCAAACTTTAAGTCCGTCGTCACTACTATTATTTTCACACTTGGATGTATTGCCACTGGATAAGGAGTCCCGTCGGACAGTTTCTTTTTCGTCACTACGTGACATTAGTGTAGATCGCGCTGGATGGGGACTTATTTTATCCCTCATAACAGCGTAGGTGGTGGTGGGATCGATCTGTTAACTGTCAACTGGTTGGTGTTGTCAGCGTAGATGGTGGTGAAATCGAACTTAACTGAACTGAACCTACTAACAATTTCACTTTGTGATAATAATTCGAATTTTCTATTTGCCACAGAAAGTGAATTTTTATAGAAAAAAAAATAACGGCTTTGTCTCGACACTATGAGACGGAAAAAGTGAAATTTGGTTTCGATTCCTTGAAATATATGTACACCCACATTGGTTTAAAAACGTATTTACACAGAGATTATACATCTAATTAAATATTACTTTAATCACTGTTAAATGTAAGTCCTTTGAAATACATATTTTACTATGCGAAAATATATTCCTCGAGATTTAAGATGGTGTGGTTTGTTAATTTGTTGAAATCAAGACGAAGTTTTGAATTTTCTTCTCGATGTAGATATTAATTAAATTCAAATAAGACAGAAAAGAAAATATACTAACGAAACTTATAACTTGTACTTAATTTTGATATCAGATACACCCACGTCAATTTAAGTTAGGATCATAGTCGCAGAGATAATTTGCAATATAATCGGAATGGAAAATCATCATCAACAAGCCATGTTCTTATTCGGGTAGGCAGAGATACCAGATATCCTCTTCGTCCTATCCTGATACTCGTCTTTCGTTTCTAACAAATCCCTTCATATCGTCTACTAAGTACCTACGCATCGTCAAGTTACTCGCCAATTATAATGGCTTTTCAGTTTTCCTTCTTTCAGAAGTTAATTCTTTTAACTGTGGCACAGTTTTTATATCGAAAATAATTAGATGTCGTATTTACTAACTGGACCAAAGAGGATCAGTCACCCAGTTAAAAAATCTCCATCTACCTCCATTCACTCTTCCACGGTCTACTTTATCTTCGCTCTCCACTCATTTCAGAAATTTATATTTGTTTCGTAAGTCTTTCGCAAGTCATTCTTCTAAGGCTAAAATATCTCGAGAAACCTTGAAATAGTTTGGGTTAGCTTTACTTATATAATCCATCTCAAATAGTTATCCATTATCCGATTATTTATTGTTCTGTCTAACATTGCAATACTAGATATTCTACGTAGGAAGCGCATTAGTACCGCATTCATTCTGCTCTTTTAAGTCCCCTTAGACGCCAGACTTAGCTTACATACATCAAAGTTGGAACTAACAAACTATTGTCTATCATCATTTTTGAAGATTTTTTCTATACAATGTTATAGTTAATGCTATTGGGTGATGATACATTAAAATCTTGGCTACTGACGTGGTCTGCTCGATTACAGTATGGAAAGATTGCATAATCAAAAGTTTCATATTGAAACATTGTGGTAAAACTGGCTCAAAATAAAAAATAATGTCATAATGGTACAAACGTGTAAAAAATAATATAATGTGATCATCATGGCACAAACAAATGAAAAAAGGGGCTATAATGGCACAATAGAGTCAACAATAAAATAATGTTACCAAAATGGGAAAAAATATCAAAAATAAAATAATGTGACCATAATGGTTCAAGTGTCAAAAATAAAATAATTTGGCCATAAGGGTATTAAGTGTCAAAAATAAAATAATGTGGTCATAGAGCCACATAACTGTGCAAAATAAAATAATTTGGTCATAACGGCATTTAAAGTGTCCGAAATAAAATAATGTGGCAATAATGACATAGAAAGGTATCAAAAATAAAACAATGTGGCCATAAAGGCACTTAAGTGTCCAAAATAAAATAATGTGGCCATGGTACTAGTGTCAAAAATATAATAATGTGGTTGTGATGGCACTAAAGTGTCAGAAACGTCACTTTGTGGCTTAATAGTAAAAAAAAAAACATACAATTATATACATTAGAATCTTATCTTACCACCTTATATTATAAATATTCATAGTTGTAGAGCAAAACGCGTCAGTGGTCATAATTTTATACAACATAATCTTATAAAGATATACCAGAAAAAAGACCAGAAGAACTCACCTCGTGAGCTAACAAGTGGCGCACGTCCAAGTCCAACATGTCTATGGCATCGCTCACAGCATCCTTGCAAGAGTTGCAGCAGCACAACACCATAACACCACCACTTCACCAAGTCACCATCCTTATTGCATCGTTTCACAAAAAAATATAACTTTATTTCTTAACTGTGAATCTATCACCTTGGTTGTTAATTACCCTAAAACATTGCGTTGTTTGAGCTCAATTATAACTTGTACCATAAAATCCTGATGAGGCGCATGGCCGCGCGGAAACGCACTGGACATCCGTACGGAAGGTCGCCAGTTTGGACCCCGCGCTATACTATTACCCTTGAACTCTGCTTAGTATTCGAGTGTATCATATACATCTTCGATCTTATCGATTCTTTTAAAACAGAAAAAATAGAACATGCCGGTATGCTCCGATCGTCGCACATCGGAATCAGTACAGTGGTGAGTTTGCTGGTGTGCAATGGCTGAAATGTCGGAGCAATGAAACACAAAAAAATCCAAGGCAAAACTTCGCTTTCCAACTGAATTGACGTCAGAATGACGAGAGGATCCTCCACTACGAGGCCTAGCAACGATAACGACTGTAACGAATATGTTGAAAGGGTGCTGGGAGACATCATAGTCTTCGGCTCCATTAACTGAGTATTAGTTTTACACCACAAAGCAATATTAGCACGGAACGACTACTCAAATTAATAGTTCATTCACTTTATGGTACTCAACATTCGTATGGTAATTCAGATACAATATATTAAATTGCGTGGTCAGGAGACCAAATTATTTTCGACCCCATTAACCGAGACTTCGAATTTAGAATCACTGAAGTAAACACGGAACTCGCGGTTCGTCAGTGTGTGTGTGTGTGATACTAATGTGCGTGGATAAACAACACCACTTGCACACGTCAAATGCGCGTGAGTAGTGTTGGTATGTATTTTAAGTTAAATTTCTTACATCAATCCATTGAATAATGCCACCTTCATGCTTAAGATGACCTCTGGGGCCTAGTTAAGTCATAAGCCTGTCGGTTAACCTAAGATTTACGCGTTCGGTTCCCATTAGAACCCAGATATTTTCAAAAAGGATTCAAGTCAGGTTTTTATCTAAAGATTCTTGAATATCTTAATGGATGCTTGGAAGAGTTAAATGGCAAGAAGTCAACAAGTTATACTGTTGACAACTCAAGTGTTATACAATACGAGGCGATTAAAATCATATCCAAATTTAACAGGATATTAAATTAAAAGTGCTACTTGCAAGTTATTAAGTACAAATATATTATTATTGCATGTTGGTTCAACACAACAATTATTCAAATTCAGTGTCACCTATCAACTACAATTCCAGGGAGTGGTGAATTTGAAAGTATGGAGACTAAAAAAAGACCCAAGGAAAATGCTTGTCAAATCCTTCTTAGGATGGAAGCTAAGGACGTCGAGAATATAGTATCTGAAGAAAAAGTGGATTGGTTGAATACAAGAATATATTTGGGTGCCAATAGAAAGCAAACACCTGGTCCACAAGAGGGCATTCTTGTAATCGAAGACTCGCAAAGCAGAAACCACATAGTGAGGGAAAGAGTAAGCAGAATTGAAAGCAACTAAATAAGAATATTTAATATTAAATCGCTTTGTCATTTTACCAAATATATTAATCCTCACAACATGTGCTCTATTTCGTATCCTGAAACTTTCTTGAGGTGAAATTATTCCGGTTTGTTACAACAGTCCAATCGATGTATTGTTTCACCGGATATCTGAATGGTCTAAAGGATTTTATTTATTGAGGGGTATTTTTATGTATCCTTAGCAAACAACAAAATCCAACTTAAATAAAAAATCCTTTTGGTCAATATATCACAAACACTTCCGACGAAACATGACACTAGTTGAATCTAAGCAATGTTCTCGTAGCAAATCAAACTCACTTAATTTATAATTGTAGAGAATCTCGAGATTTGAGGTAGACATGTGTCGCACAATAAATGTAATTAGTAGATTAACCAAGAAATTTATAATTCATTATTTTAAATAGAGTTTCATAAATTAAGGACCGAACCCTTTTAAATTATATAAAAGGGGTCGGCTCCTCATTTTATAAAACTCTATTCAAAATGTTGAATTATCAATATAAATAAGTTTTATAAACAAATAAATATGTGCAATACCAACGAAAACCACAACTTAAGAAAGAAAAGAAAATTTTGAATAATTCAAAACACTGAAACACAGGTCCATATTCCCCTAAAAAAGCCGTAAAACGTTACTGAATATTTGAAATGATGAACTTTTATAGTCATTTTATGAGTAATTATATGAATAAGGTTTTGTTGAGTTCTTCACGAGAGATAACTCAGATAGCAACCAAATTATAAATAGACAAACAAACTCTATTTATAAAATCACTGTTCAAATTGCTGAGGTATTATCAAAACTAAGATACATGCCATCACGGTAATTCCCTGCTGGGGTAGGTAGAGAAAACAGATCACCAGACTTTGTTATCTCGACACATATTTCGAATCTTTAACATTCATGCAATTATATAGCTCATACAATTTCTCTTAATTCTTATATTTCCTTCGTTCAAAATATCATTCGCCTAATAAAAACAAGTTTTTTTTGCATTCGTCTTCCACTCACGTTTACACTCTATATTTATTTTATTAGCCTTTCTTCATTCATTCGTTTCACGTGCCAAAACCATTTCACAGTGCTCTTCTTCACTATATTCAATACATCATTCTTAAATTTACATTCATCCCTAATCCCTTCAATTCGTATTCTGTCATATGTGTACATTGTCCCCTCATATATTTCTTCCTAAGTGCACGCATTTCAACCAATTGAATTCGGTTATTTTCAGTCTTTATCCACCTCTATGTTTCACTCCCATATGTCGAAAATTGTACTAAAATACCATTATGGACTATCATTTTAGCAGCAAACTAATATTTTGAGATATCACGATATTCGAATCTATATTGTGCTGAAAACTAAGAAAAACTTTGAGAAATGCTTATATATTTAAAGAAATTATTTTTATCTTTCACACTTTCTACAGTTCTGTGTGATAAGTAAAGGACGTTTAATTTTTAATTCACTCTTACTCAATGTCAGATAAAACAATACATTTACTGAACACATATTTAATAAAATTCCCGCAGTGTGGAAATTGATTCTCCATAAGGAGCATTTTCTTAAATGTGCCAAATAACAACATGACAGATAGGGCAGTTTGTAAACAAATAAACACCACAAGCCAACTCGAACTTGACACCATAGAATCCCTTAGATGGTTATGTCTAATTATACCACCTTGGCTTAAGGATAATCAATGGTTTGTCAGAAAAGCACCGCGAATGTGGAACTCGAACTCTTATTACCCTCTATCTATCAGCATGCGTTTGCCTTGCTAAAATATGATAATCTCTGTGGCCAAGATGGTAAGACGCTTGTTTTCCAATTCGGAGGTTGCGAGTTCAATTCCCGTTGGAACCCTTGATTAAAAAACAGGATTCTCCGTATGGTTTTCACTTAGGACCTCTTCAACATATTTCTGGTTGAATGGAAGATATTTCCAAGTGGCAATAAGCCCACTAAGTTGTACTATATACCTACTCGTACAACGAAATTGTGATACAACGCGAAAAAAAAAATCCATGTCGTCGATCCATCGACGGAGCATTGGAATGCACACTTGAACTTTATATTTATTCGAACTGTCACAAAATTGTCAAAAACAAGAAAACTTACTGTTTTGTCGGTAAACTACGTAGATAAAATGTACTCTTAATTTTTTCTCATTGTTTTAAACCGTTTCAATTCTACTTAGAGCTCAGTTGTGTTGCGATTTTTTCCTATTTATTTTTGTTCCTTATTTCATGCAGTTTTAATTTAGTGACATAAAAAATGCCACCATAGCGTATCATCAAACAGGTTATTTTTTCTACGAGTAAACATATTTTATCAATCGATACACATATGGAGAGTCTATGCTCGCATAAAATAACGCACTTTATTTTCCAAGTTAAGATTTGTTATAAAAATGTTGTAATCATGTCAATCATTACACTTGGCAAAGTAAAATAAATCTCAATAGCACATTTCGATACCTATTTCCTTTTTAGGTGTCCTCTTTCAACAGCGAGTGAAATAGTAAATGTGTTCCTATGGACTGAATTTTCTAAATAGCATTATATAATACAAAACCGATTCAAGTAATCTGTCAGATTTTGAAGACATCAGTTGCTTCATGTTTATCTGCCTCTTCTTTCTTCTATCTTTCATTTTATAGTAAAATGAGATAAAGAATGAGATTAAAACTTCTTTTTACTTAAAATGATTGCACAAGGCAAAATATGAGTTAAATTTAACCAAGTAAACAGTTATAAAAATGACACAGATAACAACCAAGAACGATAAAATTAAAACTTACGAAACACAGTAAAAAATTGGAACCTTTTTAAGGTTGTAAACCACTACTAAATTATCAAACGGTAGTTAATTAGTAATAAATAAAATAACGTTTTCACTTGAAGGTACCCGCTGGACAATATATAATATAATAAACTTGAGTTAAGTAAATTGCATAGCGCTAGAGCAGTCACACTCGCAGTACTGAGAAACACCAGACGACGCGACGCATCAAGTCTCTAATCACCTTTCTCGCTTCTTGGGTAAACACTTCCAGAAATATAGAGTGACTACTGATAACGTCTTAATAGTACACTAATCGCTACAGTGAACACTGGAAATTATCTCGCGCTGGGTTCGAGGTGATCTAGGCCGGCCTTGAAGTACTGGGTTAAGTGCGAGGCGTTTTCTTGCAATGCGATCAAGGTTCCTGCATATATATATTTTTATTATACTCGTATGTCTATTCGGAAGAAATCCGTTTGGTGGTTATGACGAAAATTCCATATCTAAGAATGCAACTCTAGAAATAAAATTCATGAAAAATCTGCTACACTTAACGAGTCACGTTTTCCGCGGTCTACTTCATCTACATGTACGAGTATATTCAAATAAAACTCATGAAAAATCTGGTGCACTTAACGAGCCATATTCAAATAAAGCTCATGAAAAATCTAGAACACTTAACGAGTTATGTTTTCCACGGTGTACTTTTTCTACGTGTATATCATGTTTCAGACTTGTAAATTCGTTTAGTTATTATTTTGTTATTAATGTTCTATAGGTGTCCGAACCCCCTAAAAACATTTTTTTTAATCTTATACATTCATAGGGTGTGGACTGAAAAACATCTGATGTCCTCACGGCCGGGCTCGCCCTCTATTGGTGGGGATATATGTCGATTAAGGAGATGTTATGAGACGAGCCCAGACCCTTGAATAGTTTTTCTTTTATATGTATTTCTTCGCCATTATCTTGAAATAAATATGCGATTACAGTATACGAGTATATGTATAAACACATATGTACACAATATGATGCCATCAATTAAACTATATCTTTTTTATTTATATTATGTCTTCATTTCAAACTCTTCCATACATCCACAAATATATTTATTAATGCTTGACATCTCCACAAAATACTACATTTTTTGGGTAAGTTTCACTTCAATTTGTCAAAGTGGACACGAGCAATCTAGTATACACATATATTGTATTTTTGACACTTTAAATGTGCAATGATATAATAATATTGTTGTTAACAATAGTAAAAAAATCTCAAATAAAAGCCGGTTACTTCTGAATAGTTAACTATTATATTTATAAGATTATGAAAAAGGGTGCCTTGTAATCGGTTTAAGCTCAGGTATAAGAGTGTCAGTGCCTTCTTCAGTATGCCAGTTGGTAGTGAAGACGCTGCGCACATGCGCACTACCCTACCAGCGTGCGCATATCAAACGCAAACACCACTTTATATTAAGATATTTATTTTATATATGGTTATTTATTTATATATTTTTCCTGTATAAACAAATAACTGTTTCAGGTTTTACGTGAAACGAAGAAGAGTGCGTAGAAGAGATATGTTAGCATTGTATACTTCCTAAGTGAATATTAATTCTAAAGATAACTAAGGCATGTTTATATTAATGTTAATATTTATGAGAATTTTCCATACATTGTGATAATAATTGATAGACTGTATTAAATTGACATTTAATAAATCGATCATAATCTTTTATGATAATATGTTTTATATTTTTCAATCAACCAAAGCATCCCGCCATTTACCTGTTGGGGTAAACAGAGAGGACATAGCGCCAAATTTCCTATCATTACATATTTCCTTCGCTTTTTCTACATACACACATCTTCTTATACAGTTCCTTCTGATTCCCATACACCTTACCTCTCCTGCATTTAAGATTTCATTCGTTTGCTTCAACCATACATTTAACAAATTCTGTTGAGTATTTAACCCGGGAATTCCCGGGTTAAATAGCCAGCAGTTAGTCATCCATTTTTTTAAACGGGTTCGAGTCTGTATTTTACTTCAAGTCTCTTTAATATGTTTTTAGTTGATTGCCACATAACAATAAGCCTACCAAGTTGTACGGTATATAACGAAAGTGTGTATACAGAAAAAATATAATATATAAATAAAATTTGAACAAAGGAAGTGATGTTACACATCACATTAAAAAAGGCCAAACTGAAAGTACACATAAAATTAAAAGGTTTTGTCCTGAAAACGTCTATCTGAGGACACAGACATACGAGTATACAGTTAAAACGTGTGATTTCTCTACCTACCGACATTTCGAAAAGTAGGTTGGCTTTATATAGTGATTGGTAGAATAATCAATCTCTATATAGGTGTGTTGTTTCAGACAATTGTCACCAAATTTAAGGTCTTATTTTGAGGTTTGGGTGTTTACTGCATATTAAGGTCCAAACGTTAATATTAAATCTGGCCGATTATGTCATATATAGAGTGAGTTCAGTAACCCAACCCGCACACGAGTTGAGTGGACTATTTGTCCAGAATAATCGATACAATTAAGACTATTAACGTATTAACTGCCACTTAACTAAAATAAATCGTGTATAACACAGGCTGGCCCATAAGCCCTATTCAGTGCTCATATTCATAGCATTGTTGTGGATCTTCTGGTTGGTAAGATATGTAAATCGCTTCTTAATATTCGTAGCAGTGTTGTTCGAGACATTCTGAACTGAGCTGAAAGTCGTCCAGTTAAAGTTGCTTGATCATCAGCAACAGGTTATTGTGCCCATTGAATATAGACGATTTCCATGGTATTGTTGGTAAGACGCATGTCTCTCAACCCACCCGGAGGTTGCGGGTTCATATCCCGCTGGAATCCATACTTTTTAAAACGGATTCTAGTCTGATTTTCAATGAAGGCCTCTTGAAAATATTTCTGGTTGGTTGGAAGAGATAGTCACATGGTAATAAGCCCGCCAGGTTGTACCATATAAAATAATAGTGTAATACAATATACTTATTGGTGCGGATATGATTGGCTTGAAGCAAGTCGACTACAGATCTCTGCTTTCGAAAACGTGAAATTAGTCTCCTTATCTTGCCGGACAATTTCCATCAACATAAAAATGTTGTTGATGTTGGTATGCGCGTTGTGTTCGAACAATTAACTATTAATTTGCGAAATAAAATTTGACAACTTTCGTTCGCTTATTTGTTGTTAAATTGTTCATAATAAAACTAACGGTTGCCTAAATTATATAAAAATAACAACGATTAAAAAAATGTATATTTAAAAAAAATAAGTTTGATACCGGAGTGCAACTGATGGACCATCCTTTGAACACTAAAATAGTAAACTAACATTAAGTTTACACATACTTTATAGTAAACTACATAAAAAAAAGATATTTATTTATTAACATTTAATTATAAGAACAATCTACCTGTCTTGTTGCCAGGCGGCAATCCCTTTCAATCAGCCAGTTAGTATGACACTAGAATTTTACCCGACGATTCCCGATTCCTATAAAAAAATTAAAAACTTTGTCCTTGTGGGAAAATATATTTCGTGCAATGGTGAACCGCGAGCTGCGTGGCTAATCAATATCCGAAGGCTCGATTACTCTAGATAATATTGTCTCTCAGCCACGCTCTTTAATATGCTTGAATTACCTATTCGGATATATGGAAGGATACCATACGAAAGAAAAAGAATGTGTATAAATATCATTGTTCAATTAGTATTGACTTTTAAAAAAATTAACAAACTCGAATCTCGATAGAAGGTACGTTTTGGCACGCGGCTCAAATAGGTCAATTTTTTTGGGGCACGTACCAAAACCAGTATCGGGTAAAGGCTCGCGAAACGCATGTGGTTTTTATTTGACACCAATCGAACCTGGGGTTCATGAGTCAAACGACTTAACCATTTAACTATGAGGATAGACAAATTCTTAAATTGATTTTTTATTGAATATAAATACAATTTGCATTATATGAATGTCATATTACATAAATATGTAAAAAATGAATATAAGTATCATTTTGGATACATATTACACGTAAAAAATAAATATGTACCTTGTTTTTTTTAAGTCTGAATATTATATTACTATAATTTTAAACCCCGCATACTTCATCATGTATGTTAATATGTATGATACATAAAATTGAGTCTCACTGTTTATCAAGTATTGTATAGTTAACAATCGAAAAAAAAAGACATCAACTTATTTTTACAAGTAATACATCCTCAGTAAGATACGTCCAAAAGCCTAGTTTACTGAGGACAGGACAAATGAAAGGCCACAAACAAAGATTCACGTACCCACTTTTAACTACCTGTTGTTTTCTCATAAATAACGTAGTTTTAAAATTTCTAATTCTGTATAAATAAATAAATTTTGAATCACATTTACAAAAGATTTTTTTATATAACTCTTCTTTTTGTGTCTGAATTATTAAAGAACTTTATTTAATTGTTATTTCCTTCACGGTTTATAAAAAAAACAGCTCATGGGTCGTACAAAACACCATAAAATGCCGCATGCGGCCCGTGGGCTGCGGGTTGGCCATGCCTGTTTAAGATGCTTAAGTGAGTTAAAAAATATTATCGTTTAAACCCCAGTTTTTTTAAATTATAAATTATTGACGAAGCTGCAGAAGTCGAAATGGAAAATCTCAAAACATGCAGAGGGAAACTTAAGAAGACCTTAACAACAACGACAAAAAGCAGACGACTTGCATCGTTATTATATACGAGCATCACCGAAAGAGCCTTTTGTACTTGAATCTATAAAAAAACAGTTCTTCCCAAGACTATTCAAAGAAAGTTTAGCCCAGTTTATAACATAATCTCAGACATCCTTTCGCCTGAATTAATTAGGAGACGTTTCGACATATATTTATGCGTTGTCTCTTCACGTGCTATGTACATTTGTTAACACGTACAATGACAAACCGCGAGTTCAGTGTCTAGTCCAATGGTTATAAGCCCGAAGGTTCGATGAATCAATGAAGTTCGGATTACCAGTTTGGATATATTGAAAGATATCATACATGAAAATATATTCTGTGAAATGAATATTATATCGGCATGGCGGAAGAAATAAATAAAAGAACCAAGCCAGCATGGAGTTCATTTGTACAGATGAATCACATCATCTATAGTAATATTACTAATGCTCTTAAACGTCAAGTCTTTGATCAGTGTGTGCTCCCGATAATGACATATGGGTGTGAAACATGGTCATTTGCGGCAGACTCCATGCAAAAGCTCCAAACAACTCAAATAAGTTTAAAGTGATGCATGCAAGATTGGCGAGATGGGTCCGAATACGAGATACATGGGTAAGAGTGGAGTAAAGGACGTGATACTAAAAAAAAGTAACTAAATAACGATGAGCATAGCACGTTGCAAGAATGGAAGGACCACAGATGGGACACACGAGATTTTATGATAGTATCCACGAAACATAAAACGTCCGAGAAAAATATCCAAGATGTGTTGGGCAGGCGATGTGCGGAAGTTTAGCGGTTTAATGTGCTCAGGACAGATATCAGTGGCGAGTTCTGGGGGAGGCCTTCGCTAATGGAGCAGACAATGGATCGGTAATGGTAAAAAAAAAAAAATGGCTAAATACAAACATTATCCGATGTGAACACACATTATCTCAAATATAAAATTATATGAAAGCTTTCTCGGATTCAAGATATCTTGGATACAAGGATACTTTTGACTTCGGTCAAAATTATCCCTTTTAAAAAGATAAAGAAAGGCTGGCGCACTTTCATTTCTCCGCCTATTATGTCAAGGAAATTGCGCGGAACTTTTTTCATCGCAATATTTTTCTACCAAAATATAAGAAAAATTGGAAAAACCTTATTTTCATTCGACGTGGTTAAGTTCTTTTACTTATCTTGGCATACCATAGATGGCGTATTGATATCCCGATCTAATTAAAACTTTCAAACTAAAGCGACACTCCTTAAGATAATGCGTGTTCTTAACGCGTTCGTCTAAGTTTTATATAATTAAGAAAGTAGTTTTAATCAGTCGCTGCATTAATCATATTAAAACTATGATTAATGCAGCGACTGATTAATCATAGCATTAATCATATTAACTCTCGTTAAGATTCTGGATAAAAATGAAACACTTAACTTTGTATTCTTCTACTATATTTTTTTTTCAAATCATACATACTATTACGCCGTTTCCTTGTCAGGGTAGGCAGAGAAGGTATTATCAATACGCTTTCTTATACAACGATTTCTTAGATTTTCTATGTTTCCTACATTCAAAATATAATTCACATGATCCAACGATACCTTCCTTGATCTTCCTCTACCATGCCTTCAACTCACATTTATACAATACATTTGTTATGTGAGACATTCTTCATTCATTCGCACATGCCCCTATCATTTAGAGCAAGAGTTCCCAAACTTTTTTCGGCCGCAGACCCCTTTACCAAAAACATTTAAAACCGTCGACCCCTTAGTCATTTACTTTACTTATTCAAATTAATAACTTTGTACAGTACTCGAATTTAAACATTTGACTAGATATCAAACTTTTCATTATAATCACTTGTAATTAAGGATTGAAAAAGATAAAAGGACTACGGATTATGGCATTATGTTGTGCAACATATAATTTTGAAATCTTTGTTATTTAATTTTTTTGATATTTATGAGATAAATATGTATGATACATTCAAAATAAGTACAAATATTGACAAATATTCTTAATTAGATACCTATTGGAATCATAGATATTTTGAAGTAATAAACAAATAGCAGTAGTAAGGGGGCCTATTTTTGCTTTCGCCGACCCCCAATTTTTTTTATTGAAACTATCGACCCCTAGAAAAATCAAATCGACCCTAGGGGGTCGATATCGACCTTTTTGGGAACTCTTGATTTAGAGTGCTCTTTTTTTTGGTTTCTTGAACGATTTCACTGTCATTTCCTTTCTTTCAAAATATCATTAATTTAACTAAACACATATGCACTGTATATTTGTTTCGTCAGTCTTTATTCTTTCATTTTATTTGGCTAAATCATATCAGAGTGCTTTCCTTTACTTTACTTAATACATCCACATTGAGTTCGCATTCATCCATAAACACTTCATTCAGTATTATGTCATACATAGTCACTCCATGTATTCTTCTTACTGCACGTATTTCTGCAACATTTATTCGGCTCCTTTCAGTCTTTTTCTACAGCCGAATTTCACTCACTCTCATACATCTAAGTTAGTACTCAAATACTGTTGTGAACTATCATCTTAGCCAATTTCGATGTTGTCCGGTTCGAGTTAATATGTTTTTGTGCTCCATTGACTTTGTGTCCTAAAGCTACACATCGTTCGATATATATTGTAACGATATATCTTGTATACCATCTGAGAAAATACTACCCAAATAGCAGAACCCAATCTTCATTTGTATGAAAGAGTCTATATTTGAGTCGCGTATAATGTGACGTTTGCCATGTGCTGTGAATCAATAATCAGAAGTTGTATGTCCTTATGGGGCACATACAAAACGGTTTAATTTCTGATTTGGTTTAGTCATATCATTTTTAAGATTTCCCATTAGCATCATGAATTTCTAATCAGGTTCCAATCTTACTAAGTGCCAAAAATAAGCAATTAATAAGCCGCGTAGGAGGACCTCCGAGGCTTAGTTGGTAAGACGCATATCTTCGAACTCGATAGTTGCGATTTTGATTCCAGTTGGTCGCAAGATAAAAATGGTTCCAGTATCATTTACAGTTAAGAATAATTTAAAATATTTTCTAGTTGGTTAAAAGAGATTGTCACAAAGTGACAAACTTGTCTGTTTGTTCTGTATACAACACTAATTTAATTAAATAACACAGTAAATAAATACGAACATGCAATACACCCTAAAATAAATGAGCAATTAAAATAAAATCAAACAAATTAACGTTCAATTAAAATGACGACTTATAAACAAAAACAGAAAATTTATTTTTGTTTCTTTAAACCTAGTTGGTAAGACACTTGTTTTCTTACCCGGAGGGTTCGATTTCCGTTGGCACTCAATTTTCTTAAAAAGGATATCAGTTTGGTTTTCACTTGGGGCTTCTTAAACATCCTTCTGATTGGTTATTTAGAGATTGCTATATGGCCATAAACATGACAGGTTGAATTGCGCACAACGTGAGCAGCAGGATAAAATCAATCTTTTAAAAATCAGAAGACATTAATTAAAACAATGCCTATACACCAAAAAAGTAACGAAATTCGTTATTTTTAAAAAATATTTTCGTTATTTTAAACCTAAGACTGTAAGAAAAACGTTTTAACCCGTCTTTGCGTTTAATTTTATTTTACTTGGAATACGAAGAAAAAACTCGTAATGTTTGGTATAATTTCACAATAAAAACTTAAGCCATTTCAACAAATTGTTATATTTTTTAACCCGTCACTAACGTGTTAACGCTTCAGCAAGTAGTTCTGAAATAATTTCATTAAGGTTTTAGTTATTATATTTTCATAATAAAAAAAAATACAATTTAAAGGTTAACTTTCATCATGATAATAACAGGTGGGCGTAGAAAAATTAAACATACATCAAAGAAAACTAAGAACAAAAAAGTTAAATATACAGTGTTTAACTTTTCAACGGGAGGCTTTAATCAAAAACTCGTATTTATGCTTAAGACGGGTATTAAACAACGAAAGCTCAAGTTCAATTTTTTTAGTCATTTTATCCTATCCCGAACAATAAAAATATCTCATCAAAATTAAAATTAATGAAACTATATGAAAGACGTCTAGTAAAATTTAAGGGATATGATAAGTGAACTATATGAAAGACGTCTAGTAAAATGATTTAAGGGATATGATAAGTGAACTATATGAAAGACGTCTAGTAAAACGATTTAAGGAATATGATAAGTGAACTATATGAAAGACGTCTAGTAAAATGATTTAAGGGATATGATAAGTGAACTATATGAAAGACGTCTAGTAAAAGGTTTGAAAATGAATGTATCGAAATCAGTTATGATTATAAAAATAAGTGTGGTAAAAAGTGCGTGCGATGTATTGATTAACTCAGAAAAAATGGAACATGTTGTTGAGTTATATTATTTGGGCAGTATGGTGTGGTGAGAGAGTAAAAAGGGGCATTAAAAGAAGGGTAGCGACAGGGAACAAGGTAAACGGAGTATTTAATATTATATACAACAACCCCGCAATATCAACAGTGGCAAAAATGGCAATAAACAATAGTGTGTTGGCGCCCACCTTGATTGTTAAGCACGCACAATAATGTTTAAATAACTATGTATAATTATATTTTTTTTACATTTAGATCGCATATAGTCAACACTAGCTGGAGATAACAGGACTTGCTTCATGCACTGACTGAATATTTTTTTTTATCTGTAAATGTATTTTTCAGTGACAAAGTGTGTTTCTCTTTACCTCTCATTCTCTAGCCATTTAATCCCAAAATCTCATCATTTTTCATTCCGCCTCTGACAAAAAGTAATCGTGTAGAATATATTTTTTAATTTAAAAGTTCGATATTACTAAACTCCCTACTTTCCTTAGAAAATGTGACGTTCATTTTTGGCACAAAGAACTGTACGTTCCTCTTCTCAAACGATATATGACTTCGTGGGGTGGGAACCAGAATCAGCGCATAGCCTATTGTTCTATGACTGCACTATAGAATATTTATCAGAAGATGATTTATATAATATATAAATAGTGATAAATAAATGTCTAATGGAGATCGAGTACTTCCAAGTCCCTGAAAAGTGCTATTGTTGGATAATACCCTTATATTTTAGTCAAATTTTAATGAAGCCTCTTTGAGTTCTGTACAAAGGGTTTGTTGTAACACATCACTCCAGCAAACAGCTTCGTAACACAAAACATACTGAATTAATGAGTAAGAAATTATTTAAGGTTGTTTAATTTTCGGTAAGGTTCTAATCGATCTAAATATGTAACATATATTCTGTTTATAGTTAAGGCATTAACGTTGAGGAGGTTTAAAGACATTGTAATTTATTTTTATCAAACATTGTTTATTCCACTTTTTTGCCTTGAAACCGGTAGGGTTATACCGTTACAAAAAAGTGGAATCAACAGTGTTTGATAAAAATAAATTACAATAACATATATTCATTTTCATTATGAGGTCCCCATTTAGTTGATCGTCAATAGTGATTCTCTAACACATAATATTATTTGCTTTTACAAGTGGAACGCAATCCAAAGTCAGAGAATTTCATTTCATTGCTTATGTTATATACTCGCTCAAGTTGAGGAATTCTGCTATTTGGGTAGTTTTTTTCTGTGATGTTATTGATCTCTAAATAGATTACTTATAGATGATCTCTAGATGATCGAAGAGTTATGAGATACGTAAAACGGCGTGTAGCGAAAAGAAACTAAATCAATCGGGCACTAAAACATATATTTGAACTGGACAGTATCAAAACCCGCCAAGATAGTCCACAATAGTAGCTTGGTGCCAACTTTGATGTATGGAGGGAAAAAAACGTGGACGTGAAAAAAGAGTAAAAGGAGCCGAATAAATGCTGTAGAAATAATGCGAGTGCTGAGAAGAATACATTGTGTGACAATATATGACATTATACGAAATGAAGTGATATGGGGTGAATGTGAACACGATATGGAATGTTGTAATAAGGTACTCGTTTGGCCGTGTTGAAGAAGATGAAGAAGAGCACTCTGAGATGGTTTGGGTAGGTAGAACGAATGAATAAACAAAAACTAAAAAAAAATATATGGTGCAAATGCGAGTGAAAGGATCAAGTGAATGATATTTTGAATTAAATTCGTGCGGTGCATGGCTTCCGTGCGGAAGGTCATCGGTTCGAACTCCGCGCTGTGTTACTCCCCTCGAACGACATAGGCACTTTTTCCGCCTAGTGTTCGAGGGTATAAGGACACCTATGACTTCGGTCATAACTATTATTTAAAAAAAATACAGATGTCGCCCAAATAGTACATTATTTTCGATAATAATTTACTCTAGATAATTCTGATATCTAATAAAACATGTCGAATTATTCGGTGATACATACATGAAATTGAGTCTCACTGTTTATCAAGTTGATGAGAGTTTGCAACGAGGTATTGTGTATTCAACAATTGGAAACAAGTTTGCAACGAGGTATTGTATATTCAACAATTGAAAAAAAAAAAATTATTTTTCTGTTATATGTCCACAGTAAGATACATGCCAATCTCCAGTTTACTAGGGACACGACAAATGAAAGGTAGGGTTATACCCAGATCCATGTAAATTGGGAGTTCACATTATATTACCAGCTGTTCATAAATTACGTACTTGTAAAAAAAATTGCCATGTATAAATAAATAAAAATTAATTCAATAAATTTACACTAAAGTAAATAAGATGTGATGCGCGCTGTAATAAATAAAATTAAAATAATCGCTTTTTATCCACATGCTGATGTATTGAATAAATACTAGTCGCGAATGAAGATTTTATACTTTTGAAATTTAGCAGGCAGTTGTATTGGATCGGTATTGTTGTGTTAAATGCAGTATTTCATTTGGAGAAATGATAAAAAATGTGTTTATAGGAGTAGTAAATAGTTAACCTCTTGATTATTTTACGGCATATACTAGTAATTAGCCCCATGATTGCATTGAAGCCAGCCAGATTGTGTTATAACTCTTTAACCCATGTCAATGAAGAAACGAGTCTAATATTAGTTGATTCCAGAGTCTCACTGAATGGACAGTAAAAAAATACGTAAAAACGTTAGAGTGGTGAACTGGGAAAGCCAATCAACAATCTCTGTTAGAGCGTAACGCAAGTTCATGATCGGAAAGAATATTATTGGTGAGATAAGAGGGAACGACAGGACAGATAAAAGTAATGATATGTGAATTATGAGTGTTTTTCTAAAGTTCGGCCAGTTCGGCTCATTCTTGAATGAAGAGATGTGATCGTACTTTCTCAGGTTAAAAATAAATCTCAGACAGACATTTTGAAGACGCTATTATTTGTCCAGTTGTTCCATGTAACATCCAAATAACAGACGTCCGCAAAATCCATAATCGGAAAAAGCAGAAATTACACGAACAAAATTTTGGTTTCAGAGGGCAGACATCTTTCCTACACTTAAACGGAATTAAGGCTGAAGATCCTTCCTCAATCATTTGATATCGCCATGAGATAATTTGATTTATTTTCAGTTCTAGGTTTTTAACTGCTGTTTTATTTAATGGCATGATAGACATCAACAGTAAGATGGAGAAGAGGCGATTGAGATGCTATGGGCACGTTGGACGAAGAGCACCCGATCACATTGTGAACCAGGCAATCTCCATAATCTTCCTCGAATAACAACCAGAGGAAGACCAAAGAATTCATGGGTGGTCCAAAAAGATAACCTGATGCAGAGGCACGGTCTGGAGGACGTAGTCCGGGACAGAAGAGCATACACCACCTGATGACGAGGAGAGCTGACCCAAACAGTTTTCGTAGACAGTGAGTTGGGATGGAGACAGGGAGAAGAGAAGAAGATTTAATGGCATGATAGAGAAATCGAGTAATATTGGAGGAAATATAGTATGTTGTCAGTAAACTAATATTATTCATATATTATAATAACAGTTATTCATATATTATATCAATAACAGTTTTACAACAGTTCAGAAACGTAATACAAGGAGAACTATTTTACATGACACAGGTTAATCGTGTAGTTTAAAGAAAATGGATATTAATTTGTCACATGTACTCGTATACTCTCAGGAAACACATTACAAAAGGTAACTTGGCTAGAAGGTTGTATTGTTACACGGATTACTGGAGTTGTGCAACACAATAAGGAAACGCCGACATTTCTCGTAGCGAAGAGGTATACGAGTACAATGCGGGGGTCGTCAACTGTTGAGTAATGAAACAACATTAATTTATTCACATTTACATGAACATTTTGATAATTTTATTTTCAATCAACTAGCTTTTGCTTTAATAATAAATCATGATCAGTTTTCAGTTATTTGTCAACAGCTTAGAGGTCAAACAACGAGAACAGTATTTTATGATAGCACTAAAAGAACGAAAAGAAGAAAACTTACATACATATGTTATATTAATATAACTCTCAATTGAACAGCGTCTTTATCATAACACGAAAACAATAGCACACAAGATATACTTAATTCATTTTTCTTTTTTCATTCATTTGAATATCTTCTTTTTCTTTTTTCATTCATTTGAATATCTTCATTTTCTTTTTTCATTCATTTGAATATCTTCATTTTCTTTTTTCATTCATTTGAACACTTCAAATTATTGACAAAATCACGTTTTTTTAAATCAATACAAAGATTGAACAAAACAAATTACTAATTAAAAAGTAATGGTTTAAATTAATTTACATATAAATTATGTATATTCAAATTTGTTATATACGAGTATATTATTGTATGTACATATTGTGTTGCTGTCAAGGAATCTTTATTTATTTGTTTGAATTAATCTGAGGTGGTATTTATGGATTTGTTTTTTTTTTCTGCCATCTATTTATTTTCTGATTTTCTTTTTTTTATTCTACATGTGCTAGGGTGTGGGCTGAAAAACATCTGGTGTCTTCGCGGCTGAGCTCGCCCTATATTGGTGGGGCATATCTTGGCCGGATGGATGTTATTAGATGAGACCAGACCTTTTGATAGCTTCTCTCTTAAATGTATTTTCTGCCATTTATGTGTTTTTGAAGTGTATTTAAATATATTATGTACATATGTTGTTTATAGTTAAGGCATTAACGTTGTGGAGGTTTAAAGATATTGTAATTTATTTTTATCAAACACTGTTTATTCCACTTTTTTGTAACGGTATAACCCTACCGGTTTCAAGGCTTTCACCTTATCTTCAGGGGAGCACAAACAAGTTATGTAATTATGTACAAATTATGTTGCTATCAATAAACCTATATTTATTTATTTATTATTTATTTATATATGTTTGTAAAAGAAACATATATTATCAAATATTATAAATTGAGCGAAGACTTACGTAATAGTGAAACATTTATTTTGTAAGGGGAAAAAGTTGAATGGTATAATTACTCCACCAATATGTTACTTTCATTGAAGCTCGACAATAAGAAGACTGATATAACATATAAATACTATCTTGCTATTCCTTTGCCGGATAGACAGAGAGGACAGAGCGCCATATTTCCTAATCTCGACACACATTCTTAGCTTCTTCTACATTCATATACGAGTACTTTCTTATGAAAATCCTATTTATCTGTCTTTACGTTTGCTTCTTTCAAAAGAAATTTCACTTGATCCATTAGTATTTCTTTACCCCGCCTTCTACTCTTTTTGGCACTTAACATTGATTTTAGTCTTTTTTCATTCATTTGTTCTACGTGTTCACACCATGTCAAAGTGCTGTTTTTTATTTTACTCAACATATCAGCGTTAAATTCACATTCACTCCTTATTACCTGAACACTTAAAATTAGAATATTAGGGAAATCAGGAAAGTATTATGAACATAATAAATTTGGCTAAAAGAAAATGCTTTTTTAGTTCAGTCTTAATTATATATGCACATAAGGATCCAGATCATCTAATTTTACCAGATAGATGGTTTCAAAATCAGTTCGAATGAACCGTAAATGAAGTAATATGTTTTGAGGATTTCGCGGTTCTTTTTATCAGATGAATAAGATTTTTCGGAGTGTTTTACCGAATTTCATGGCTTACGATGCCGACGTCTCGAAAACGTTCATCTTCAGGGCTTGTTCGTAGTCAACTTGGCAATAAGTGGATGCGAAACGGTTACCGATGGCCTACAGCAGTCTTGACCGCAACGTGAGCGCATGGTTCCATCACAGTTAGCAACCGTAAGGAGAGGAAGTATAAAAATTTGATTAATGCAGTGGAGCTTAGTGCACCCTGAAAAAAAACGTGGACTGTTACTGTATGAAAGAAGGCGGAATGAAGACATTAGAAATGAAGCATGGATAAAATGAATGTTTTAAGTAAGATAAAGAAAGGAGCTTCACGATGGTTTAGACATGTGGAAAGAATGAATGACTTAGCAAGTCAATAGTGAAAGGTTTGCGAAGAAGAGATAGACCGATGAAAACGTGGCTTGATCAAGAAAAGTTGAATAATTTTGACGTTTCTATTTTAAAACAATACTATTTTCTGTATCTTGCGAAAGGGGTAAAAACTTTATTACTCGTAGACTAACAAGTCTAGAAAACTTTTTTTTACTTGAATGCGCAAGACAAGATAACTTTTGACTTTGACGTATCCGACAGGATATCAAAGCTCTGATCTTGTACAGATCTTGATCAAAAACAAAACGATAAAAACTTTTATAGTTCATTCAATGCATAAATCAACCCAAAAACTTTGAATTGGTAACAATCGCATTCGTTTCCTTTTTGATATATTAAAAAAAGTTTTCAGACAAACTTACGTGGATTTGAAATAAACCACATTTTTTTCAAAATATAACTTTTGAAAGCTCGGGTTTGACAAAGGGGTTGCACGACCTCTGTAGCCTAGTTGGTAAGGTGTTTGACATTCGTTGATTCGATTCGATTTCGAAATCGATTCCTGATCTGTTTGTATTCGAAAAGAAACTGGCAAAATTATTGTTAAACATAAAGTGACATACACATATAGTATATGCCATCACGCACACTCGTGGGTAGAAAAGAGAGAGCTTCTAATATTCCTATCGCGACTCACATCTATCGTCTTTTCTACATGCATACGCCTTCTCATACAGCTCCTACGATTACTCTAACTCATTACATTTCAGTATTTCAAAATATCGTGTACTTGATCCAACCACACTTTCCTTGGTCTTCTTCTACCACGCCTTACAATGTTTTCAATTATATATACTCTTTTAGAAATTTGTTTTAAAAAACGATTCATTGATAAACTGTAAGGAAAACAATGGTGTACCGCTCGCTGTACATGTGTATTTATGCAAAACACTTCTGTTTAATGGTACATATTTCCTAACACGCCAGTAAAATAGTATAGCGGCTTGCAGCAGCTCAGCAGCTGAAGGCTCCCGTGGGAGGGTGCGGGGGATGCCGGTGGGCACTGCTTCCATAAATCTCGGTACGTGGTAGAACTTTAATCGTAACTCAAAATCTAGGCCAGGGAACCTTAACCGATGATTTAACTTTCAAGAAGTTTATGTCACTGTGCTACGTGTTTAAGGACTAGGAGGATTTGCACGGTATGAGTTTCAACCATTAAGTAATGAGTTCAATTTATTGAGTTATCCGAAAGGTAATTTCGTATTTTTACGTCCAATTCAAAAGTATTTTACTTTCAACTTTGATGTATGGAAGTAAAATGTGGACAGGGAACAAGACTCAAAAGACTCAACAAGACAAATAAAAGTTGTGACATGCATGCACTTCGAAGAATATATAGGATGACCTTTTTTTAAATTTATTTATATATAATCTTATAAATACATAATTTGTAAAAAAAAAAACAGGTAATTTAATGTGCACACAAATATTTAATGGATCTGGGTTGGTTGCCTTTCATTTGTCGTGTTCCCAGCAAAAAAGGCTTTTGCCTGAAGGCATATAACATAAAAACAAATTCATATTTCTTTCCGATTTTTTATTATACAATACCACGTTGCATACTCTCATCAACAAACAGTGACACTCAATTACACATTATATAACGCGAATCAAACACTTCACACATCATCACTCCAGACAGACCAAAACGATCATCTCATAATGTGCCGCACATTAATTACCTAAAATACGCCACACTCAAGAGTGAACACAAACTTTTGCTACAAGTTATTCATTCTGCAAGCCCAAGCATTCAAACTCCTGTCGCAATAACAAACACGCTCCGATCGTCGTCGTCGTAATTTTTTTTGCCCCCTTTTGCCTTTAATTAATTCGGCATCCCATTGTATGTCATGGGAGCCAAATATATTTTAACACAAGGGATGGTGAATATGTGATCAGTATGACGGAATACGTTATGAAGTGATATGGGTGTTGATATGTTGGTACATTTCATATTCACAATACTCTGTGCCACAATGCTCCGAATGTATTTAATATAATATTGTTACAAGTTTGTCTTGACCTATATAAGAGCTGACACTGTGTCATTTGACCGTCCGCACTAAATAAACTCAACAATGGGATAAATGTGAACTTCAAGTGTTAAGTGAGATGAAGAAGAGCACTCTGAGATGGATTGGGCACGTGTAACGAATAAATCAAGAACGACAAACAAAACAAATATACAGTGCAAATATGAGGGAAAGGGGAATATCACGGGAAGTATGGTTGGATCAAGTGAATGATATTTTGAAAGTAAATGTAAAAAGTCAGAGAAATCGTAGAAGACGTTGGCAAAGGAAAAATAACGTAGAAGAGGCGAAATATATGTGTCGCGATAGGAAAAACTGGCACTACTTTATCCGTACTTACCCCGATAGGGAGACAGCTTGCTAGTAGGTATGTATGTACGAATATGTAGGTCAAATTCAAACGCAAAATTTATATATCGTGGGCTCAAAAGTAAAACTAGGAAACTCGAAATTTGGCGGTTTTGAGTTATTTACATCGATGGATTGCTCATCGGAGGGGGTTTCCAATGTTATAAATAGGTATTTTGAAATATTATTTCTCAACTGAGTTATTTAGTATTTTCATAATTAGGTAAGTCGTTAACGTGGAAACAAAATAATGCTTAAAGTAGATATCTGAAGTTCATACAGCTTACATCTTACGATCTATTGAAACCTCCTTTATTAATTTCATATAAAATATTAGCGCGATACCTCATAATTAAAGAGGAGTTACCAGAGAAAAGGACCTCGAAACTAAGAACGCCATTTTCTCAGAAAAGAGAATTTTGAGTTACCTAGTTATAGTATTGAGCCCACGACATTTAAATATATTTTTTTTCTGGACTGTAGTTCTCGATATTCTCAGTAATTCAGCTATCTACCGTGTCATTGAACGTTCGTTATTCTCGATCAAAGCCTTAATTTGGTCGCCAGTGGTCAACCAACCTTTCAGAGCTGTCACCATCTTCGAATGTCGTACCGCTATTACAGAAGTTTTGAAACTATATTTGACACACAAGATCGTTGGCTACATCGTCGCCACACACATACCTTTTTTCTGTCGCAGTTTTTTCTTTACGATAGTCAAAAAGCATAAAGCTCCGAAAAAAACAACTTATTTTATTCCATCTTCAAAACGATGCCAAAAACCGCTCAAGCAATTCGGGTAAACAATGGTTGAAAAAATGCACTAAAAATAGTACTTTTAACAATAAATTACATTCAGCGTGTTTGGAATCAAGTAAGTAAGGAAAATTTTGATCCGATTACATCTATCAGAGAAATACGAACAAACTTTTCAAACAATCTATTATAATAGTGAACAGAATTTCGTTAGTCAGAATCAAACGTTAGTATTATGATGAAACAAGGCATTAAGAACTTGGAAGAAGAAAGCCCAGGCTAATTAATCGAAAATCCACGTAACTGCTGGATATTTACCGGTTGCTAAAATAGCTTCAGTGGATTAATGATACAATTTCCCATGGAATTCTACACCACACAGCGCTTTGCCCGACAAGCGAAAATGATTGAGAAATTTTATAGAAATGGTTTTATGAGTCCACTCTGTTTTTTAAACTGCCTGTGAGTTAATAATGGATTATGGTTTGTATTTCAGCGTTTAGTGCTATTGAACCCAACGGTTTTTTGTAAATCTTCTTATGAAAGGCTCCAGATTATTCTTTAATTACAGCTACATGGACAGACATTTTATTAAAAAGATGACAGATTTTTTTTTACGAAAACTTATATATTTTCCGCCTTATTTGGTTCGATTACCCGTACCATCGAGTTGCCGATTGCAAATGTATCCTTTGAGACCCTGAAGGTCAATATTCGCAACTTGCAGCAAATTATTTCCTTAATCCACAACCAATGTAGGTTTAACTAAAATTGTATCACGTGTCAGTGAGCCAGTTCGATCAGCTCCAAAATCAAGATTTTGCGTAAGTTGGCAGGAAATCGCGTGGCTGTACAGGAATGGCACAAAGCGTAGTTTCGTTTTTCAGACCTCGAAATGTATTATCCCTGAGCTAAACAGTACTTCGACAATGTACTCGCTATTTTTTTTTCTTTATTATTTCTCTGCTGTGAAACTAGATGGAACTTGGTTGGGTATAATAATTGATTAAGAAAAATATAATACTTGAATATGGCATGAAACGATAAAATAGTATCTTATTTTCCCAATACTGAGAAACAGAAGGAACTGTATGAAACGATGCATGGATGTAGAGGAGATGAAGAAAATATATCCTGATAGGAAAGTTTGGCGCTGTCTTCTTTGTCTACCCCCAATAGGGGAAAATGGCGTGATTGTGTGCGTGCATTTATGTATTAGACACAGTAAAAAAATGCACATAATATTAATTTCCAAAAAACTTTACAATTATTATATATTTTTTATTTCTTGAATCTTAGAAAAATACCTCGTGGTTTCATGTTTATAAATATTTAATACAATAAATAAAACACTTTTTCTATGATAGTTTTTATTCATCACTGTTTTATTTGAGTTCACTATCAATTTCCATAACATCTATCTTCTTCGTCAAGTTCAACTTCACCTGACAAAGAAGATGCAGGTCTTTGAAACCAGTATTGAACTTAAAACAGTGGTGAATAAAACATGTTTTTCCTTTTTTTTTATAATTTATTTTTTAGTCCCGCTTGATGACTCCTTATGTGAAAAAACTTTCCAGGTTATCCACAATGCGACGCCCCATGGCAGAGTCTTCCACTGCCAAGCCATCCAATCACATTTGCACTATATATTGGTTTTGTTAGGTTACTTCATTCATTCGTTCTATATGTAACGGTGGTCGTTGTTCGTCGTCGGGGTCACCAATGTAACGATGGTCGCTATCAGTGTAGCATGTGTCCTATTAGGACATGCTGATGATTTTGATATCGACATCGTTATCTTCGTTTTAGCTGATTCTGCGTTACTTCTCGTACAGAATCATCAATATAGCGGATTGCTTATTTTCATACGCGTGATGATCTTGATTGATATCTGTTTATTTATAGACTCAGGAATGCCGATATAAATCGATAAGTGGACAGCAGGTAAATAAATAATACAAGTTTTGACAGCTGAATGGACGACAATAAAATGTATGTTTATTTCGCAGAGTGCGGACAATTTATACCAGTGAATGAATACATGGGCGATATATATCTGCCTTGCTCTATCACATGCACTGGCGGTAGAATAATTATTTATATTTGGAGATGGCTAGCCAATTTGCACGCTGTAAATAGTAAATATTGTCGTTGTTTGTGACATGTAACAATCATTGAATTCTTCATCGGTCATTGCCCCTGTATGTTTACCATTGACAACAATTAATTTAATTTATTTGTGTTTTAACAATTCGCTCGTTATTTTGACAATTCATTTAGGTAGGTATACAGGTAGGTACATCCAAATCATCTAAGAGTGTTTATCTTCATCTCACTTAATACATTAGCCTTACATTCATATTCATCCCTAATCACTTCCGTATTCTGTCCACACAAATTCTTCTCAGTGCGCGCATTTCAACAATATTTATTCGGCTTCTATCAGTATTTTTTCGACGTCCACGTTTTACTTACCTTCATCAAAGGTGTAGAGGTCTATCATCTTGGTGGAAGTATAAAATGTTGTGGACTATCATCGTAGTTGATAATGATACTGTTCGATTCGAGGAGATGCACATTTTAGTGCCCCATTGACGTTGTTTCTTAATGATACACGCTGTTCAAAATCCCTCGAGACTCTTTCATCTGAAAAAATCTAACTAATCTATGACATCGATCTAGTATTCTGGTTCACTCTTGAATGTTGTGAAAAACGCCAAAAAAATGCAAAAAATTGGAACGTTTTTAAAACACATATTTTGGTGTTGTTTATAGTTAAGGCATTAACATTGTGGAGGTTTAAAGACATTGTAATTTATTTTTATCAAACACTGTTTATTCCACTTTTTTGTGACGGTATATTTTTTGTGACCTCCCTGCGCTCCCCTGAAGATGAGGTGAAAGCCTTGAAACCGGTAGGGTTATACCGTCATAAAAAAGTGGAATAAACAGTGTTTGATAAAAATAAATTACAACATATTTTGGTATCTAAGAAATAGTACAGGGTTCATTTTAAAGCTGTTAAATGGGCTTTCAAACTATATTTATTAATTTTACATTCGACAATTACATCAAATAACAAAATAAAAATAAATTACTGTAAGTACAAAAGTACCACAATGACAACATAAATACTGTAATTCATGTTTCCCTGTGAAGTGGCTCAGTTATACTCGTACATTTAGAATTTATAAAGGATCTTCAATTTATCCACCGGAATATGGAAGATATCAATATCGAACAAAATATTTAACAAGGTCATTCCGTTTACGAGTGGTGGTTGTCTTAACAGAACAGTTCCTAAATATGGACTCCTATCGAGTCACATGTAACATTTGTGACAATAAGAATTTTAATTTGAATTATGAGTTCATAGAATGACCTTTTCAACTATAAAAAAGATATTTCTTGAATCTTCGAAAAGACTATAGTTTCACTTTGTGGTGCCATTTTTTACATAAAAGGAAAAAAATAAGTAAAATAAAAAACTTATTTTATATTTTGTGTTCACCACAGGTTTAATTTAGGTTCACAACTAGTTTCGAAGACCACCGTCTTCTTCGTCAGGTGAATATAAACTAAGTTGCTAAAATATATTCTGTACAAGTGTAAATAACCTAATATAAAAGAGGTGAGGTAATTAAAAACAACCATTCGTTCGATATTAATCGTGGTTTGAGGATTCTAAATATAAACCGAGGGGGATTGCATCTTGACAATTTGGAAATTCTCGAGATTAAAACATCTATAAAATTAAGTCTAAATATCATCAATAACCAAACCAATTTTTCATAAATTTGTATATAGGTATAGCCTTGACAAATGTTTGTATAGTAATTTACTTGTTTAATAAAAAAAAAAAAAAAAAACAATTTTCATAATAGCCCTCTGCTTAATATGTTTCCAATTTAAAAATCCCCCCCTGTCTTAAAGATTCACAGTCACTTTCACATAATTTTTTCCCGACCTATTCACCATTATATTACATCTCTCCCCACTTCACTCCCCCTACCGCACCTCTTTTATATTAGGTTATTTACACTTGTACAGAATATATTTTAGCAAATTAGTTTATATGAATACCTGACGAAGAAGACGGTGGTCTTCGAAACTAGTTATGAACCTAAATTAAACCTGTGGTGAACACAAAATATAAAATAAGTTTTTTATTTTACTTATTTTTTTCCTTTTATATAAAAAAGATAATCTAAGTTGAGTCAACTTCATATTTGTACATGATAAAGTATTGTAGAAACGATAATCTAAGTTAAGTCAACTTCATATATGTACACGATACATTATTGTAGAAACGTTAACAACCAACTTTCATAAATTTCATCGAATATGAATAAAACTTGTCAAAAACACGTGTTGTGTGACACACGAGAGAGAGCACATGACTTAAAATATTCAAGAAAGAAAACTTTGAATTGTATAACACTTTCGTCGTACACAGGAAACTTGGTTATGTTTGTATCCAAGTGGTAATAACTTCCAACAAACAAGAAATATGTTAAAAAGGTGTTGAAAGTGAAAAACATTAAAAGCGACGACGGACTATAGGTTCAACGTCATGAGAGAAGCAAAACGTATTTTGATTGTGACAAATATGTGTTATATGGATGATATTGACTAAAATCTTTACTCATCTAATGGGCGCCTTGTTTCTTGAAAAAAAAAAAGATAAAATTAATTTTTATTTATTTATTATTACACATGACAAGAAATATACACAATTTGAGAAAAACAACAGATAATTTGATTTGGACACAATTTTAATGGATCTGGGTTTGTTGCCTTTCATTTGTCGTATCCCCAGTAAACTAGGCTTTTGCCTGTATCTCACTGAGGATATTTAACATGAGAAAAATAAATCGATACTCCTTTCCAATTTTTGATTACACAAAAAAACCCCCCCGTTGCACGCTCTCATCAACCTGACAGTGACACTCAACTACAACTGGAAACATCTTGCGAAATTCAACTCCTCACACATCATCACTCCAGAAAGACCAAAAATATTCATCCCACACTATACCGCACACAATCATAAATCTCACATAAATCCCTTCCACTCGTCATTCATCCTGAAAGCCCAAGTACTCAAAATCCTGTCGCAATAACAACCACACTCCGATCGACTGTCTAAATGGTTTTCCTACCTTTACCTTTATTGAAGTCGGCACGCCATTGTATGTAATGGGAGCCAAATAATAATATCTTTCGTAAACTTCTAGATTTAATTCGAAGCGATGATCCACAGGATTATAAACTAAAATTAGCAGTCTCAAAACAATAGAAAGAAAGAAGCACAAGATTATCAAAAATTTTCATTAATATTTTATGACTTCATTTGTTATCTCAAAAAATAAATCATAAAAATGTAATAAAATCGTCTTAACAAAAGTAAAACACCTCTGACAAAAGAAAGGGATTACGAGAGATAGAGGATTATAAAAAGTTTAATTAAAAAAAGGGGGTTTCATTTATTTTATTAATACTCTAATTGAACATTAAATGGGTATATGAAAGCTGCTCGCAAATTTCGAAAAAATAAGAGTATAATGAAAATATCCAAAAAAACTATAATAATCTTTTGTTTAGCATGCCTTCTGTCACGAATAAAATTGTGGTGAAAGAAACTTAATGAGATAGATGAATTCAGTGCAATTGGCACAATTTTTATTGTTTGAACAATTTTATTTCGAAACGGTTTAGCGTTTCAGTAGCTATGCAATAACATCAATTTTCAAATGTAAGTAAAATATGTCGAGTTATCATTTCAAAACATAAATATTACCCCCCTTTTATCAACGCTTTCGTTATATGTTTTTTTTAATATCCGCGATCAACCGCGGTTCGAAAATATTAAATAGGGAATTCCAACGAATCGTTAGAAAATCAGTAGTAGCCTAACAAATAACAATCACAATACCTACATCATTCACTTTACTTCATCTATTACATCATCATTAGAAAGGTGAGTACAGTACAGCAAAATATTTTGAGAGAGAGAAAGAGATACCACTTTAATTAAAAGTATTATATTTTACACATGTACTCGTATGTAATTACCCAGATCTTTCCGAAAGTTCATCTTAAATGAAAAAAAATGTGAAATTCAAAATAAGATGACGCCTAAACAACATATGATTGTCGATAATAGTTTTGATTTGTGATAAAAGATGTCGCATCATATTGATAAATGAGGCGCGTGCTAGTAATTTAATTATGAAATAGTAATAATTTATTTTTACCTACATCCTGTTATAGTTTTGAATAAATAATAGTCGCAAGAGAAGATTTTATAGTATTGACATTCAACTGTAAATTGGTGTGACGGGGCAGTACTGTTGTGTTAAATGCGGTATTTTATTTGAGAAATAAATTTAAAACATGTTTATAGGAGTAGTGATTTGTCAATCGAGTGAGTATTTTACATGTAGGCAACAGTTGTGCCACTGTTCAGAAACGTTTTAAAAAAACTTTTACCGTAAATGATACCGGTTAATCGTCAAGAATCGTTAGAATTGTTCCATTTTATTATTAGTAATTGTTATTAATATCTAACTGTGTTCTACGAAAAAATATAGAATATATATAAAAATCAAGTCTACTTTCCAGTACACCTGTCACACCGGAATTACTGTCCGATGTTTAGACACATATCAAGATAAGTAATAAATATTGACGTAGGGTGACATATCCGTTAGGGCATGTACGAGTACATAAAGCCCCGAAGCATTTTTAGAAAGTAAGCGGATAGTGTACCATATATGATATAAAATCGTCTCACGTGAAAGATTAATTTACAAATGAACGAATATTGTATAATATTTGCCAACCCCAAAAAAGGAAGGAAAGCTTCAAATAAAAAAACACACTCCGTTTCGACCATACTCTCTTCCAACCAATGAGAAACAAGCCTCGAGTGATAACTGAAATGGCACTTTTTAAATAAATCAAAGCACCAACAGGAATCGAACCTGCAACCGCAAAGATGGTTTATTGAAATAACTATACAATACACACATACGAGTACCATCACGTTATTTCGCTTTCATCTTTCGCATCTTCCAAATTCAAATATCTCATAGAGTTACTTCAGTTTTTCTTAGTTCTTACCTTTTCTTCTTCCGAAATTTGATTCACTTGGTCCAACCATACTTTTCTCGGCCGCCCTGTACCATAACTCCCATATATGCTTACATTATAAATTTGTTTGTTTTGCCTTTCCTTCCCAACGGATCAGTAGTTATTTTATCCCGTCATCGTAAAAAGAAGTGGGTTGTGTCAGCAGTCAATTGCGCACAAACTTCTCTACTCCATCGCCGTCGTTGAATCGTCACCTCCCAGAGCTTCTCTCAGTGGCCCAAAAAGATTAAATTCGCAGGGCTATAGGTGCTCTAGTCGTGTCCAACTCATTTCCTCAAATTGTTCGCATGTTACAGCTGCAGTGTGGGGTCTCGCGTTGTTATGGAGAAGACTCACTTCTCGTATCGGTTGGTCACTCTTTTGCATCGATAAGCAAGTTTAACTTCACTCAAAAGCTTCTTGTATAATGCCGCATAGATGGTGCGACCGTGCAAAAAATCGATGTGCAAAATGCCGCACCGATCCCAAAAAAGGGTCGCAAGCACCTTACCAGCTGACAGCCGAGTCTTGATTTTCACAGAGGCTTTCAACCCTGCATTACATTCCACAGCGAAAATGAGATATTTCACGTATTTTTAATACTGTTAAAGTTAATTCCTATTCAAAGTTAATTCTCATGACCAGCGGTTCCCTGTGATGCGTGTAAATGAGAGAATTAAACAATTTTGAACATTTAAATTATCCCTTTTTTGACAAAGAACAACCACAAAGAACGTGCTTTAAAATTTTTTGTTTTTAAACTAATTGAAACAGTGTACTCATATGAGATGACATTTTTACATATGGAATCACTTACCTATATCAAAATATTTCTCGTTCTGTATTTTCATCGTTATCCATATTTTCCTTGAATTTTTTTATTTATTTAAATTTTTTTAACATTTACTGAAACATTATTTTCATTTTCAAAGTTTATGACGCGGTCATAGATACCGATACAAAATATAAAACATAAGCTGTTTGATTTGAAAAATTGCTTAGTAACAAAATTCTCCGCATGAAACTCGATATAACGTCCATCTTCCAGCCCTGGGGTAAAGGGTTCGATCCCCGTTGGTATTCAAATTAATTATTAAATTACTATCGGCAATACTGTGTTATTTAAGCATTTTTTACACCACGTACGAACTTCAGAGCGTTTTGGATAGATCTGGGTAAATTTTATTATAATACTGACTGTCTTAAAACGTGGCAAAAAATTTCGGTAAACCGCTATTTAGCACCAGGATAATATCGGCCCTCCTATCAGAGTCTTTCAACAGACTAATTTAATTTAATTGAAAAAGTAAAATGCAACACTTCCCTTTGGACCCATGAAACAACAAAAAAAATTGATTTAATTAATTGAAAGAATTACAAAATACGAGAACACTGTGCTGAACAAATATTTATATAAAAAACTGTTAATTATACAAATTTTAAATTAAATAAAAATAAAAATTCAGGAGTTTCACAGAATTTATTGTATATATGAACAAATTTTAAATAAAAAACAAAACGGAATTCATAGTGGAGATATCGCGCTACAGAATTATGCAAGTACGACGTAGAAAGGGACAGTGAAAGGATGCACTCATCTACCCCTTAACGAGGGAAATAACATTTACAATACATTCAGTTTAGTCCGTCAAACCACCGGTTATCGAACCCAAGACACCTAGTACTAAGGAAAAATGCTAAGCATTGAATAACGACCTGGGTAACACAGTTGATAAGATACCTGTTTTCTGAAACAAGATTAGCGGGTTAGATTCCCGTTGGAATTCACATATTTAAAAAAAATTATTCCAGTTCTAATTGGGAACCAACGGAATCGAACCCGCCACCCCCGGTTGAAAAACAGTCGTCTTATAAACCAGTTCATGAAAGTCGTCTTGCAATCTCAATGTGATTACCGTGGCAGGGTGGTCAAATGCCTGTCTACCGACCTGCGGATTGTAAGTTAGATTCCCTTTGGAAACCAGATTTATTAAAAAGGATTCCAGTCCAGGTTCCCTTAACGCCTGTTATACATCTATTAGGTTGGTTAGAATATATTGTCATATGACAATAAGCCCGCCAGGTTGTGCTGTATACAACGAAAATGAAATATAATATTTTTTTTATTTATTTACGGTATATATACGCCCAAGGGGCTTTTGAAAACTATTAACGTTTATATACGAGTAACATATATATGGTACACAACATATACTCGTACAAACAAATTAAATAGAGATAATTATTGCTCAATTTAGGAGACAGAACGTTATAAGTAAAAATAGAAAGCAAGAAAACAGTATGTCAGATAATTTCGTTAAAAACAAATACGAGTATCAACATTGTTAAATAAGCGGGATCAGTAGTAAAGTAAAAACAAATTATAAATAAACTTTACAACGAGAAAAAAAAGAAACAGCACAAAATACAATTGCATAAAACAGTTACGTTAAAATGACATAACAAATAATAATTCAAGTTTACATAATCTGTAATTTAAAAAACTGACTTTTTCTTTGTCGGTGTAATCGAGTCGTAAAAAATATTCGAAGGTAAGAAAATTATAGGCCGATGATTTAAACAATCCTTTATAGGTAAAAGAATCGAGAAAAATCAGGTTGTATTGTAAGTCTAAAAAATCAGGTTGTATTGTCAGTTTAGTGGTAAAGTTTTCAGATTGAATTAATCTTACAGAATGCGAAAAGTTTGAAACGTGCCATGGAAATATTAAAAATGTTCATATTATGTGTGTATTGGTTTCCCAATTTATGCATACTCACTATTGGGAAGTTTTTTGGTGGTTCGTTTTAGGTATCTACTTCCTATAGTATCTTCCTATAGATACTATCGGTCGTAACTATAGAAAATTGAATGCAAATATAATACGACCGGGCCACAAAGTCGATTAGATAGATGAAATATAAAACATACGATAATGATGATGCTTATTTGGGGTAAAATTCGAAATACTCTCGAGTTCAACTATAAAGAAGAAAAACAAATGTTTATAGATATAAGAAACTGTCAAATAAACACGTTCGATTGACTGGAAAAATGAGAAGCAAAACTCTAAAGAAAATAGGTTCGGAAAAGGAATCTCGGAGTATGTCCTTTTATAATATATATAAGCATCTAAAACCTTTTAAAATATAACAGAGGCAAATAAAATAAAAATGTTAAACCTTTTAAAATGTAATAAGGACAAATAAAATAAAGATCTTAAACATGGCCAGCAGAATAAAAGGTTTCATAGAAAAGGAAAAATATGAAAAAAAATTAAAAAAGCGCTGAAATAGTGGGAACACTTAGATTGATTGAATTACAACGAAATGTCTGTAAATAGATTTACGTGGAAAATAACTTGAATTATTAATTTATTTGAAAATGGATACAATTTTAAAGACAGGATGAAAGTGAGTGTTTCAATACGTACCTATAGTATTCATAAAAAAAGATGGTACTCGAAAAAAAAGGACGTCCATTCTGGTAAAGGAGTTCGTCTGGTAATAATACTAATACGCGCTACACTTGTGCGAACGTTGTTGCCTTTTCATATGCGGAGTAGTATTGTAAGTATGTGCGATGACGAACCGCGAGTTTCGTGCAAAATATAGTGATTCTTAAGCCGATAGCTCGATTAATGGAGACGAAGATAATGTTGTCTCCCAGTCACGCACTTCAAGATGTCTGAATTGCCGGTTTGTATATGTTGAAAGGTACCATACAAATGAAAAAGAAAACGGTATACATTTGAAAAAAAAAAATATTGCAGAGATTAAATTTCGTATTAAAAAAGACACGAACGTTGAAGCATCTATTAAGAAACGAATGCAATCCAAGATTTAGTTAAGAAATTTAGCGTGTTCCCATCGGGTGGCCACTAAAAAGCAGTATCGGAAGAAAAGCAGCAACAGACAATAGCTTGAATGGTGAGTAATGCAATATCAACAGGAGCATTAAAGAGAAGCAAAGCTGACTGCTTGTAACTGAAACTTGGTACCAATATAAGGTTATACAAACGAAACTTGGACATGGCCAAAAAAAGTGATGAAAATAAGATAAATGTAGTAGAAATGAAAACGTTGTGTGGAATACTACTCGTATATGGAAAAAAATAACATACGAGTATATGACCGAATAACGAATGAGGGCGTTAGTAAATAATACGGATTGAGAGAAGATGGAGTAGTTAAGATGAATAAAATAATAGTGTGATGGTTCGATTTTTTTGTAAATCTTTCATCATTATCTATACGAGAAGTTCAGAAGACACGAGAAGTTTGGGAAGATCTAGAAAAAACGTGACACGACTTAATGAATCCAATTCTGTAAGTGGAAACAGTGAAAAACCTTTATAATAGGAGAATGGATCGGCAAACCACATTTTTTGGTACTGCGGTGATAATCGAGTCAAGAATTTCCGAAGTGACCGCTACTTATCTTTGCATCTATTAATCTTAAGTCGATTTATAAGTACATTAACTGCGTTGCGAAATCTTTCTCTCGTGGCTTCAGACCTTAAGTCCGTCGACGCTTCTATTATTTTCACACTCAAGTGTGTCGCCACCGGAGAATGAGTCTTTTTGGGTAGTTTATTCTTCGTCACTACATGATGTATCGTTCACAAAAATAATGTCTATCTTCTAGTGTAGATCATGCTGGATAGGGACTTATATTGTCAAAGATAACAGCGTGGGTTGGGTGGTGGTGGGATCGAACTGAACTGTATGGAGAAGTGCAAGTGTGCCACGGATATAATAAAGTGAAAATATAATCTCTCTGCCAACTTCAAAAATTGCAACTTAAAAACTATGACTACTTTCGTGGCTTTGTTAGTATCAGGTAGCATTATTAAAAAGCCTTCTGTTTTAGCATATCAATTTTAATTATCAGTAAAAAAACAGCAATGATATATTTATCAATTGTTTATTTGCAATGATTTAGTGCCATTTAACTTCTAAAATTGCAACTTCAAAACTATAACTAACTCCGTGGCTTTGTTAGTATTAGATAGCGTCATTAAACATTTCCGTTTTAGTATATCAATTTTAGTTTACAATAAAAAAACAGCAGCTGTATCTTTATCAACTGTATATTTGCAATGATTTGGTGCCATTTATCAGGAGGCTCTTCGATACCTTTTGAGTAGAATTCCGGTGGTATGACGTGAATAAGTTTTCGACAGACTATTGAACCTGATTTTCATGAGAGAATTTTTACCTAACACAGCGTTTTGCAGCGATTAAACAGATAATAATCGGATGCTGCAAAGTCAGGTGAGTATGGTGGGTAGGGTAGAAAAGACCAGTCAAGCTACAAACCTTTTTTTACAAAATTACTAGACGAATATGCATTTTCAATCACCCTATTTTACTGATTATATTATTTTAATACAATATGTAAGTCGTCACTGCTGTGATAAGACTAAAGGATACTTGTTTACTCCAAACAGGTAAAAAATTGTCAAGTATAATGAGTCATTGGGATCACAAATAAATCGTTACAATTTTTCCCTTTATAACGGAAATTATTTACGACTCAATACAACATTTAATAGGCTCAAAAACAAAGCTCTTTTGAGGTAGTAATACTCGTAGTTTTACAAAGTAGCTCTATAAATACTTTATGATTGTTATTGTTGATCAGCATCAAAATAAAGACCTTCAAGTCCAGGTTGGATTAATTTTATGACCAATGGAACGAGAATTATTGTATATAACCAACGGAATATTTTATATTACATATTGGTGACATTTCCTTCGAAGTTAGAATCGATGTATGACAAGGATGCCTCCTCTTACGGATTATTTTTACTTTATTATATTAAGTAATAAACTGGCGATGTAGCAGTAAATTCTATACCCTTCGCAGACGATATAGCTTGACCAGCACACCCCCATAATGAGCTGAAACCACTGATTGATTTTTTTAGGACGAAAGTCACTCAGGTAGGAGCACTGAAAAAACGGAAAACATGGTTATTTGTCATGATCAGATTTTTCTTCCTCGATTGCAATATTCACGTTCATAGATTTATTACTTCAACATGGAATTCGTAAAATAAATTCCATTGCTATCTCTATATGGGTAATTAACACTGAATTCGTGATAAGTCGTGGCATACGTGACAATTCGCATCAGTAAGGGTGCGTTAGAGTTTATGGTGTGGCTTCATTCAAATTAATTAACTCCTAGCTACCCCAAGGACGCTCCAACCCTGGAATATCACAGCAATTGTACTATGACATTACAGTATTAAAATTAATTCTGTTTCACGAAATTTGGAGGTACGTAAAGTTTTTTTGCAATATCTTGTCGTTCGATTTATTGATTAGTATTTTTTAACTAGACTGTCGGCGGCCGCGGTCTGAGGGCTAGCATTCAGGATAAGCAAACGGACTCATCAAATTTGATTCCTGTCGGATTCATTTCTAGACTGGTCTTTCTCTTAGATTGTTTAATAACCGAACTTATGTTTTTCAATAACTTAAATGCTGCTTATCATATTTTTTTATAACGCTATCAAACAAATCTAAAATAGCGCTATGTAAAAACTAACTATGCCTAATGAAAGGCTGCAGCAGGTCTCCTTCCGATCGTCTCGGAACTTTAATATTCTTGCAATTGGAAACTTTGATTTGTCAGAAACTTTGATCGGGTTCAATGTGTCAAGACGGCCTGCTTTATATTTATTATAAACAAATAAATATTATTGTTACACCATTGCTTAGAAAATAAAATATTACGTGTAACTATATTTCTTGATAATGGACTACCGGCATTTTTGGCGCAAAAACCAGATTGTATGAAGTTTTAATGCCTTATTTTGTTAATTACTACCGTCGTGTTAGGCATAATTAATTTTTCAGCAATTCGGCCTTGTTTCGTGCTTTATGAATTGTCAAATGTGTCGTATTTTGGGTGGCGACATATCTCATTTATATTTTGCATGAATATACGTACTCGTAAGTGCAAATGTGAGCAATGAAATATTTTACCACTTGTTTTCACTGTGACATCATATTTTTTGCTGAATAGCGAACTGTTATATTTTTTCTGGATAGCGGACTATTTTCTTTTGACTGGACAGCGGACTATTTTTCTTTTGATGGACAGCGGACCGTTTTCTTTTTGCTGGATAGCGGACTATTTTCTTATTGCTGGATAGCGGACTATTTTCGTTTGACTGGATAGCGGACTGTTTTCCTTTTGTTGAATAGCGGACTGTTTTCTTTTTGTTGGATAGCGGACTGTGAATTTTTTGCTGGATAGCGGACTGTTTTCTTTTTGCTGGATAGCGGACTGTTTTATGCTGAATAGCGGACAGTTTTCTTTTTGCTGGACACCGGACTACACTCTCGGTATTTTTTATGACTATTTCATAATTTAAGGTTATGGGTTGACTTTCTGATAGATATGAATTTTATATTAATGGTATCCATCAACCAAATTATTTAACACTTAAACGTGAAAAAATTCTACACAATAAACATAAATTAAAGTGATAGGCCTGTTTCGCTTGATAATTTAACAATGCTTTTGAAAAGCGAAACAGGTTTGTCAATTTGATTTAAGTTTAATGGGTAGATTTTTTTCAAATTTGAGTGTTAAATCTTTCAGTTTAAAATAGAATCTACAATATAAATACAAAATCAATCAAAATGGCACCCTTCAATTTATTATTTGAAAATGTAATAATTAAGGATGAATGTGAAGTAAAAGCTGATGTGTTAAGTAAGGTGAAAATATCACGAGGTTTGGACGTGTGGAACGAATGAGTGACGAAAGACTGACTATAATGCAAGCGTCAGTGGGAATAGTGGAAGAGGACGACCACCGACAAAAGTATGGTTTGTCCAACAGAATGAAATGTAAGAAATAAGAGAAACAGGAAGAGCAGTATGAGAAAATATATGGATGTGGAGGAGACGTAGGCAGTATATCGTGACAGAAAAGTATTGCGCTCTGTCATATCTACCTACTCCAACAGATATATTTGATTTTTAAGATTTGCTTAAAATAACCAAATTGAGTACAAAATGCATGAGCTGCCAAATGTTGAATATTAAAAGAAAAACGTAAGAATAAAAACAACATTGTTCTCTGACACGAGGGTAGCAAAATGCAGAATGTAGTTGGAGGTGAAAAACCTGAAATGCAAGCACTTAAGGGGTGCATACGTGTACTTTGCAATAGGATGTGATAACATTTGCATGTGTATATGCAGCATACTGGGATGCAGAGCACTAGTATAATTCTCTAATTAGCCCTTGGTTGTAATGCATTTTCTAAAAATTTTACTGCATAAATTTTGAATAAAGACATTGTCTACAAAAAGAACTTTAATAAGTAAAACGACCCAGGAGAAAACCAAAACTGTTGCATCAAAAATATTTTATGAAGGAGAAAAAAAAAGTTCAATTGACATTACATCAGAAAATGAAAAAAATATAATTTTGAAGATTCAAGAATGAAATTCAATTAAGTGCTAAATGACTTACTCAATTTGATAATTCAATAGAATCTATTAAGCACTAAATGCATTTTTAATCTTGAATCTACCAAAATATATTTGTTTACTTTATGGTGTCATGTTAATTGAACTATTTTTCTTTGTATTCACCGATACCGATTTTAAAAAGATCCATATATCATATACTTCATCAGGTGATAATAAACTACATCTTAATTAGTTCATCATCACCTGATGAAAAAAAAACATAGGTCTTCGAAACCGGTAGTGAACTCGACAAATAAAATAGATGTGAATACAAAAAAAATCCCAATGATTTGACACTTAAATGTGCAAAAAGAGTTGGTTGTTAAACAAGTGGTGGTTTCCAACATGGCAGAATACTCGACTCCTATTTGAACAATTTTTATGTTGGTAATTTAAGTTATTGTGTGAATTTTTTCAAATTAAAGTGTCAAATCATTATTTAATAAAATGGAATTCTAAAACATAAATACCAAATAAATTAATAAGTATTTACTGAGCTGTATTCTATCACATATATTTGTTTACAGATTTTGAAGTGTCAAATCATTATTTAATAAAATGGAATTCTAAAACATAATTACCAAATCAATTAATAAGTATTTACTGAGCTGTATTCTATCACAAATATTTGTTTACAGATTTTGAAGTGTCAAATCATTATTTAATAAAATGGAATTCTAAAACATAAATACCAAATCAATTAATAAGTATTTACTGAGCTGTATTCTATCACATATATTTGTTTACAGATTTTGAAGTGTCAAATCATTATTTAATAAAATGGAATTCTAAAACATAAATACCAAATCAATTAATAAGTATTTACTGAGCTGTATTCTATCACATATATTTGTTTACAGATTTTGAAGTGTCAAATCATTATTTAATAAAATGGAATTCTAAAACATAATTACCAAATCAATTAATAAGTATTTACTGAGCTGTATTCTATCACAAATATTTGTTTACAGATTTTGAAGTGTCAAATCATTATTTAATAAAATGGAATTCTAAAACATAAATACCAAATCAATTAATAAGTATTTACTGAGCTGTATTCTATCACATATATTTGTTTACAGATTTTGAAGTGTCAAATCATTATTTAATAAAATGGAATTCTAAAACATAAATACCAAATCAATTAATAAGTATTTACTGAGCTGTATTCTATCACATATATTTGTTTACAGATTTTCTACAAAAATAACTATTTTTAATTCTGATTTCTTAAAATATTGAATGTTTTGCTTAAATATTGGTGGTGCAGTTGATGTATGCAATATCACAGGAGAATAACATGTTTTCGTACATAAAATACATTACAGATTAGTTTCCCACTTAAATATATTTTACCGAAGGTTTTGTTTTTAACTTCGTGAAACTTCCTATTGAAATATATATTTTTAAACTTTTGATTCCACTTATTACATTAATCACTGCAACAATATAATAATAAGAAACACTCTATTGAGGCTTCATTCCGACTGAAGAAAATCTCGAGATAGGAGGTAGAAATATGTAATTAATCTGATTGGTGGAACAATCAAGTTAATTTATTATAATTATATATACATACCCAAATATGTCACGAACACTCTGAAGTTTGTCCGAAGGGAAAAAATATAAAAATCGAAAAACAGATGTCGCACATTATTGTCGATAATAATTTGGATGCTTCTGATTTGTAATAACAGATTTCACAATATTTTGTCGGCTTTTGTATAAAAAAAATGAGGCGTGCTATATATACAATAATATTTCAATTTATAACATTAAGCAATTTATTTTCCCATGTCCTGATTTAGTATTGGATTAATAATAAATGCGAGAAAAGACGTAAACAGTTTTGACATTCAGCTGACAGGTGGTACATTGGGTCGGTATTGTTGTGTTTAATGCGGCCTTTTATTTAGGAAATCAATATGAAATGTGTTTATAGGCGTAGTAAGTAGTGAACCCCGTTAATATTTTATATTCAAGATTTATAACACTTCAGAAATATAAGTAAAACATTCTGAAACCATGCATGGCACAGGTAAATCGTCTAGTTATTATACAATATTTTATAATATGATTTTTTTCAATGTTGAGGAGTTTACGGAAATATCTAATGTAAGCAGTTGAAGAAAGAAATGGTTATTTTTCAATATTTTACTGAGACATTTCCGATTCAGTGCAAGGTTCCTCCGCTTTACTTGAAAATGCGGAAATGCAGTGGCACGCGCAAGGACGAGATTCTTGCAGTAACAGTTTGAAACAACGACAACAGTTAAAACGCGAACTTGTCTGCAGCAAAAGTTGATTGCTTTAATGAGAATTATTGAAATATTTATTTTAAGTAATTTTATCTAAAATCAAACAAATGCAAGATTCTGAAGGCCATATATTGTGCAGAAAGTGGTGAAATTTTATTTTGCCTAATATACACCAAGTCTGAAGTTATCCATATCAAAAACCTTCAAATATCTGTGGCCACACATAGGCAGTGTGGGTGGTGATCAGTATGAAGTGACCAATAGGACATAACGAGCTTGGTGTAAGTGGCGATAGATAACTGTAGTAATACTTCTCTGGTAAGAATAATTTTGAATTACAATTCGGTAATAACACTATGATGCCCATGGTGTTAAATTGAATGCATACAGCGAAGATTTTTTCGATTTGTAAACTTTCAACTCCAGATCCCAATAACTGAGTAAGACTATATATGATCTACCGTTTACACCGATGAGGCTTACAACCTTGTCAGATAGAAGACATATGTTTGATTCATAAAATTGTTTAAGATTGTCAGCTCGTATTTCAATAGTTCTAAGCTAACTCAGCGCATGCTACACGTTCCTTGTAGGCCCACGCGGCAAAATGTTTTGTTCCATAGAGAAGTGGTTGCAACTAATAATTTTTACAGCTCTTGCATAACAAGATTGCAAAGGTTGGGTACACAATATGGCATTGTATGGATTTTTATATGGCTTTCAATACTAACACGAGTAAAGTGAAAACGGTGCTCTTGCCGGGATATAATATTGAATTGTATGGATTTGTTTCGTTGTGAGGTTCGATTTTCTCTATTGTATAACTCTGCTTATACGTCAATGGTATATTGTATATTTTGTTGTTATTTTAATATTTGTATCAAAAAGGTCATTTGACCATTGAAATACATAAATAATAGAATATCCATGGAACTGAAAGGAAAAATACTAAAAAATCATAAGACCAGCATGTAATTGAGCGCTGGGCAAAGACTAAACCCCAAGAACAGAGAATTCATGTTACTGAAATACGAATGATGTGATGGATTTCAGGAGTGGGTTAGAAAGAGGGGATAAATATGTGACAGGTACCCAGAAAGTTGCTCCGATTTCACTGAAATTAAGATATGCCAGGCTTAGGTGGTATAAAAACAGAAACAAGACACTGGGAAAGGAAATCCCTAGAAATAGAGGAAGAAGTCGTCCAAAGAAGCGATGGAAGGATAATATCAAACAATATGTTACATGATTAATCTGGACCTGGCTCCGGAGATGGTTATGGACAGAGCACAATGGAGACAGACAACCCGTTTACATTCCACAAAATAAATGGGGAAATGATGAACATAATGACAACAGTCACAGTGTAAATGCAGAAATGCAAAAACACTGTATACTCAAACAGTCGATTACTACGAACTATTGGATAAGATTTTTTAAAGACAAAATACTACATATTGTTTACCCTGATGAAAGGCACTCTCTCGAGTAAAAAGGTGAGTTCATAATGTGGTTTATTGTGTAAAAGATGTTTAACTTTAACAAGCTTACAGTCTTAACATATCACCATTGAAGTTTCGACCGCAAAGGTATCTAAATTCTAAGACGATTTGCAAGATGAAACTTCTGCTACAAACTTTTTTTGCGTAAGACTTATAGTATACTTTATTTTGAAGGTTCAATTCAGGGAAAAAGGAATTCCGTCAAGGTATTTTTCTGACCCCAAAAAGTTCTTAACTTTATGTAAAAAAATATACATTCTCTCTCAACAAGCTCATAAGTAAAGCTTTTTTAAACCATAAAAATGCCAAGTTATTGGGTTTCTGTGGTAGAGCTAACTTTTTTTCTAAAACTCAAAAAAAACTTGAACTGAAGTTATTGGGGTTGAATGTCAAAAAGAAAAATGTCAAATCATCAAAAAAAATCAGTGAATTCAAATGATTATATCAATACCTCATCAATAAATTTCAGGTTTTATTTCAGGATCCTTTTTATGAAATATCTCGTCTGAACATTATGAAACGAACCGTCGTTTATTAAATAAAGCTGGAAATATGTGTATGTATACTCCGATCCAGCTCGAGGGTGGGACCGTCTCGTTAACGATCTTCGGTGGTCCGTAAAAATCATAAAATGAATATTTTAAGTATAAGGAATTTTGTGATAAGCTCTTCATACTATAAATACACATTTTCCTTCGACATGCTTTACATACTTGTCATCATTCCATGTTTCTGCTGAAGTAGGGAGATCTATTTGATTCAATATATTATATACAACGATGTCATTTATCCTTCTTAAGCTGTTAAGGCTCAATAAGCAGTGTAATACTAATACAATCCGAAGCCTCCATTATATACGACACATCTACAATTTTTATTAATTAATTGTTAACAACTCATGTTGACAATTCAATTACCATTCAAATTAAAATTGACTTTTTTTTAATACTGGCGAAGTTTTAGTTGAATTTTTACCTTTAAATTGTATAGCATTTTTATAACCATCGTATCTGGGAATTATACAATACGTGCAGTAAAAATGCATTATTGAAAATGATAATGAAAATAGAGTTATGCCTCCTGGTATGAAGGTTTCGTTTTCGAAAGCTTTGAGTATTATCTGTTCGAAAGCTTTGAGTATTAAAAGTTTGTGGATTATCTGTTCTGTAGCACTGATGTCCAGGAAAATACCTATCATCATGTACTCGTATGTGTATTGAATATGCAATAATGAATACTGCTAAAAAATAAGTGTAGTCAAAATAATATTATTCTGTGAATTTTTTTTTCTGAACTAAAATATATTTTTTAATATTTTAGTTTTCTCTCACATTCAGTATAATAAAATTTCGGTATAATACAATTTTTTATGGTTACGTGATTTTTGTGATAGTAGGAAACGACCTGTATACTTATGTGCCGTAACCTCAATGCTGCGAAACGTGACCCATATTAGAATTGCTGTACATCGTGCACGTTATTCTCCAGTCCTCTCGGCGTTTCACTGTCCGTAGAGCTTTTGGGAAAGGCACTCGTATCACTCATCACTTAGGTGATCCACCTTTTCTGCTGCGACCCACCACATTGATAGTAACCACGAGTTTTTTCATGTGTTATCTGCTCGAAATGTGATCGAAGAATTGAAGAATGCGTCAAAGACATAATGTTAACAGTATAAATGAGGTTTAATTTTTTTCTAGTCCACGAAACATTAAAAAATCATCTCTATTTCGAAATAATCAATCATTGATATTTATGCCCAAGCTTCGAAAAACATACCATCCATCGATATTAAGTAAACCAATTCTTAATATTAAGTAAACCAATTCTTAATAAACAGAGAAAAAATGTAATTCGCGCTTCATACAGATATAATAATTAAGACTCGTATATAAATTCACTTTAAAAAAAATAAGGTAATATAAAACGGCAATTGAAAATGAGTAAAACAATGGGTAAAATCACTTGCGCAAACTATATTTTTGCGACCTACTTTCCAGGTCTACGATCGTAACAACTTTAAAAAATATAGTAGATAATAGAAGCTGTTTCAACGTTAAAATGGATACAACTTTTTTATATTCACAAAAAGAAAAGTATATTGAAGAGACACCAAGTTCTACTTTGTCCTTAATTATGTTTATCGGGTCTTAAGAAGTCAAACTATTTCAGTATTGTGAATAAATAAAATAAAAATTTAAGAGAGCATTAAAATAATAATAACTTTTGTCGGACCAAATTATTACACAACTTTGGTCACATCACTATACTGAAGAAGTATTGAGTGTATTTGTGTGCATAAGTGCAGATGTGTCTATATGTGCGTGCATGTAAATGTGACATTCATTTGATTTTTCTCCCTTATTTCAGGGTTTCACCCGGTTAAGAGAGCATCGTTTAATTGAAATATAAAAAATAAAACAGTACGCAATAAAATAATGAATCACAAGTCATTTTTACTTACCAGATCATTGTCATCGGCAATGCTTCCTCTGAAGTTTGAGTTGATATCATGATTTTTACGACCAAGCATACAATAATATAGGATTCCTTATTACGACCAGATAGGTAATAATATAATGAGTTACAAGTCATTATTCTTCACCAAACAATTGTCATTGATCATGCTGCCTCTGACGTTTGGACCGATATCTTGATTATTACGACTAAATAGGTAATAATATAAGTCAACGTCTAGTTTGATATCAAGATTATTACGACCAAAAAGGCAACAATAAGAGTTAGTACAACCAAATGGGTAATAATATAATTAATTACAAATCATTATTATTTATCAGACCATTGCTATCGGCAATATTGCTTCGACGTTTGGTATGATATCAAGGTTCTTGCGACCAAATACAAGAATAACTTCCCGAAACCTTGAAAAATTCACTTTAATTACATACTTGTACATCACACTGAAATTAAGTAATTAATGTTCGAAGTTTAAACAATATCATTTTATGCACACAACTAAACCGATTTAATGAGTGGACTGCATTGGAATTCATTTAATGATTGATTCAGAGCATAAACGGAGCGCTATATACATATGTACTGTACATCTGATATAAACGTTCTATACTTCATGCAATCTACAGTTGTAATCTGCAAACTCGGTCAATTTTCTCATGGGAAATTCATTCGGAAATTCAAATTATGCATCTGTAAAGATTTTATGCCATGATTGCAGAAAAAAATGTACAAGTAAAATGAATTGAATATTCATAAAGAAATTAATTGAATATTCCTAAAGATTGAAACTTTCATATTTAACGTCATCAATTCATGAGGATACAATTCATCATGAGTTTTGGTCGGATCAATAAGATCTCTCTACTGGTTTCACTTTCGGATCAGCATCCTCTAGTCACCAGATGCGAGTGTCTACTGGTTTTCCTCAACTCTGTCTATCTACCCTTTTCTCGGACTATCTCTTGATCTTTATCGTCATCAACTTGGGTGTTCTTGTACATTTCATTCCAGCATAATACAACATTTAAAACTTACATGTTTTAATGTTTCACAAGAACCTAGAAAGTTAGTTTTGATTGTGTAGAATCTATTGGATTTTTTTTCGAAGCATCGTAGCCTTAAACATTGCCAAGTGATTTTATCTTTGAGTTTAACAAAAAAATCTATCCCTGTATTGAACAACGGTGTTGTGTACAGTACAATCTGGCGGGTTTATTACCATGTGGCAATAATTGGAAACCAACCAACTTATGTTTTAGAGGCCTGAAGTGAAAACCAGACGACGTGGTCTCACATGCAGGGTAAGGTTTGATTTATTAGCACTTTGTTTATGTAGAAATATCCCAAAGTGTGACGTGTCCAGTATGACGTGAATTGATGAAAATAACTCATAATTTGTCAAGGGATTTATTGTTGTTTTTATTTCCTAGTAAAAAAAAAAATTCTAACGATAATTTATTAAAGTTATTCAAATTGTTGTCAAAAAATACAGATATAGCTTGGAGTCCTTCAAATATTGATATCACTGGTAATGTTGATTCCTTGGCAAAGGAAGCATGTTCTACTGGTTGTCCATTATCTGATTTTTCACAGTCAGTGTAACTGATCTTTTAAATAAACTTAAACATGATGCTTGTCACCGATGGGCGTTGGATTGGGATATAACTTGTGTAAATAAGGGCTCTAGATATACATAAATCCAACAATCTATCCCTTTGAAATCATGGTTTAATAGATTGAACAAGGTTAAAGTGTCTGTCATGTGTCGTTTGCAGACGGGCCACTGCGTGGTGGCTAGTCACCGTCACAGAATGCCAATTCTGGAAAAGATGTGGTCTGGATGATGGTAGCTCACTTGACTAAGGAATGATTGTTTTATTTTTTTTCCATACATTTGATATAATTAGTGATAATTCCATTGAACTGCTGACATGACGAAACTGACCATGAAGTGAAGTGAACACTGGAAATATGTATTTTATTCCTTGGTATTATTTATAAATTATATGTTTTGTGTGAAAATCTTGACTTCCTTTAAGTGTAGTTTTAAATAAAAATAAATTAATAAATAACTAGGGATAAATTCTTAAAACTTACTCATAATTGTTAGCAAGAATGTTGTGAGTTTTCTAACGTAAGTCTACCAAAGAGTAAATACTTATATCATCAAACAATTTTCTGCTTGAATTTATTTTTATTTGAACTACTTTACAACATATTAATTTCTGACATGGCTCCGTAGTGACGACGCCATACTACCTAAGTATATCCATACCACTAGAAAATTTGAAATGCTTGCTATGTAAAAAGCCGAAATTCAAGATTGAAGTCTACTTCGTTTAATCAATCACATTGGCAAATTTAAGCCAAATAATATAAACCAGACAAGAGAAAAAAATATAAGATTTTGGCACAATGCCTACGGTTAAAATTATGAAACATTGTTCTAAGTAGACAAATATTGAAGATTATCCAAGTTCCATGTTCCAGATAATCCAAGTTCATTTTACAAACTAAGCTACATTATAAAACGTTAAAAAAAAAAATATATAAAAATTTAATTCAAAATATTCGTCATGTCACAAGTTCACAACTAAACCACGTTGTGATAAAAATAATAAAAAGGACAATTTACACAGCGCCGTTTAGAAAATAAACTATCAAGGGCACTCTAACTCAGGATTCAAACCCACTATTATTGACAGATTTAAAATATTACAAAATAAATATGTATATAAACACACATAAGGTGAGAGTATAAATAGTATGGTAGTGGCAGTGGCCATTAAGTTAGGCATTTCCCCGCATCTGCATTTGTTAAAAAAAAATGGTAAGAAAACCGCAAAAAAATTACCAAGGGAAGACTGTGTCTAAATAATTTGAGTAAACCTGACGGGATTATTGGTATATGGCAATATTTTCTAACTAACCAGAAATATATTTAACAAGTCTAAACTGAAATCCAGATTGGAACCTTTTATAAAATTTAAAAAAAAAACTGGGTTACAGCGGAAATCGAGTCGGTTTGGATGGTTGCGGGCTCGATTTCCAGTAATCAGGCGTCTTACTAAGCAGACCACGAAGTTGTTTCTCGATCTTAAAATAACATGTAAGAAAAACATATATTAAAATAGAATCATGTGCCTTATGTGAAAATTGATATTAATTTTTTGACTATCCACAATCCATCATTTAAAATTTATGTCGTTTGAATGCAAAGGCGGATTGAAGAATACAAGTAAAAAGTGTTAAAAACCTTACATTATGTGGAAAAAGAACCACTTCACAAAATAATAAAATCTGGGACAAAGCGAACTCATTCTTTAACCACGAATTTCGTATTTTTGTTCAAAATACTAAAACACTCAGCTTAAACAGTGACATTCTGCATTCATATTCTTGCACAATTTAAACCGCATCAAAATCTCAAAACCATGTCTAAATCAATCTCAACAAGTTTTCATCACACACTATATAGTAATTTACCCATAAACCAATGTAAAGATTTCTCAAAGGTCCGCACTCTTCGCTCTCCCAAAGTGTCACCTTGTAATAAAAGAACTATTTATAAAGCACCGTTTAAAGAGCGTTCTTCTCTAGGGCCAAAATGCCTTGTTATTTTTACATTAATAAAACTCCCACTCTCCTACAGGTATATATATTTAAATTTGTTGTCCTTGTATAATATATAATAAGAAATTAATCTTAAAGACATCTTTAACAACTTTTATTTTTTTATTTTTCTGGAGCCATTAATTGACCAAAGATCACTCTAGGGACGTATACGTTTCAATATATAAATGAAAATAATAATAGGACAATTTATATAGCACCGTTTAGAGGGCAGACTCAAGGGCGCTCTAGCCCGGAATTCGAAACTCTCATTATTAAAAAATATTACAAAATAAATATATATAAATTAAATGAAAGGATAGGAAAGTGGTGGTTGCAGCCATTAGATAAGTTACTTCCCCGCATCTGCATACGTTTAGAAAAAATACTTACCTAAGAAATAAAAATTACAAAGATACCGTTAGAGATATTTCGATATGTGACATTAACACATTTGGCTTTAGGTGTAGTGTATGTGTGTGGTGTGAATTTCGATAAGACTTTCCAAAAAAGGTTGTTTTCGAATGCTTACTAAAGCTATACATGCCACCAATATATCTCGCCCTTAGAAGCAGGTTATTCACGCTACAGAACCAGTAACTGTAAGAGCCCTATCATAACATCTCGCCGTATTGGATCGATTTAGAATAATCTGTTTACTTGATGAAATCGACCTCCAAGTTCTTTTTCTTTTCGATGGAACATCCATTAGACACAGATTCGAAAGATACAATGGAGACACCCCATATTACTCGTATAACATACGAGTATTTTAATACAACTAGCAGCGACAGAAAAATTTTACGTGTGTCTATACAAAATAAAACGATCTAGATCAAATTGTTTAATGTGTGTCTATACAAAATACAACGATCTAGATCAAATTGTTTAATGTGTGTCTATACAAAATACAACGATCTAGATCAAATTGTTTAATGTGTGTCTATACAAAATAAAACGATCTAGATCAAATTGTTTTCAAAACCAAAAAAAAATTGTTAATAACACAAGATACAACAGATTTAACATGCTCCTCGAAGTAATCGCCAGTATTTGTTTACCTTCAAAATATTCAAAGTAAAGCTTCTTTAAGAAAACTATCGTACACGTCTCTTAATTCTAAGCAAACGCTTGTTTTACAGGTATCTTTAAAAATGTTCGTCTTCACATGTTAAATTGTGTAGAATCACTAAAGTAAAACTTCTTTAAAAAAACTATCGTACACGTTTCTTAATTCTAAGCAAACGCTTGTTTTACAGGTATCTTTAAAAATGTTCGTCTTCACATGTTAAATTTTGTAGAATCACTACTGTTCGCTTGTGTGAGCTAAGTAGGGGAAGTTCTGGAAGTAGAATCTTGCATTTCTGAAACATCAAATAACTGGAATCTTGCATTTCTGAAACATCAAATAATAGAATAGGATTTCCTGGTTCACTGCTGTGGACTCAATTAAGTTGGTGAAATCAACTTCGCTAAGCTGAGGATTTCAGTGAATGGCAAGGAGTTATCAACATTTCACATACGACGACATATTACGAAATTGATAACGTTTCTTTAAAAACTGAGGGACTTGTTGCAATATAATAAAGTAACGCAACTGCGAAAATTTTCAACGTTTCAATTATTTTTGTTGTTTTATGACTGTAAGAAATATATATGTATCACACAATTATCAAAATATATAATACATCCTTAGGGAAATCTTTAATTGAGGTATTGTATTGTATTACATACAATGCCGACAGCACAACATGACGGGTTTATTGCCATGTGAAAATTCATTTTCAATCAAATAGAAATACGTTTGAAAAAAGCCTTAAAAACTGATAGGAACACTTTGGGTAACAACGGAAACAAAAAAAATGGGTGACAACGGGAATAAAAATTTCAAGTTGGAAAGCAGGTATCTTATCAACAAGGTAAAAAAATGTATGACACAAATAGTTCGGTTAAGTTTTTGAGCGGAATCCGAAGCTTGCAATAAGCACGTTAGTACTATAAAACGGTATTATACTCGTATACGTCAGGTTGATATATATGTCAATATAAAAATATACGTCGGATATAAAATCCAAAAAGCACGATAAACCACTTACAAAACATTTTCGGTAGCCCTTCCAACATTTTATGTCAAAATCTTTAATCGATTGATTACCAATAATACATAGACACAACTCTTTGCAATTATTAAGCGTGAAAAAGCTTTGAAAGATTAAATTAACAAAACATATCATTCAAGACCTAATTGAAGACAAATTTATGGTACAATGAACCGACACTCGGGCACAACACAATAAATAGGCAGTCAAGCGATACTGAGGGAATCCACCCGAAAATACGAAGACGAAGAACTGAAAGAGATGGAGGCATTGTGGTAACAGCTGCCATTGGGGGGGAGGGAGGTTCTTGGAGCAGGGGAACATAGGGAAGCACGACGAAGTGGGAGGAGTGAACCAATTTGTCGAACAAAATTATAAAATTAACAATCGAAAATTGAAAATTTGCGGGAATATGGGTTTCTTGATATTTTCCACTATGCTTTACACATAAGTCGAATACATACCATATGAGTTTAGTACATACCAAAGAAAGAAAATTATGTCGCAAATCGTCTAATTGCCTATAATTACAGAAGTAAGAGAATCACTGACACACCGTCTCTTATCTCGTCGACCAATCTTGAAAACTTTGGAGCAAGTCGACAACAGACCGATCGCTGATATGTGATCCCGTTGGTCGAAGTGGGGCATAAACAACATATATCTTATTGGCGACTCGACAACCGAACGGCCTGATTTTTCTCTACCTTAGGAAGACTGTCTGAAAAGGATCAGATACGAAGTGAGATGCATGCATACGATATCACAAGTGGGGTCAAGCAGATTCGTCTTTCTGTGAGCACGGAGTTATTCAGACCATGGCTCATACCTTTAATATCTGCTTTACTGTGTGCCTTTTTTTAAGGTAGCACAAACTAACACCATAAGCTGTAACCTGGCAGGAGACGATATATTACGTGTGAGGATAGCACGAAAAAGAAGTACACACCATATACTTAAAGGTCGGAAAATATGCGTCTCATAAACAAGGTTACGAAGGTAATCAGAGGTGTCAAACCATTTAAGAGGAAATCACAAAAATATAAACAGAAATAAGGGGTAAACATAAAGAAGTAACACATTTGCGAATTAATTTAACGAGAGCCTAGAACGAAAAGTTAGGAAAATAAGGAGTCGTACATAATATACATCTGATCTAGAATGAGAACTTGGATGGTTCATGTTTCTCTCATATTTTCTTCTTTGCACAAGGATTTTCTTTAAAAATTATATGTATTTTACAGGATTTCCTAATTCACACATCCCGGCAATATATATATTTTACTTTTATGTTTCTTCTGTCACCATATTTTACAGGATTACTTTACTTTTTTTTTATAAACTTGTATAAAACAAAAAATATTATAAATTGTAGATAAAAAGACTTTTACGTAATTGAAATTTGAGAGGGATGACAAAATCGATTTTCGTTCTTTTCGGAGAATGAATTTTTATTATCCCTGTTTGCTGTATATCTCGCCATACGCAGGAATACGTATTCCTATATAATCCGTAAAGGGGATTCGAAAAAAAAAACAAGAGGATGGCGTTCATTTAATGCTCGCAAACATGTTAAAAGTTAACACAAAACCTTGTTTTGGAACTTAAATATAGAGAAAAGTGGATTATTTGAAAATGGTTAAAAAGAAGGGTAGTCGACTTGAATATTAATGAATAAATCTTTCCAATTTTTATCAATCAAGAGTGTTTTTATTATATTTTCCAGTTTCAAGAAATACATTTTTTTAATATTTATTTTTTACTTTTGTGGTTAATATTGCGAGGAGGAAACTATCGCCCAAATTATCGTCGATTATCTTTTGAGTCTTCTTCATTTTCTTACTCCTAATCCATTTATCTCTTTCAGTTTAGCTGAAGTGTGTCCTCACATAGGATTTTTATCTATCTATCCTACGTTTTTTTTACCTTCCCATTAGAAGTCTTCCCCTGGACGATTCATAGAACGCTATTTTGTGACATATTTTTGAATTATCATTCAAATTGATAAGTAATATTTTTCTTCGCCACTAACTCATATTAAAAATATATAGAGAGCAGAAGCATCACCATCGCAAAGACAATCATCGTCTATTTAATTTCCATGTCTTCGCAATATTTATGTACAGCGCGGAGACGTGGACTCGAAGACCTTGCTTTTCAAGAAACGTGAAATAGATGTAATTGAAAGTTATGCTGTATTAAGAATTCCATGAACGGCAAGGCAAACTATTGCCTCCATTTTCGAAGAACTGAGAGTTGTCGACAATTTGCCTGCGACGAGTCCTTCGATTCTTTGGATAAATTGCTCATGGCCAAGGAGATACTCGTAGTCTGAAGAGGCTTGCAATCACTGGAGGCATGAAATAACGACGCAGAAGACGAAGAACCTTAATGTGTCGAAGAACCTTAAGTGAGAGACGTAACAGGACTACCAATAACACTTGTTTTTCGAACAGCGGAGTGCAGGGATACATAGAGGATTCATCAAGGGTTATTACGGGAGCCACAATATTCCGTCATGAGCTACACGACAGGATAGAAGACCCCATATTGCTATCTTTTTGCAATAAACCTTATAATTTTATATTACAGAGAGGTTTTCAAAGTGTGTACCTTGGCACTTAAGGGCGCCGCGGGGAATTCAACAAAAATAATTAACTCTGGCAATATTTATTCAACGCGATGATTTACGGTTTCAATTAAAGGATAATATGGGAAAACACTTTCAAGAAAATAATATGGAAACGTTCACGTGGATTCAAGAACCATTCAGAGTCCAATCTCCACCTGAATTTATGTCGGTACAGGAAAAGAGGCAGATTGAGTTGTCTTGCAACAGTACACGAACAACGAAATTTGTCGATATGAAACTGGCGTTTTGGATATCAGTAAAGGAGGAATATTCTTTGTTGGGTGTTAAAGCTCAGCAATTAGTAGTTCCATTTGCGAGGACCTCTGCAAAGCTGGGTTTATGACGGTAGCTATAATAAAAAAGCAAATATCGCTCAAAACTCAAAGTACGAGTATAACTCGAATAACAGGAAATGAGAGTAGGTGTTTCAAGATTTGGTGAACAACATCATTACCCTTCCAACTAATTGGTAAGTTTTTAAAGGCGTCGCAAAAACCTTAATACACTAAACGCATCGTGAAACGAAAACTGTATTTAAAAAATAATAATCAACACAGATTAGGGTTAATGCAAGGTCTCTTCTTTACTGCACACAATCATTGGCACCAGTTTCAATTTATTTTCGTTAGAAATGACAAGAAAAACTTGCAAGATAAGTCAGATTAGAAGCAGTAATTAACATAAATCAGCAGTTACCACTGTTCACTTAGAATAATCGCATTCAACCATCCCTTAAGACAGACTGGGATGTACACACATACGTCATAAAAGCAAAGACGCGACATCACGACTTCGCAAAACACAATTACTTAATAAAAATTCAAAGCAATGCCAAAAATATAAATTTAATTTTATAAACGAAAAAAAAGTGAAACGAAATATCACTCTACACGAAAATAAAAAAAAAACGACCGAAAATAATTTTTACAATAAAGGCTTTCGATTTTTTTTCATAAATTTGTATATAACACTTCAACTTTTTCAAATTAGTATTATAAGAATATTGAAGAGTTTGAGCAGGAGACAAGATAGCATTCAGATTTGGAACAACTGAAGAAGGCACAGAATTCGTTGTTCGTAATCTCATGTGTGAGCAAAACATTAAAGCACGAAAAGAGATAACAAAACTTACGTCTAGCTCGTTAGAATATTGTTACCAAACGAACTATTGTATTTTATCAGACTGGGACCCATTTTTCATTTTTTCTTTCGTGTAACATCAGTCATCGAACTTAAACCGCTGTGTGAAAGTGAAGCATCTTACCAACTAGGCAACGGATATTGTCATCGATATTAAAAATAGGTTCTTAAAATAATTATGAGTTCCTATCTGATATGCAGTAATGATTTCCCTGGTCTAGTTGGTAAGGCGATTGTCATCCACCAGGGGATTTCGGATGCGATTCTATGATACGGTTTTGACAATATTTTTCACTCGAGGTAGTATTGTCAAAACATATGATGACGAACTACAAGTTAAGTCTTCACTACATTTGTTCTTAGCACGATTAATTGGGTCGATCTGATGTATCTAGACCCCGTTCTTCAGCTTCAAGTTAAAGAGACAGTGGATGTTCAAAATTGCTTTGAGGTTTAATAAATTAGTCTTATTTTTAAATAATCTAGAGGTATACTAACTACCGAAGCTGCGATGTCGGATCCGACACTCTGGTGAAGAGTAGATTTAATTTCCACTATATAAATCCGGATTTCAAAATTTCCCTCAAACTTCATTTACATCTGAATGTACCATATTTAGTGGCCTTTTGTGAGCTGCACTTTATACATTTAAATATAAAGGTGTGGCGGGGATTACATTTTCGACAAATCAGTGCAATACAACATTCATTAAGGCGATTCTTTGGCATGTGCAATTGAACTATGACGAATGCGTGGGCTAGTTGGTAAAAAAATTCTAGCTGTGGGTTTCGCGTTCGAATCCCGATAGGACTTGACATTTTTTTCTTTAAAAGTCATAGTCTAGTAGAACTCACCTGGTAAAAATACTCAAGTGCGATAAACGTGTACGAGTTTAATTGTCTTTCCACATGCGGCAGTGTTGAAAAAAACTTGCGATTACGAATTCCGTACCTACTCGAGTGGTTCTAATGGGACCGAAAGGTTGTCCCTCTGTCACGCTCTTCAATAGGTTCACATAAGAAATTCAGAAATATTGTTGGGTATCACAAGAAAGAAAGAAACTCAAACCAAGTAAATCCCTTGCAAAGCGTTGTTTCATAAAATTTTATCACCTCAAGAGTGCATTGATAAATAAATAATTTGGTTTCAATTCGATCTCTACTTGTAGTCACTGGAATAGTAGAAAGACGACGCCTGAAGAGGAAGAGCACCAATACGTTGGACTTAACAAGTGTGATACGCAACAAGACTACCCTTAACAAGTATTCTTCGAACTGCAGAGCGTAGGGTTGAATGGAGAGGAGTCTTCAAGAGCTATCATGAGAGTCACGATGCTCAGTCATAAGCTACACGATAGGATGGATGGATAACAAATATACATTAAAAATTATAAGATAAATACAATATCGACCATAGTTAAGTCCAAGCATGAAATTACTACAACTACGATAGTCATTTGTATAAATATTGATACTCATTCATTATACCTATCGCAAAAAGGACGATTATTATAGCAGTTTTGTACTGTATTACATTTTCATTGTATACAGTAGAGCCTGCTGGGTTCTCATTTCATTATGTGGTAATGTCTTTCACACAACCAGAAAGATGTTTTAATAAGCGTTAGGTGAAAACCAGATTGGAACTTTATGAAAAAAATCTGGGTACGATTGGGAATCGAACGCGCAATGGGTTCAAAGACAGGTTTTTTACCAACAAGCAACGAAAGTTATTATATGCGTATAATTAACATACAAATGTTTATTTAAAACAAAAAAATGTAACTTAAACGTATACGGAGTAAACGTTTAATAAACACTTTTTGCAATAAATCGTATGTTTTGCTTTCAATAGTTGGTTGATTAGTTAAAAATAAAGCATTCCAAATATTCTAAAATAAGTATAGAAATATCAGTACCTCCCAATTTATACAAAATTTGTGAATATTTTGAAAATAACCACGCGAAAAATATTATATCACATTTTAACACCATAATTAAATGAAATACGAAACGAAAACTTGAAACAGTATCTGAAAAGAAATTTAGAATATAAAACTAAATACCTGAATAAAAAAGATTATTTAAAACAACATTTTGATTTCTGTGAACTTGAATAAAAATCGAAATATTAAGCGTTTGGCAAATGTTTCAGAAAACAGGTTAATGCACTTAAATGCATTCGATGCAAAGTTTCACATGTGTTCACACTAATGCCAAGTTCACACTTTGAATAGGTGCATACACAACACAATATCGCGCAAGCAGACACAACACTGTGAAGCGAGTAGCCGGGCAACACTGAGCGGCTTCACGTGGCGATAGGACTGGGCCGCCCGCTTCAGGCGGCGGAGGGTGGAAGGCACATTCCGAGTGTCACAACCTCCAGAATGCTCGAATAAGGGGGTTTACGACGAAGAATTAAATTAGATAATTAGCCTTGACGTGGTGTCTCAAGAAATTTTCTGGTGACTTTCCCTTTCTTATGTTCAGTACAGCCAAAGGGATACGACAGAGATATTATTTGAAAAATTCAGACTAAAAAAAGACAGTAAAAATAAGAAAGTTTCAAGTTATACTCGTAGTCAAACGTTTAATTTTATGAAAACTGATCCTAAGAAAAATAGAAGAGTGACTTTGATAAATTATTGTTCATTAATAAAAAAAAAATCTACCAACATTGTTTATAAAAGACTTGCAATATATTCCATTTTTTTTGTTTCAGGCAGATGAAAAATATATGGATTAATTTGGTTAAATACTTAATTCTATAATCAACAACCAAAAATTTGTCAAGCAATTTAATTTCCAGTTGAACAATTTATATTAGATCTTTATACAAAGAAAATTCAATGATAAAAGACAGAATTGTAAGATCAAAAAAGGCAGGAACCATTTGACGATTTAAATATAAATATTTCATACATGGCTAAGAGGGTATTTTTAAAAATATATCGTGAATTATTTAATTCCTTGACAAAAGATTTAAACATCTCGTGTTGAAAGATAAACAATAAAAATGACTGATAGTTGCTCAACACAATGACATATAATATTATTAAATCCAACACAATACATTATTTCTTTGAGGAAATATTTTCACAATTCTGAATATTCTAAAATGTAAAGATTGCCACAATTTCCGCATAGGTGATGTGGATTTTCAAAATATAAACCAATCGGATAAAGTCTAACAAGGACAAACCAATCTGACGAAGAGATTAATAGAATTGGACAGAACAATTCTGGATTCTAGATTCTGGAGTCACCAAAATGTTCACCTTTCTTCAATTAAAATTCTGATTCCACAGATCTCCTCAGATTTCGTCATATAAGCTCTTATGCTGGTAGGGCTGAAAATGCGGTGTGGACTGAAAAATAGCTGACGTCCTCGCGGCCGAACTCACCCTATATTGGTGGGGTGTATCTCGACCGGGAGGATGTTATGAGATGCGCCAAGGCCTTTTGATAGCTTCTCTCCTAAATGTTTTTTTATGTTATTTATCTTGAAATGTATTTATATATGTACATACTATGTTGCTATCAATAAACCTACTATATATTTATTTTAAATCGTTTATACTTTATACTTCTTATATTTTTCACCATTTCCTCAGTTAAAATTTCTCTGATCACATTTTACAGATCTCTACACATTTCGTCATACAAACTCTTATGTTCCTTATAATTTTCACCTTTTCCTCAGCTTAAATTACTCCTTTCAATCTTTACATGACGTTTCTGACGACGAAATGTATATTTCATACTTATTTTAGTGACTTAATCACCTGTGTGGTCTGATTTTCAAGACGCTGTACTTCCACTTTGGGTTTGATTTTCAATGATATCGAAAAAAAAAAGGTGAGCCCGTTAAATAATTCACCTGATAACATTACTCTCACACGTTAGACGTGTGCGCTTGTTGTGCCTGTCCAGGTTCGGTAGTATTTATTCATTCATTGTTTACTCAATGGTTCTTAAGTGGAAGACAATATTGTTTTCCGGCCACGCTCTTCAACTAATCCGCAATTAATCCGGATATATTAAGATGTACGATATAACTAAATAAATGCATATTTAGGTCATGTACAATCGTTTAAGTATTAATTTAAAAAGTACATTGGTTTATTATTTAATAATCAAATTATTTATTTTAATTAAAAAAATATAATTACATATTTCTCAAAGCTCCATTGAAGTCTGAAAACAGAAATTGACCTACGTTATATAAAAATTATACAAACGGAAATGCGGACTGTTTGCGACAGTTGTTTTAACATTTTATTTAAAGTGGAATTCCGGACTGAATTTAACTGAAAACTTACATATCAGGTACATATAGAAATTTATTACAGTATTGAACTGCTCTAGATAAAAAAATATTTAATACATATCTCTAAAGATATTATTTACACTGTACCACGCATGTATTAAATTTAGATGGATGATATGGGATAGTGGGGAGTTGTTGGGTCTCTTCATAATTATTTCGCAAGTACATTAATTAGAAATAATATTGAAACTGAAATATTCCTGGTAATTTAATATTTTGTACGAACCCTGAATCTGTTGGCACGTTTTATAACAATGGTAGTAGGCCGTGACGGTGCAGAATCAGAGGTGAAATTAATGAAACAAGGGAGGGTAAATACCGAAAAGATTAAGCGTAATCGAGCAAGACTGATAATGGAAGATGGAAGTTTACACAAATCGGAAGGAGATGATGTTAATCATTAAAGAAAACAACAATTTGTTTCACTAGTTGACGTTAAAGATCTCCAGCAAAGCGATTCCTTGTGATTAACTATTTTGTTTTGAAGAGAGTAGTAAGGAATGTAGGAAAAGTTTTAGAACTAGGAAAAAGTGGCACGGTCAAATTAATCAAATTCTGAAAGAGAGAAAATACTTTATTATAGAAAAGTATGCATTACTACTCGTAGATGTATGAACGTGGGAAAAGTGAAAAACGTGTGCCAGGATCGAATGAAGTAGAAATCTATTATCTCTATCTGAGGGATCTGAACCCCAATGGGGACATGGCGTGAGCGTTGATAATGAGGTTTTGAAGGGAAATCGCTTAGCATTATAAAAAACTATTATAAAAAAAAACATATTAAATATGTTCTTCGAATGCTAGGTGAACTTTTGACGATTATGGCAGGTGATCAAGACATACTCATATATGGAAACACCAAATGGATTAACTGTGCCAACAAGATGGGTCCGCAATGGAACACAGTAAATGAGTAAGGTCAAGACAGGACCAGGCGGCAGACCCGGTAGTCTCCCGTACCCTTCGGTGATAAGGGGGTGAAGATAAGACAGTTTTATTGGTGATTGGGCTGGTAATTAAAAGTGCGTATAAATTACTAAATTATGAAAAATAATTCATAAAATGCCAACTATCCGTGTTGAGTATAATATAATACGAGGCACAGTACTAAATGGGGGATTAGATACTTGTGTAGGTAGCACTGAAGATGACTATGTTAATCAATTTGTGATAAGCATATCATATTGCATATAAGGCATGGAGATTTAGTGCTTGCCACTTGTCTGCCTCTTCTTTCTCCATTTATTCCCTGATAACGATAACTAGCAAATTTGACGTCAATTGGCTCGATTTATTGCTGTTTGCTCCCAGCCGCGCTGACCATTTATGTTTTTGAGCGCGTCATGCAGTACATCCCAAAATATCTTGCACTGCCCTCCGTAATTTCTTCTGCCACTCCTCAAATGGTCAAGAAGAATATTTCTTCGGGCTCTGAAGTCAACTATGCGAGCTTCATATCCAGATCAACGCAGGCGAGCACGTCACACCAGAATTTCGATGATATAGCAAAATGGTTTGATACTCTATGCTACCATCGAATCTACATTATTTGCCGAAGGTTTCACCTGTATTCCCTACACGAACTCATGATTCGCATCGATATATGGTATTATAGCGTGTTGCTTATCTTAGTATGTCATGATGATCTTGATTTATATTTGTTTGTTTACAAATACTCAGGAATGCGGATAAAAGATGAAAGTGACAGCGGGTAAATAATACAAGTCTTGACAGTTGAATGAATGACAATACTAATATGTTTATTTCTCGGCGCGCGGGTATTTTATACAAATGGGTGAGCCAGTTCGCGCTACATGCTCCGTCTCACTCTGGCGTGTGAATTGGCGGTAGCTTATTTATTTGTATTTGGAGATGGCTAGACAAATCGCAGGTACTACAAAAATAGTAAACATTGTTGTTGTTCTTAACGTGTAGCAATCTATGAATACTTCATCGGTCATTGACCCTGTATGTTTATTATTTCAACAATAATTGCTTTAATTTAATTATGTTTAACAATTCATTTATCCATTTTGACAATTATTTATTTAGGTAGGTATCCTACAGTATCATAATATATGAATGCGAATCATGGGTTCATCAATGTAGTTTAAGCCAAAACTCTAAAAGGCCAGAACTCATCCGGTCGGCCCCATTACTGGCAATTTAATTAATAACTATACGAGATTCTCAAGTGTTGAACGGTAGATGAACCAAAAAAAACTAACCAATTAACATTTTGGAAATAACCATTGACATGGTTAATGAAAAGCTTTGGATGTTTGTTTTAAGTTTCATTTCACACGATATTTTCTAAAGATATCAAATTCCATATCTGGTTAAAGTGTTACTATGAACACGTTCAAATGGAAACCATAAAAATAAAATAAAGATAAATTGTTCATAACGTGATAATAGCTCAGAGCGTAACCAAAGATTGTTCTAAAGTTGGTAAATACAATTCAATGGTAGAGCGAATGTGACAAGGACTTTTGGAGGAGATCGGTCGCTACCTTGGGAATTGGAAAAAAGATTTACACGTTTGATCATTAAATTGGGATAAACTTTTATATCCTTAGAATTAAATACTTAAAATCTATTTTTAATTATTCTTTGTGAAATGAATTTTCTAAATTGATTGTAATAAATACATTTTACCCTTATAGTACAGTGGTAATAATGGGAATATTTGGTCAGATTTTGAAAATCTGGAGACACCAAACCAAAATTGAAGAAATGTTATTTTTTATTTTAAATGACAAATACTCGTATATTTCTAATGATGTAACATTATTAAGTGATAAGGGTCAAAATTCTCGTAATGGATTTAAAGTAATGATATGGCGTCATAAGGAAAAAAATGAACTGAACATCAAGCGATAAAATTGAATTACGATGATTGAATCAAAGTAAAGACACAGTTACAAAGCACAACATTGAATTTTGGCAATGGAATAAAAAAAGACACGGTGTCAGGGGGCAACATTGAATTTTGGTAATGAAATAAAAAAAAAAGACAAGGTAACAAGGGGCAATGTTGAATTTTGGTAATGAAAAAAAAATAACACGTATCCAGAATGGTGGAACCAAGAGCCGTAAGAATGGCCAGGGACAGTATCCCCCAAGCAAGCAGACCTCCAGGACGACCTCCCAAAAGATGGAAAGACAGCTGGCAGTCGACGTCGCAAGAGGCAAACAATGATGCAGGACCATAACAGGTCAATAGGCCTAAAATAAGATGAAGAAGAAGAAGAAAAAAAAAGACAAGATGTCAAGGGACAACATTGAATTTTGGTAATGAAATAAAAACAAAGCCACGGTTTCAAGGGACAATATTGAATTTTGGTAATGAAATAAAAAAAGACAAGGTATCAAGGGACACCATTGAATTTTGGCATTGAAATAAAAAAAAACATGGTATCAAGGGACAATATTGAATTTTGGTAATGAAATAAAAATAAAGCCACGGTTTCAAGGGACAATATTGAATTTTGGTAATGAAATTAAAAAAAAAGACAAGGTGTCAAGGGACAACATTGAATTTTGGTATTGAAATAAAAAAAGACACGGTATCAAGGGGCAACATTGAATTTTGGTGATGGAATCATACACGGCAATAGGCACAAAATGAAAATCTGATGATTGAATCAAAGGTAAAAGATGGTAACCAGGGAAAAAAAACAAAAAATAGAAACACTGTGTCAAGTGATAAAAATGATATCTGGTAATGGAAACAAGGGGCAAAGTCATATTCTGGCAATAGAACTAAAGGGAAAACATTTGGGTGTATGACTGGATAAAAATGGTTGAAAAATATATAATAATAAGTTTATATGTAGGTAATGAGAGAGGAGACACAAATACAATATTGCAGATACTATTAATAAAATCAAAGAAAAAAAATGTCTCAAGTGGAAAAAATTATAAACCCAAAGATAATTCAGAGCAAATGATGAACCCAAAGATAATTCAGAGCAAAATGTCTTCAAAGTCAATACATTTTGGTCGTTCCCATCAAACTATTAATAATATCTTGCAAGAAATATAAATATAGTTAAAGCTAGAAAGGTTAACAATATTCGCCTATTTTCAGACGCAAGCGGCATGAGTTCAAATTTATTATACGATGTTCATTCAATCTAATAAATTTGAGTTCATTTGAGCGCCCTTGAAGAGTCGACTGTCCAAACGGCGCTTTATAAATTGTTATTTTATTATTATTATTATAACGTGATGAAATTTGTTGAGAATAAATATATACAAAAGATTTTGAATATTTTGTAACAAAAGTCACATAGCCATAACGGAAAGAATAATCAAAAGGGAATGGGCAGGACACGTTGTGAGAAGGGATGATAGAAATGGACAAAAAAAGAGCATAGCTTGGATACCACGAGAAATTATTAGACAACGAGAAGACCCCAGGCAGATGTGAGAGATCCTTAGTAAAATTTGCAGGTGCCACGTGGCAATGAGAGGCAAGAGACCGCAAAAAATGGAAATCTTTGAAAAACGCCTTTACTCAGCAGCAAGTAGATCAATGGGTAAAAACACCCTCAGTGTGTCCCGAAAAGTAACCAGTACCGGCTGATTATAGGCTTATCACAGTTAACTACTATGTAAACTAAACCTGAACCTGATAAATTCATTAATACTTTATTTAAACTTTTGCGCTATATCATTCCAATTTATTTATAATCTCAACCACTGATACAATTCTCACGAGGACTAATTATTCTATATTGTCTGTATTTTTGATACTCCACCAAGTGACCACTTGGGTTAAAATCGAAGCATTTTATGCTGAGAGAAAATCACTAAGTGTCCTTCAGCGTTGTAGGGCAGACAAAAAACGGAGGTAGCCAATGCCTTTATATGACAAACATTATAAATATTTTTTTTTAGCGGGAGTGTCGAACAACCTCGTAAATTACTCGTACAATTCCTGAAAAAAATGTAAAAAAAAAATTGGTTCAAGGAACTCTTTTCAAAACCATGGGTAATGAACATTTAAGTCCTAAATTTCAAATATCACCGAAATTGGAACTTAAGCTTAGCAATCACATTTTGGTACTTGGGACCGCCATTAAATCGGTACAAAATAATAATTTATTCGTGCGTTATGGGCAGGTGGGCAGAATCTCTGTTTAAAATGCACGCCGTTATGCCGAAATATCTGAATTTCAAAAAGCTTTATCAGGAGGTAAAAGGGCTTGTTTTATAAAAAATACAATTTAGATCGTTCCAGCGATAAACTTTGCAGTTACATCACTTTTGTGTGAGAAGAGCGATTATATTTAGTTTTACGAGATTACATTTCCAGCCTAAAATGTAATAGTTCAAAATCTTGATTGCTTTTTAAGATATTCATAATTTCCCTCAAAAATAATTATGTTCATATTGCGTTTGTGAAATATGGCATTTGTTGAAAATGTTTTCTCACTTAAATAAGATAAATATAATTTAAAATAAACATGCCGACGTATTTACAGAAACAAATTTAAACTTAGCTCAAAATCTGAGTACATAAAGTTTACGTTGATTCGCATAAAAATTTCGATAATTCTTACTTAAAGGTTCGATTCAAACGAATCGTTCAAATAAATATTAAAAAAAACTTAATAAAACACAATGTTTATGAACTCCATCTAGTTGATAACATAGGTTCAAATATAATTTTAGTCAGAATAGTAGAACAAGTCTTATTATTATTGAAAAATAACAAAAAGAAATATAACTCCGTGGCCTAGTTGGAAAGACATCTTTCAGCCCGAGGTTTGTGAGTTCGATTCCTGATAAAACCCAGATTTTTAGAAAAGGATTCAAATCTGGTTTTCACATCTTTGACATGTTTCTGATTGTTGAAAGATGTTGCCACACGACATGATTCTGCCAGCTTGAACTGTGTACAACGCAAGTGTGATCCAATATGATATACACTAGATAGAAGACATACCGTGAAATAAAACGGTAATAGACAGACGATTTTGTAGAAGTCATAAAGAGGTGTAGTAATGGAACACAAAAAATTTGATTGTGCAAAATTAAATTAATCTTCTCTTGACAAATCATACACTATCTTTAAACTACAAAAAGTTTCCAAATACTCGTATCGTCTGAGAAAAAATAAAAATGGAAAGCGAAGATAGAAATCACAATAAACCTCGAATAATTTTCACAAATACATACCTTTTGTTGTATACATAAAACAACATGGCGGGTTTATTGCTGAACCGTCCAAAAATATGAAAACCATTTTAACAGTCGTTACCAAACGAAGTCGTTACCAAACGAAAAACCAAATCCGCAATCCCGGAGATAAATACAGGCGTCATTTAACTAGGACACGAAAATCTTAGATCAAAAGTCGGATCCAAAAACACTCAAAGGTTTCTTAAAACTTAAATAACCAAGATTAATTCCTTGTACGAAGAAATAACTCTTGAGAAAAAATTACTTTCGTTTTATTCAAATTAAAAAAAAAAGCATAACTAATACGACAAAACTTTTAATGAATGTACGAAGACGGTTGTAAAATGTAGAAACTTCTCAACAGGATTTATTTATTTCATTTTGTGTACTTTATTATGACCATTGTCAAATGTTTCTTTGATTAGATTTATATTTCCTTGGGTATAAATAAATAATTATATAATAGTAAATAATTAATTGTCAATCTATTGCATATGATAAATTGCAAACTTGGATTGTTTTAATTGTTCTCAATATATCATTGTTCATAGTTACTCTCCAAAAGACAAAATAGCTGTGATGATCGCAAACTTGCGAAGAGGAGAGGAACTTTAAGAAGAACAAATGTAAATCGTTATACTTCCAAATTAAACAGTAAATTTGTAAAATTCACTTTTCATCCAAACGAAGCATCAGTTTAGTTTCTTTGTACAGTTTTTTTTTCTTTTTAGTTTAAAGTAAATCTTCAGGTTTGTAGCTTAGTCCTCAATAGATTTTTGTTTACTTTTACGTGATATCTTATACTAATTGTTTTTTAGACAGTGTAATTTTCAACATATTATGAATTTTCGTGCGTAAAGACGCGAATGCATTGGGAAACGATGAATGTGAACATTTCCAGTTGCTACTTCCAGAAGCTGAAATCAAGAATATTTTAGATTTATCATTAATTGTTGTAGGAAGTGTGGGTATAGGGTAAATTTAAACCAGTTTTATATTTAAAGGCGCTTGTGTTTATTTTGTAATGTACTTGTGCTAAATATTTATTTTTAGTTTCGTAAATAAATATTTTATTTCAATTTGATCATGCGTTCAAGTTTTAGTGTTTTTTTCAATTTTGTTGTTGATTTTCTTTTTTATGAAATATTTTTCAGTATTATTGCTGTTATTTTTTGAAAAAAAATTCCGGCTTTAAAAAATAATAAAGTAAAAATTATTCATATTCGGTTGTGAAAATTGATCACAAAATATTTTATTATTAGTCCACGTGATTTATCATTGTTAGTCCACGTGACATTGCAACGTTTGTCTTTATACTGTTGAAATACAAATAATTAAATCCTAGTTCATTTAGCTTTCCCCTACAATTTTCAAACGATTAAAATGACTCGAAATTAAATCAATCGAATATTTTGTGAATTTTTAAATAAACCACTTTTACGATTATCATTTGCTAATAAAGATGATGTGTGAGAAAACAGATCAAGTATTCGTTTTACAACACGTAATGTGAACGTTACACACATACACCTACTTGTAACTCCACCTTAAGCCGAATGTGTCAGTATCACATATTGGAAGCCGAATGTGTTAGTATAACATATGTTTTTCCAAAAATATGCAGATGCGGGAAAGTAACCAATCGAATGGCAGCAACTAACTTAACTTATTTTATCTTTTGAAATATTTTTAATGTGTCAAAAATAGTATGCAACTTTAGGAAGCACTTGAAGACAACCCTATTTGGAAAGTCTTATCAAAATTTATAATAATATATATACACTACACACATAAACTACACTCCACCTAAAGCCGACGAAGCTGTGATACTTACTATCACCTATGGTAAGAACCATAAAGGTATCTTTATAGTTTATATTCCTTTGTTAAGTTTTCTGCGGTTTCTTTACCAAATATGTTTTATAAACATATGCAAATGCAATGAAGCTCTTTATTTAATGGCCGCCGCCACAACCTTCACATCCTCATACTCAACTAGTTTTTTTTTGTTATATGTACGAGTATTTTTTTTTGTTATATGTACGAGTATTTTTTTTTGTTATATGTACGAGTATTTTTTTTTGTTATATGTACGAGTATTTTTTTTGTTATATGTACGAGTATTTTTTTTGTTATATGTACGAGTATTTTTTTTTGTTATATGTACGAGTATTTTTTTTGTTATATGTACGAGTATTTTTTTTTGTTATATGTACGAGTATTTTTTTTGTTATATGTACGAGTATTTTTTTTGTTATATGTACGAGTATTTTTTTTTGTTATATGTACGAGTATTTTTTTTGTTATATGTACGAGTATTTTTTTTGTTATATGTACGAGTATTTTTTTTTGTTATATGTACGAGTATTTTTTTTGTTATATGTACGAGTATTTTTTTTTGTTATATGTACGAGTATTTTTTTGTTATATGTACGGGTATTTTTTTTGTTATATGTACGAGTATTTTTTTTTGTTATATGTACGAGTATTTTTTTTTGTTATATGTACGAGTATTTTTTTTGTTATATGTACGAGTATTTTTTTTTGTTATATGTACGAGTATTTTTTTTGTTATATGTACGAGTATTTTTTTTGTTATATGTACGAGTATTTTTTTTTGTTATATGTACGCGTATTTTTTTTGTTATATGTACGAGTATTTTTAATCTGTCAATAATAGTGTGTTCGAATCCCGAGTAAAAACCCCTTAGATCTGGAGATTCCTCTTTTAATACGGTGCTGTATACCATACATTGTCCTTTTACTATATTTATTCGACTTCAGAATTACAGCATCCTTGAGAAGAGTCTGCCCTCTAAACGACGCTGTATAAATTGTATTTTATTATTAATATTTACCATGGTAATTATGAGATAATACATAAAAATGTATAATGGTATTACTATATTATTTGTACTATCGTTCTTATGAATATTGATTTTGTTTGTGTTACAGTTTAACCAAATGATTTATATAATAAACAATATTCGATCACTTAAATATACTAGAATCCGGCCCAGTTGTTTTGGCATGCGCAGTTTACGTAAGTAATATTCGCATTTTAGAGTGAGCAAATTCATTTACTAAAGTTGACTGCCGTCACAGAGGCAATTTGCCCTCGACCACATCAATTAAGATGAATGTCCTTTTTTTTCTTTCCAGAGGATCAGCCCATCAGACCCTGGATTAGAACTTTCTAGCTCGTGCCAAAAGCCGCAGTGCGAAACTACGATAAACAAATAATGGTTACTTAAAAAATTTACTATTTTGTAAATTATATTTAACTTTTACACATTATTAATTTGTCTAGGGACCCGTTAAGGCGCTGTAGCGCCCAACATGAAATAGTTTTTTTTTGTAGTACTAATAACATATCAAGTTTTTTGTCATGTTTTATTTGAATGTTGGAATTAATCACTCAAAGAAATATTTTTTGGCGAGGTCTTATCAAAATTTATGATTGTATATGAACACTACATATAAACACTACACTGTACCCAAAACCGAACGTATGAACACTACATATAAACACTGCACTGTACCCAAAACCGAACGTATTACTATTACACATGGAAAAATTTACAAAGGTTTTTTTGTAGTGCATCTTCCTATGGAAAGTTTTCTCCAGTTTTCTACCAAATTTGTTTTTCTCAACATATGCAGATTTAGAAAAGTACATAAAATGATCTTATACTAATTTCTTCTCAACACACTACACTTTCTTTTATAATATTTTTTTATGTCAATAATAGTATTTTTGAATTTCGAATAAGATTGCCCTTGAGGAGAGTCAACTCATTAATTAGCTTCTTATGCACTTTATATATCAATTAAATCATAAAATTGGAAAAAGGGATGACAATGATGCCACTTATTAAAGTGTAGTTTATAGCTGTTGTACTGCACCGTACAGACTGTAGAATAGGTGGATGGCTGCCGCTCAATAATCGAAGATTTCGGCTCACTTGATGCTTTCCTGTGAAAAGTAGCAGGGTGAAGAGATTTCTCTTTAGCATGTAGTAGATGGTCGCAAGTATAATGCAGTAGACTGAAGTGAACTGAGAATGTATTTTTTCGAGTTTTGCGCTCCTTATGTGCGGCCAATCGCTCATCGCAAGCGCCTGTTTTAGCCCGTGCATGCCTCATGACTTGCGAGATATCATAATTCTCACACGTTTCCGCATGCATGGGCCGCCGACTTTTGATACTAGCTCACGCGAAGGCCGCGCATAAGGAACATTTCATTACGGTCGTGACACAGCACTTACATCAACAAACATAATAATTTATACATAAAAAATACCAAATAACAAGAAAATACATCAATCATATTTTATGGTGACGCATACGTCCGATACAGCTGAAGTGCATTTGGTAGTGCCACGGAATTTTAGGTTTTCGCAAACTTCTCGTTTCTTCTATAAAGCTCGAATAAATATTTTTTGTAAATCTTTCATGATTTCTTATTTGTACCTAGCCGAACCATCCTAAAGCTCCGTTTCATTCATGTTAAGCATTAAAACTTTAATTCATCTACATCTTTTTTCTTTTTTCCTCATTATCTATTCCATCAGTCAATGCCCTTCCATACGTTCAACGTAACGCTTTCATTTCCACCGCACTTATCTATTTTTTGCCACGTTCATGTTTCGTTTGCACAACCAAATGTTAGGTCCAAAATTCCATCATGAGTAGGCAGCTTTGTTTCTCTTGATATGTTCGGGCCGGTTAACATGATATATAACCCACTTATCACTATTGTTCGTTGCTATCTATTTATTTCAAAATCGTATTTCGCGTGGCCATTCAATGTGAACATAAATACTTCCAAGATACAAAATGTCCAACAAACTAATATTTTTCTTAATATTTAACTAGAACATAATTGAATAACACATTTTAAACGTTTTTTTAAAACTAAGATATTTTTCTTTTGTACATTTTTCCTAAATTTCGTCAGTCAGTCTTCTTTTTAGAAGCACTAAAAAGTAGCCAATTTACTATTCTAAAATGAAACTATGCTTCCTTGCGAAAAAGTCTTTTATTCACACTGCAGTCATCATTGTTATTCTTTTGTAAGCGTTGAAAGAAATGAAGTGCTTTTTGTATGAGCTTTTCATAATCACAATGTATTGTTTCCTTAAAAACAATAATCTTCTTCTTCTTCTAGATCTTGTGATCTGTTTTAACAGGATTTCAGTTTTGGCCCTGTGACGAAGATGTCCAACTTTCTCTCCATCTCTTTGGTGGACGTCCCGGTGGTCGACGGCCCTCTGGAATATCGTGCATTACAATCTTAGGTATTCTCGCGGGGTCCATCCTCTCAACGTGGTCCCTCCAGAATCGTCTTCTATGCCTACTCCATCTCACGATGTCCTCAATGTTACAACTTCTGCGGATTTCCTCATTAGGTATCCTATCTCTCTACCTACGATAGGCCGCAGTGTTTTCATTACTGTTGTTCTGAGGAGGTGTTTCGTTCTTCTCTTGCTTGCTTCTGCTCTTGCTTCGATTCCGTAAGTCATAACAGGTCTTATGCATGTTTAGTATATTCTGACTTTGCTTCATAAAAACAATAATAATTATGTTAATATAAAAAAGAAATTATAGCAGTTTTCACGGTGATATGAATGATTCCTTAGATGTTTAAAAAAATAGTCCACGTACGTAATTAAACGTGATTGGTGATGACCGACAACAGTACAGTTGGACAAATTGAACGAAATTTTAGACATCATTATGATGCTTAAAACATTATTGAATACAGTATTCAAGCAAGAAGCGCCACAAAGCTACCAGCACTTGAGACCGCTACGTGAACATGCTCATAGCGATCGGAGTAGGATTAAGCTAGCATATTACGCGCGTCCTGAATGGTTGGCCATCATTTTCTAACTTAACACAGCAACAACTCCGAAAAACATTCAAATCTAGAAAAAATTAAAATGTCATAGAAAACGAAGAAGCCGTTATCAAAATTTTGTAAAACGAATCTCATAAATGTCAACAAAAAAAATTAATGGGAAACAAGTTTGTACAAAAATTGGTTTCTTTTATTTTATCACTTGTGCTCTTGCAATAAATTAAAACAAAAACTTAATAAAACATCAATTTAAAAGCGATTTGTGTAGAAGATAAATAAAAAGCAGTTCATAAGCGCCACTGTGTAAATTCAGTTGGTATAAGATCTTCAAGTAAGATAAACATCAGGATATTCATTATGAATAAGTTCACCCGACTATTAACAAGAACAATAATGTATTTGATATTTGGGAGGATAAAATATAAATAAGCCCCCCACGGGACTGGCAATGAAGCCCCGAGACAGTTTTTAAGCCGATGTCTTCAGTTAGCGGCATATCTTTATTATGTTATTGTAAAAATATCCTTGGATTTTTTTAATTGCACCATTGTCATTCCAAACCACAACAATATGAAAATATCGTCAGATAATATGAAAAATCGTGAACGTAATATAAAAAATCGTGTACGTAAATGTGATTAATAGTGTACATAACATAAAAAATCGTGCACACAATATGAAAAATGGTGTACAACCCAAAGTATGCGAGAGAAATAAAATAACGAGACCTGCAAGATTTTTGTTTGTTTCTCGAGAACGTTCTGTTTAAATGAACAGTAATAATTCATAATGTTCGCATCAATCTGAAACACTTTTCAAGGAACATTAATGAAATTACCCCTTCGGACAAAAGCTGTGAAACGAGAAAAAGAGGAAATGAAGAAAGTCTGTAGCATCCTACAAATATGAAGCGATTAAAAAAAGAACGGTTTTATGAAAACACTTAAACTTTACAATTAATCTTAACTCTTTTAATCAAAGTTCATTAAGGAAAAAACTAATTATAAAAGTTGCTTATACTAAGGAATTCAGTGCTAAGCCAACCATGTTGAAAGTTTCTTATTGAGAATAATATAAAGTTATTTTTATTCGTTCATTCATTAACATATCTCGTCAATCCAATATTTTTACATAGGTCTCTACTTTCTGTTCTATTCGGTGCAAAACGTCGTCTGCACTATTTGGTCCTAGATCGCCACATGAGTAATTTCTTGGTTGAATGGTATCCTCTCATTCCATGACATGATCTATCTAGTCCCAATTAAGTTGGGATGCTTTCTTTGCTAATGGTTGATCACTAATCAATTAATTTGTTTTAAGGTTCCTCGGGAGATCTCCAGCATATATGGTTTTTTTAAGTTGCTGTTGAAAGTACTGGTAATACATACATACCATACATATCAACGGACACCCATTGCGAAGTACCTGTTGACGCACATTTTGCACTTCTAATTTTTATATTCGCTTAGTCATTATTTGGTCATTTATTCCCTCTTCATGTCCAAACCATCTTCATCTTACTTAAAACATCCATTTTATTCATGTGGTTGTCGACAATATGCCTTCGACGAGTCCTCCAACTCTTTGAGTACATTGCTCGTGGCCATGGAGAGAGTTTGGAGATGTTTGTGGTTACTGGAGGCGTGATTACTGAAGAATCCCAATGCGTTGAACTGGCCAAGTGAGAGATGCAACTAGGCTACCCTTAACAACTGCCCTTCGAGTCGCGAAATCCAGGAATGGGAGCATGAGTCACGATGCTCATGAGCTACGCGACAGGATGGATGTATTTATTTATAGTGTGGAAAAAAAAAGTTGTGTGTAACGACTTAAATAAGAATGAGAAACCGTTTTGTAAATGGTTCGGAACAAACTCGCCTGAAGGAATACTGTTTTGGCGCTGTAACTTCAACACTAAAGGATTAAAGAAAAAATAAATAAATAACGTGTGTGGAGAAGCATGGGTATGTACGCTGTGGATAGTACTGGTCAGTCGCCTAGAAAATATTCCACTAACAGCTCGAACTATTATTTTTTGGGCCCAAGCTGTCAGTGCATGGACAACGACCACATTCCGGAAACTTTATGAGTCCTGGGCCCGCAGGCTTAACTTGGTGGAGGGGCACAGAGACTGGTCACTTCTGATTCTGTGTTTTCCCTATTCTCTCTTTTAATCCTTCCAACCCTATCCATATTTATACATCCCAAAACATTTCTACAATACTCTTGCTCCCATTTAATACCCATAAGTGCGCATTATATTTGGGACCTTGTTATATGATATATCCCAAAATACTGAGTGTTGGCAGCAGGGTTTAAAATATATACAATATGTATACAATTCCAATAACATTTAATGTGGTGCGTTACTGGATAATTCTTGACAAAGTAAATACAGTGGGAGTGGAAGTCATCGTAGAGAAAGACCAAGAAAATAATATTTGCACCAAGAAATGAGATTTTGAAATTTGGGTATGTTAAAAATCAGGAAATATGACCGCGAAGTATGAAAATGATGTATTCGTACAATAAGTAAATAGTTGCATTTACAGTTATGTATTTGGATAATTTTAAACCAAAAAAAACTCTATACTCGTAAAAGAGATTTGGACGTCCATGTTACATGATGTACAAAATTACACGCTTGCTTCGGAATTTATTTTTGTCTGTAAAGAGAGAATAATGCTTGATGCCTCCCTTACCCCTCAGTCCCTAACCGTTGAAGCGTGTATGTCGGTACCAGTTCGAACATAATTTAGTCTTGTTTGTCCTCCGCTGATGAGGTGAAAGCCTTGAAACCGGTAGGGTTATACCGTTACAAAAAAATTACAAACAGTGTTTGATAAAATAAATTACAATGCTTGAAATGTTAGGTATGGAAATTAATTTGAAAATATTCCCGCTTTTCTAGCCAACGAGTCAATTTCAACCTAGACAAACAAATTTATGGCCCGACATTCCATCGATATGCAATTGAAAATACATCATAATTAAAAAAAACGATTCTTTCTGCGTTGTGATCTAAATGCTGATGAACATGGCCCACAATGGAATTGCTGGATATCGAACACATTCATTCGTCTCCAATCCTCACCGACCAAACTTTCTCATTCTCATCGATTTCGTCTATTTCGACCATTGAAATGAGGAATATTGATAATAAATATTTTTTTTCTTCTTGATATACATCTTGGAACTGTTATGTTGCGAAAATCGTTTCTGGAAGATAGATACCATCCGTCTCTCCACCATTTAGAATGCCTTCATGGCATGCGGTGTCCTGAGGGAATTTCATGTGCCCTATCATATCAACAGAACCGCCTTCTCTTCCTGCTACATCTGACTATATTATCCGTGTTTCAGGTCTGTCGGGTGGGAGAGTTTCTTAATCAATATTTAAGAGATTTAATGAACAATAAATAATAACTTTAAAATATTCATTATGATGCGATATTGAAAGAGAGTAATCAAGAATTTATTTAAGAAATCTCTATTTGATATTCTTCGAATTATTAATCCTTTGAGATGTATTTTCAATGAAGAAAATAAAACTCAGCAATAAATCTAAGTAATAAAGGGCTACGTGTGTCACTCAAATGAATCCTTTGTCTATTTTGGTGTTTCTAAATCCTGATTGGGTTGAAAGACGTATAACTAACATTAATTTGCTTCTTATTAGACCAAAAGTAATACAAATTTTCTGCTAAATAATTTGTTAATTTTAAATATAATATACCGCTGCCGAGGGATACGTATTTGACTAATTGGTCGAACAGTAAACCATACAAGATTAAAAAAATAGTTTTCTGGGTTTTCTGGGTTTAATTTTTTAGTTTAATAAAAGAAATAAAATATTATTTTCTTCGTATTCACAACTATAGAGTTTACTGCCGGTTTCAAAGATCTATATATACTTTGTCAGGTGATGAGGAACTAAATGATTACGTTCTTATAATAAATTAATTAAAAAAAAACTTTGTATTCATCACTGTTTTTTTATTGTTTACTACCGGTTTCAAATAACTTTGACTTATTCGTCAGGTGATGAAGAACTTCATGATTGTTTCTCGTTTAAAAAAATTTAATTAATCACAATTTTTTGTGTGTTTATCACTATTACTAACATTAAAAAGAACGAATGAAAATTTAACAAGGCAATCTATGACCAGGAGAAAGAAACAGGGATAAGATAGGATGAAAGAAAACAAAAAAAAACATGCTGCACCAGTAAAACGGGCGAATTAAAATGTTGTCTGAAATATCTGATGCATGAAACAGAATACGATTCACCCTTCTGCATATTTGGTGAGTCGCAGTCAATTGGACACGCCATAAATCTCATCCCTGGAGGGTTGGAGGAATTGCAACTCCAAATTTCGGATGCGATAGACTTGTAGATGAGCTTTTTGACGAAAGATTAAGGTGAACATAATAATGAAAATGATATACGAGTATTATTTATAGTTAAGGCATAAACATTGTAGAAGTTTAAAGTTATTGTAATTTGTTTTTATCAAACACTGTTTATTCCACTTTTTATAACGGAATAACCCTACCGGTTTCAACAATTCAACTCATCATCACGGTAGTTTGTTTGTGCTCAACAAACGAGCGCCCAAACAACAAATTACAATGAAAAAATAATACTTAAAGTTATAATGTAATTTAAGACCTAAGTATACCATATTGTGGCAAGCAACCAGATTTCCCAGGTTCGATTCCTGGAGGTTTATTGACTGAATATATTATTGCAGCATCTGCTGCTTAATTTATTTATTCGTATAGTATCTTTCAATGCACCGGAATTGGGGAGTCGTGTGTGTTAGCAGTTACCATGCGAATAAATAAGACTTTTTTTTTCTCCCGCACGGTCGGGAGAAAAAATTGTCTTCGACCGCATTAATCGAACCTTCGGGCTTAGAATTAATTACTCGAGTAGACAAAGAACTCGCGGTTCATCACACGTGTTGTCAATACTACCTCTCACATGCAGAGGTAACAACACTAGCAAACGAATAGTGCTAGTGAGAATTGGTGCAAGATAAATTCTTTTTACCAGACTGGGGGAATATTTTTGGTTAAATCGTCTTACCAAATAGGCCACGGAAGGGAAGCCATAACAAAAAATCTTCGAGCGCTTTTGGAAAGACACTTATTCTGAAATAACACAATAGAAACATGGGGTTATATTCCGGTTTTTATGAGAGGAAAAACTTAAATTATTTAACTTATTTTAATAATAATAAAAATTAAATACCCTAAATTGTGCGATTACTTAAGGAGATGAATACAAATGCGGTTTTGTGTTTATTTTAAATTTCAACCGATTTCGTAGAAAATATCTTGATGTACCTACCATGCATCAGCGATTTTTCGCAATACTTATATATTTAACCCCTTATTTGATAACGTATCTCTGGAGATACAAACACTGATTATTTTTAATATATTTATATTACAGCTTCTTCAATCTTTAAAATGAAATTTTAATTTAAAAAAATATATGTATATTAGAGCCAATATTAAAAAAGGTTTAATATTGCAATAAATCATTACAGCATGGTACGTCAAGACATTTTATACAAATTTATTTTAAAACCTAATAGTGTAACGCAATATACACAAAACTCACCGCATTTGTATTCACTTTCGTAATTAGTCTTATCTCTCGTTAAAACCCAAATAAACCTCTAAAAGTATTATTTCATAAAAAGTGTCACTCCAAAAGCGCTCCATTACTTTTTGTTATGACCTTCGTGGCCTGGTTGATAAACGCTTGACCCAAAAATAATCTGGTAAAACAATCCTGCATCAGTTCTTTATTATGAATGCAGAAATTTTATACTTGGATTCTAGAGAAAAAAATCTTCTAGCACTGGTCGCAAGAATCAGGTATATTTATCATGTGTGTGAAAGGAAAGGATATTTTCCGTTTGATGGTAGCAAGTAGGTACTCGAATACTTCTCTCTAATAAAGTGCATAATTCTATTAGAAATATTTCGTTATACACCAGTAGTAAATAAACATTGTTTTGCATAATTTTTTTAACATATACTCGAAGAAAGTGCATTGAAATATTCCAAAAGTTGTGACATGAGATCCTCCGCAATATGTAGTATTTATCATATGTCGAAATCCAATAAAAAAAATCCTCTGAAATTGTCAAAAGATTTGCTATCTTTAACTATGAAGTGTAATTGTTAAAAATATATTTTTTCACATAGGCACATTTCTTGTGTTTGATACATAGCGAAAAATAAAAAAAGATCATTAGATAGTCTCATTCCAAGTATCTAAAAATTTAGTGCAATCATTGTGATAAAATCTTTGAACATAAAACTTAATAAAATTAACCGATCATTAGAATTTGCCTTATAAAAAATTAAACTTTTAGGCTATCTAGTTTTCAACTTAAAATTTTCGAAAGATTCATATCGCATGAAACAGTCCTACATGGTCCGACAAAAAAGTCTCGAGATATCCATCGCAAAAACGTACGAAAGTTTTTCTCGAGTATTTTGCGGCTGCCTGTGAATTTACCATCGGCAAAGTCAAGTTTTTGCACAGTAGTTTGACAAGTTCTTCTTCTTATTTTCCTTTCCCTTCGCGCTTAGAAACTTATTATCAGATGGGCAATCATCGCCTTTTATTACATCGCGTGGCGAGTTTGTTCGGCATATGATGAAATAAGTGAAAATCCCAGATGTTGACTTATCCTTGTTAAAAAAAGTGTCAATGAAATTGTATTAAAGAAGTTTAGGAGAAAGTAATAAAAGAACCATAGAGAATTAGGGCACTTCTTTTATAAAAAGTCGGATCACTTTCAATAAAGTTAATACAAAAAATCCAACGCATATATCATGAGGTTGATGCGAGTTTTATTAAATGCGAGACTCACAATTAACAAGTCCAAACTCACTATGATATAAAAACACTAGAAATACTTGACCTTGAATATTGAAAGAAGCAAACTTAATAAGATAACGCATGCCAAGAAATTATTTCTATCCAAAACTTTCAGTCACATGCTAACTGAATATAATTCGTTCTATCCAAAACTTTTAGTCACATGCTAACTGAATATAATTCGTTCTATCCAAAACTTTTAGTCACATTCTAACTGAATATAATTCGTTCTATCCAAAACTTTTAATCACATGCTAACTGAATATAATTCGTTCTATCCAAAACTTTTAGTCACATTCTAACTGAATATAATTCGTTCTATCCAAAACTTTTAGTCACATGCTAACTGAATATAATTCGTTCTATCCAAAACTTTCAGTCACATGCTAACTGAATATAATTCGTTCAATCAAAAACTTTTAGTCACATGCTAACTGAATATAATTCGTTCTATCCAAAACTTTCAGTCACACGCTAACTGAATATTTTGTCATTTTTTTAATTTTTATTTATTCGCATGGTAATCCTCAACGCATCCGAACTGATGAAGCGGACATATTTGCATGGTTACGCTCAACACATCCGAACTGGTGAAGCGGGCATATTCGCATGGTAACCTTGAACACACCCGAACTGATGAAGCGGATATATTCGCATGGTTAACCCTCAACACATTCGAACTGATGAAGCGGACATGTTTTTGTGAGAGCTGTCACTTTTGAATGGAGCCTCGGATATTGACATCTTAAACATTTCAGAAAATGTTATAAAAAAAAGTTATTTTGAGCTTACTTAGTATAGGAGATAGTAGTATCAGCTTAAAACATATTTTTCATTTATTGATTTGTATTTATTGTTACTGTTTATATTTATCTTTAAGCTTTGTATGTAATTAGGAATAACCTATAATTGTAAGCTTTATAAAATAAATAAGTAAATTTTACTTTTTACTGGTTTTGTTTTCAAACTCTGGGTCGGTAGGGTAAAAAATTCCAACTTTCATAAAAAAAGTATCAATAGTTAGTTAAAAAGCAATATTTTGCTGATCTCGATTAAGTTTTTTGTTACAAGCTAAGGCATTTCATCGCTCGCAGGATTATTGCGATATTCAAATCCGGTTTTATTATATTTTTTCTGAATTTTATTTATAGTGAAATCGCGTATAATAAGGCAGGTATATGAAATCAACAGTGTAATAGTAACTGTATAATGTTTCATATTAGTTACTGCAGGTTGACTTAAAAACACAGAGAGCAGCCACAGGAAACATGTTCTAAGTAATATTAATTATTTAAGGGGAGAAACAGGGCAACACAGAAAACACCAGCAGCGGGATGGTGCAGAGGAATATTATCGCGGACAAAGCAGTGGTGGCAGTCTGACCGGGGGATAGAGAGAGAGTGCAAAAAGTGGGTGAAAATAAAAAGCTTTTCCTCGTTCCACGGAATATACTTACAGAGGAGACTTGGCCAAAATTAATGTAGAAGAGAGATATATACGAGTAAAGTGAACAAAGATTTTGTTCTTTGATCCGCATAACATACATACATACATATCATCACGCCGTATCCCTTGCGGGGCAGGCAGGGAGGACACATCTCCAAACTTTCCTATCCAAGCAAGTAACTCGCCTTTTCCACATTCACACATCTCGTTATGCACAATCTTATATTATTCATACTTCTCACTTAACCTTCTTTTAAAATTTGGTAAATGGGTCAGAAATTTATATATGTAACATACGTTCTTGGAAACTTTCTGATGATACAAGATATTAATCCCAGCATATTTTGGCAAAAAAACAGTAGTTTATATTTTATTTTTTATCTCAGTTAATATTTAGTTTTGAATGCATTCTTTTAAAAATGAATGATTCTCAAAGTTAAAAAATATATATATTTAGCATAAAAACTTGTATGAAAACTTTGAGGCCGATGATCGGCCCCGTGAGATTTTTCCAATACACCAGTTGGGGGCGATGATCGGCCCCGTGGGATTGAAAGGGTTAAGATATTTATTCTATTCTAAATTCACTTTGACAGAAATCAATAATTGTGTGTGACCCACTGAAAAGTCGAAACAACTCTTAGAAGGGTTTTTTTATTTATGAACTAATTAATGTATACATATCATTACGCCGTGTCTCTTGCAGGGTAGCCATTTGGAAATTTCTCATCTGGTTACTTTATAAAACAGGAAATATATTTTCCTTTTAAACACAGACGAAATCTACCCAATTCTTCTGGTTAATGCTGTAAGGATATATTTTTATTTGGGAGTTGGCTAGTTTTTATGGTAGATGGACTCAGTTTAAAACTGCAATATGCCTTATTTACCTGAAAGTTGAACAACTTTTTATTTATGAAGACTACTTGGTAGAAAAATCCATTTTAAAGGACATTAATGATTTAATTTCTACTATAAACATATTTTCAAGTCACTAATATCGAACATACATATAATATAACATACGAATATAAAATTAATCATTCAACACATTTTGTATTTCAACAACATGTGTTATATTAATTCAACAAGTTTCAAAACCTACACGTTTATTTGACAGGACTGACAGGTTACAAACTAGCGTTCAAGATAAAAAGCAAAATATTATTTTCTCATCAGTTCTGATGCAGAATACTGAAGGCTTTGAAACTGTGTAAATTGTAATAAAATATATAATGTTATTAGAAACTGAAGCCTTTATTTTTTTTTAAATAATCAAAATCTAACATATTTAAACAAAAAAATAGATAAAAATAAGGTCGTATTCCGTAGTTAAAAAATACAAATATTTGACTACACCATTTCCCAGTTGTGGAAGACAAACAGCAATAGCACAAAATTTACCTATTGCGACATATCATACTTCCTCCCCCTTCTATAGAGTTCCTTATGTATCTCTTCTTCCTACCCTTTTCACTTTGAAAATTCTATTTTCGTTAAACATTATATAATAATATTAATTAAATGATTATTTATATAGCGCCGTTTAGATAACATACTCCCCTGACGCCCTAACTCGTGATTCCAACCCACTTTTATTAAGATTAAAAAATATTACAAAAAATCCAGTTGAGTGCAAATATAGGAAGGTAGTCGCTGCATCCACTAGATCATGTGCTTACCAGTATCTGAAAATATTTACAAAAACATATTTGGTGAGAAAACAGCAGAAAGGAGACCAAAGAAATAGGAATTATAAAGAAACCTTTGTAGATATTCCTATATGTGATAGTAACACATTCGGCTTTAAGTGTAGTGTACAAGTATATATTGTGTTGATATGTTATCAAGAGTTTTGATAAGACCTTCCAAAAAGGGTTGTTCCCAAATGATTCTTAAATTGTAAATTTGTTTAGCCATCCATTCTTTCACCATGTCCTAACCACCTCAACGTGCTCTTTTCAACCCACTTAACAAATCAGTGTTTAGTTTACATTCATCCTAAGTTATTAAAAAAAATCTTTGTTAATTGTAAACACCTGCATGATATATTTGAAGAAACACCTGTTCTAATGGTTTTTAAGAGAGGAATTTTCTGTGAAACTTTGAATATGTATGAATAATAAAACAATCACAACATTAATATTTTTTTTATACTTTTGCAAATATAGTTCATGAAACCATACACACAAATTGAATTTGGGGTTAGTTATAACCTTAGTTCCTTCTCCATACCCTATATTTCATTTTACATGAGTGATGAGATTCTTAACTTATCTTTTTTGTTACGATAAACAAGTGTTTGATAAACACAAGTGATGTACGAGTATATAAACACAAGTGATGTATAATTTAGTAAAGAAGATAGCGTAATACACTGGATCCCAAAAACGACCCGATTACATTTTTGTTCCTCTTATTCTTTAAGGATTACGTAAAATCTTTACATTATAAGTTAAGGGCATATTCTTAGCTAAGATGCCCATGTTACTACACAAGGGTTGTGGATTCGATTCATGTTGGACACCAGATTAAAAAAATGAATTCTATTTGGTTTTTATTTCCAGCCTGTTTGACAATAAGCTAGCCAGGTTGTACTGTATACAATACAGTAATACATATCATAACACCGTATCTGTACTGAGGTAGGCGGAGAAGACAGAGCAACCAACTTTATTATATCAATACACATGTTGCGCCACTTATACATCGTAACACCTTTTCGTATAGCACTTACACGATTTCTTTTACTCCTCATTTTTCCCTCTTTCACTTGATCCAATCACACTTTTCTTGGTCTTCCTCTACCGCGTTTTTATTCACATTTGCACTATATGTTTGTTTCGTTAGTCTTTCTTTATTCATTCATCCCACTATCCCAAAACATCTCAGAGTGCCCTTCTTCATCTTACTCAACACATCAGCAATGCTCACATTCATCTCGAATCACTTCATTCCGTATTCTGTCATACATCTATTCCTCTCAAAGCATACATTTCTACAGCATTTATTCGGCTCTTCTCAGTCTTTTTACAGATCACGTTTCACCAATAAAGTTTTCACCAAAATTCTATTATGATGTCCCATTGACTTTGTTTCCTATCGCTACACGCCGTTTGATATCCTTTTTGATTCTTCAATCATCTGAGAAAATACTACCCAAATAGCAGAATTCTTCAACTAGTATTATTCAATTTTGCATTATTCACAATTAAATCGCGTTATTTAATTTTTTATGTATATTTAAGATTTCTTTTCGAAAATAACGAGATAAACGTGGATGGGACAAGTAGACCAGATTTCGAAAGAAAGCAACGTGAAGAGTAAGAATAATTGAAGAATGTGCATGACGAGATGTGCGAATGTGGAGAAGGCAATACTTGTGTACATGGATAGACAATTTAAGTGATCTGATCTCCCTGTGACGTCGCAAATGACACGGCGTGATATGTATATCATATATGTAAACTTTCACTGAATATGTGCGTAATTCTTGTCTGGTTGTATTAATCGCAAGTTACGACTTGATTACTGTTTGCCAATCAGCTCGTCATTTGTGTACTTAACAAATAAGTGTCTAAATAAATAAATTATTTGGGAGAAATCTTCCATCAAGAAAGATCTTCACTTCACCAGCAAGTTCTTCATACAAAAATGCGCTGGGTAGTTTGGGTTATTTAGCTGTTTATAGAGGCATGATAGAGCTTGGAGGTATCTATCTGTTCTTTTATTTTCAGTCATTTGAGCATAGAATGTCAATATACATGTCAAGTAGTCCAAAATTATATCTGAAACAGTGGGTTATTTACCCCTGAATAACAGTTTACTGATGTAATCCCAGAAAACCACCCCAGCGAGTTGATGTGAGAGAAAAAAAAACACCCTTACATATTTGATCGGCAAATAAATCATTTATGACAGCGGTGTTCAGTGAGGTCGGCGCGCCCTCATCCTTTACTACCGTGATTCAGCCAATGTCGCTACTCACCCTCTTTTTATAAACTTTCATAATTACACTGGTACAGAGTAATTTATTTTAAAGTAAAATAAACATATTTTATAGGGTTGGTTAAAATAACAAACGAGGAAGTCAATAGATGATAGACTAATTACAAATGCTGGTTGATTGGAAGAAATTGCTGTATACCCAATACAAATGTAGCCAAATGTACTTTGTTTAACCATGTAGATAAAATAATGGTAATAAAAAAGGAGGTTCTTGGAGTGTCATGGCAACACTCAAACAAAAAAGGTTACACGGCGAAAACATGTAGCAAGAATAAAGGGGGTAAGGCTTCCAAAATACGGGCTTTATGAATTTATGAAATAACAGATGTCAAATGGAAACAAAGACGTTCTAGGTTTAGATTTAAGAACACCTCCGGGGTTTAGTTGATAAGACGCCTATCATCCAACCAGGAATTGCGGGTTCGAATCACGTTGGAACCCAGATTTCGTTTTAAATATTCCAGTCTTGTTTTTACTTAAGCCCCTTTTAACATCTTTCTGTTTAGTTGGTCGAGATTGCCTCATGGCAATAAGCCTGCTAGGTTACACTTTAAATAAACAAAAATGACATTCAATACATCATCAAAAGAGGACCATCTTTACAATTCGATATTCTGAATTAAGAAAAGTTAAGCAATAGTTCAAGTATTTGCAAAGCGCAGTTAGTTTTCCGCCACGTTTGGCTGGATTTCTCAAAAGGAAGCTACCATGAAAAAAAAATACAAGCTACATGAGCGGATTTCTATTTGCTTGAAGGGAAGCTGCTTTGATTACAGAAAAGATAACATATGAAACCGATTTCAAATATCTTCTGTTAAGAAAAAACACCATACGACCGAAGTTGAAATTTTTGACAATCTACAGATATGATTATGCCAACGAGTTTGATACTATTACAGCATTAAGTAGACTAACTCGAACACATGACATCGAGTTCGGAACATGGAAAAGTTTTAACAAGTTGCAAACTGACGTTGTACTTTGCACTTTCAACAATATTAGATCGTCGTCGTTGCTGGGCCTCGTAATCGAGGATCCCGTCAGCATTCCAATGTCAATTCAGTTGGAAAGCGAAGATGTGTCGTGTAGATTATTTATTAATTGAGTGAGCCGTTGCACACAAGCAAATTCACCGGCCAGCTGATGTACTTGATCCGATGGCACACCTGGAGTGAGACGAGATAAATATTATTACATTATACCACTGGAGGGAGAGAATTGTGAGTGCGGCGAAAGGCAAACCATGGATCATCTTCCGCCTGTGCCCGATACTAACTAAGCTTCACTCTCTACATGACCTTGATGATGCCACTAGAAATGCCGTAGAGGTGGCTAAATATGGACCCGGAAGAGCAGAAAAGGTTCGGATCATGTGGAAGACAATTTTAGAGTGTCGATGAGGTCCCAGAGGATTCTGGCCATGTTTGCAGCGTGTGGGAGATGGAAAGAGATATGGTTCTGTGATGTGGGAAGAGATACGGTTCTGAATATGAACATTTTACACAAATACTGCACTACTCCTAAAGCTAAATGTGTTACTAACAAAGATTTCTTTGTAGTTTGTCTTACCTTGGTTATTGTATCTGTGGTTTTCTTATCAAATATGTTTATCTAAACATAGGCAGATGCGGAGATTTTCATCATCTAATGGCCGAAGCCACCACCTTCCTATTCTTCCTTCTATTCACTTTTTTTCTTTGTAATATTTTTAATGTCTATAATAGTGGGTTCGAATCTCGAGATATAACGTCCTTAAGGAGAACCTGCTCTTTTGATTGACCTATTTTATTATTATTATGGTAATAATTTCCAACAAGTCTTAAGTGAAAACCAGAAAGAAACCTTTGTTTTAAAAATCGTACTGTAGACGAGAATCGAACAAGAATTGGATATCATAACCTCAAATAGACATAATCGGATTTTATTTAATCCAATCAAACGGTCGTGAGAACTTTAGTTCAACAATATAAGAAAAAAAATCAAGATAATAAGTTATAAAAATTGAAGAATTCGACAAATCATTACGATACGTGCTGAGGTTGGCAGAGGAAAGTTTTTCTAATGTGTTATCTCAAACCAAGTGGAAAACAATTTATGGGACGACCACAGAAATCATGATCCGCAGCGGTAAAGGGACTATACAAATACAGACTGGGAAAAGGTGACACAATTTCAGGCAAAACTAGGTATCGAAAATATTGAAGAAGAACAATTTCAACGCAACAACTCCAACCCGCACATGATAAAAGTAGACGATGACTATGAGAAATATCTCAAATTGTTTCAATTGCCCGCTGTGAAATCGCAAAAAAAGGTCAACCCCACACGCCTTGTAAGTTAGTTAAGAAACAAAAAGTGGATAGAATTATTTTATAGTGAATCGCAAAATTATATTCATACTAACAGGACAATGCTTAGTTCAAACAACTACTATAACATAGATGGATCAAGACAGAAGTCTTGTTTGAAGATAAAGGTTCCAAAATTTCAATAAATTGGCAAGAAAATGAGAATTTGGATAAATGAATGCATATTTATCATATCTTTCGAATTCGTGTCAGAAACGTGCATTCAGAGAGGAGTAGAACTTTGACACCGATTTCGTCTTCATCGAATAAATTGATTGTTTTGAATCGATCTTATATTATAATTACATGGATTTTTTTTTATTATTACGTGGAATAGGTCTGCCTCGATGTTAGAGATGTACGTGACGTGTGCAGCTTTAGAAACCATTTGGACACAATCCTTTTTATCAAAATGTGTGATAATATATGAATACTACACACAACTACTTCACGACACTTCAAGGGCACTTGCTGGGCTAATTAGAACTTCATGCCTTAAGTCACTTTATAAGAAAATAAAATTGCGTTGCGAGTCATTTTTCTTCGTTGCGAGTCAAGTCCGTCGTCACTACTATTATTTTTAAATTCAGGTGTTTAGCCACCGGAGAAGTCCCTTTGGGAAGTTCCTTCTTCGTCACCATGTGACGTCTCGCTCATAAAGAAGATTTCGATATTCTAATATAGATCGTGCTGGATGGGGACTTAATTTTGTCCCCCATAATTTATTTATTTATTTTTTCTCAAAACAGGCTTAGCCCAATTACTTTGAAAAATACAAGACATTAAAAAAGAAGAAAAATTACATAGAGAGAAAGAAAAAATAAGTTAAAAAATTATATAAAATAAAAAATAATGCATATGCATACAAACGAGTATATACACACAAACATATTATACACATATATTCAGTCATTTAAGTATGTTGATGAGTGCTTTCTAACGCGCTCAATCTAAGAAGAAAATTTACTTTTGCTTTTGGTAATGTGATATGAAATATGTCAATATCCGAAGCAGTCCCGTATAATAGCGTCAGTGGAGGTGCGATCGAACTGAACTACACTTAAAGCTGAGTGTGTTATTATCACAAATTAGAAATTTTCTTTATTAATCTTTGGTAAATTTCTGTGGTTTGCGATACGAAGAAGTACCTAATCTAATGGCCGCAGCCACCACATTTCTATCTTTACACTCAACTGATATATATGTTACATATTTATTTTGAAATATATTTACAATAATGTATAGCGAGTTTCAATGCCGAGTACGTGCGTGCTTGAGGAGAGTCTGTTATCTTAACGGCAGTAGAAAGTCTGTTATTTAATTATTATATCATAAATGCGCTGTTGGAGAAGTTTCACTGGTAGTGTTCTGAAACGGAGGAGTATAAGCTCTGTCTAACGGGGTTTAACACCCTGATAATACGGAACCGTTTTAAATAGCTCTAAAGCAATACACCATTCAGGTGAACCATGTTTAAACATGGTTAACCATGCATACAAAATAATAAAAATAAATAAATATATGAAATAATAATGCATAAATTATGTGTTCTCTGAGTAATGTTTTGAACTGATATCATTTGATTCTAGTTTGTTGAATGCCGATTGTCTATTTAAGGTAGTATGGATAAACAAATCTGGTTCTCTCGATCGATCTAGCTGGTTCAACATGGAAAATATTTCTTCTGAAATGAAGTACAAAATTGTGAATCGGGTTTGGAACCCGAGAGGAATCCACAATTTTATGATAGTTTTGAGAGTTTAAAAGAGATTTCTGAACCACTTTATTGCGAAAAGTATGGATTTTACCCATGGCTGTATCGCACATGTTTTAATGAGGATGCTTGCATATTACCCCTGAAGCGTTAGAAGAGATCTACGTACATGTTTATATACATAAACATTGCTAATGGGGAAAATAGCAAACCCTTTGTTTATTCATAGACTTTAGTTTAATGTACCGAACAATTATTTACGCCACCGTGAGTTTGTTTTCGGTGCCGTATTCACGAACTGAGCTCTTAAGAGCATCTCCACTCGCACACGGAAAGACCTCGATGAATGAATTTTCTAATATCGATTTCTTCCACATCACGATAGATAAATTGAGAATTAAACTCGTAAATAAACTTTGTAGATATAACTAGACATTACTAAGTCACTTCACAGGGAGGCATGCGTAATACTGTTCCTGTTGTTGGTATGCTATATTTAGACTACATAATATTTTCTTGTTAGTTGGTGTAATCGGGTTAAACCCGTATCAAATGTAACACAAAATATTATAAAAATAAAAAGCATAGAGATCTCCAAGAAGCTTTGGGTTCACATTTTTCGAGATAAGTTACGTTATAACGTGGGCACCTTTGGATTGTTTTGATTCGTAGTACTCGTATTACGGACCAAATTAGGCAGTCCCAGGCCAGTCTCAGGGGTCGCTATATTAGGAGTTTGACTAAAATGTAGATATATCAAATATTTCCCTTTAAAAGAATGACTCTCTGAATGACACACGTCCAACAATAAAACCGTCTAGAACCTTAATGCCATTCTGTTTAGCGGACAAAATGTGAGCGGGTAAAGTGGCGCGGTGGGGCTCCATTATCGCAGTGCTTTCCAACTAATAGGTTCGACCCCCCTCCCCAGGGGTCACCGTGGATCGGGTTTAGATAGTTATGGCAAAAACATACGTGTATATCGATTTGCGTACTAAGAGTGATCATTAATATGATCTTTAAAATAAAATCACAAAAATATTTACTATAAAGTTTATGATATAAAAAAATATCTAGCTTTAATGGGTTTTCAAGTTTTTTTGTTGTTGGTTAGTAAACCAAATATACATTCGATTGAGGATAGACTTAATATAATAGTATGAAAGGTGAGTTGATTTATTTGATATTTGTTAGGCCGCGGTGCAGGCACAATCGTATTTTTGTAACATTTCGGCAGATTGGGTCGATGTAAATATGCCCAGTTATTGGATGTTTGATTGAAAATTTGCCAATATATTTGTACCGGACGTATGCGTCACAGAAATTAGGATTAATAATTTGTAAAACTGTTTTTGATTTTTTTTTTGTATATTGTTGTATTGTAATGCATCATCTATGTTTTACCATTGCTTGTGACTATATACTTGCACATATTGTAATACAATGTTTCTTATGCATGGCCTTTTCGTAAGTAATCACTATAAATGATCGGACACCCTTTACGCGCGGACAGCGCGTGGTATGCGTAGCGCTAGCAAGTCGTGACGGCATACACAGTCGAATCAAGGGGCTTGCGGTAAGCGATGGATTGCACATAAGGAACGGAAAATGTAAAAAATATATTCTCACCTACTGGAACATCAATTGTGTTTTTATTTCAACAAACTTCTACCTGCCAAAGAGGAATCTCTTCACCAAAAACGCAGAGCGACATTGAGCGGCAGCTATCCATCTATTTCACAGTCTTTGTACCGGTGCTGTACAATATTTTTTGATGAGAGTTGTTAAATGTCACGGTCCGCTTCAACTCGAACTTGTCGGATTGTTTATGTGTGAATTTTGAGGGTGTAAGCTAGCTGATAGCTGATAATAGGCAATGAGCATAGTAAGACGACTGATATAGGGAGATTATCTTGTACATAAATACGTCAACATTTAAATTAAAAAAGTTTTTTTATGTTACGTCCCTAAATGCCCATTAAGAACTGTGTAGTTTTGAAATTATATGGTAGTCTTCAAAATATGACATATTTCATAATTTCTTAAGGATATAATAGGTCAAAGGTAGTGAAACGCGTAAGGTAGGGGGGTTTATTTTTTTTAACAAAGAGGATCACTGAGTTTAGAAGGTTGGGAGTCACTGAATTACCGAACACGATCCGACCTGGGTGGGAAGTTATTATTACTCCTTAATGAGTCTAGACTGCATCTTGATCGTGTAAGACATTTATTAACGATTTAAACTGGCTGCTTAGTAATATTTATTAATAATAACCCTGAGATTTGTACGTAATGGCCACTAAAGTCACGACAAGGGCAAAACAATATTTGCTTTTGCTATATGATCAATGTGGACTATCTCGGACAGTTTTGTTTAGGTTATGCTGACTATAGCACGAATTTATAGTCCGACCTCAACATTACGTTTTAACTATTTTTTACAGAAGAAATTAGAATTTTAAGTTAAATTTTGTACAACTTTGTCATGCTTTCCTTAAATAAAGGAGTTAAGTGGTTTCATTGTCTCCCTTCAAGGTTTAGAAATTATGAGGCCTACTCTAAATACAACTAACGAAACTTTAAAGTTATAAACGAGTATTAAGTATTTAGTCCAGACTATGAATTCGAGCCTATGACTTGTGTAGAGCGTATTTAAAAGTTAAACTTGACAAGAACGATTCTCGTCTTCATGACTCTACCAGAAAATAAGGTAGATCTCCAAGGGCGATTTCGATATTCATCCTTTTCATCTATTCATCCTAGAGGTTAAGATGGCTCATGACAACTACCACGTAGTTTGCTTTTTAAGCCAAATGGTTCGTTCGAATCACAAAACATATTTGTATAAATCTAACTAAAATAACCAGTCCAATAGAAGCTGATGCGCATTGCCTTGATTCATTAATTTTTTGATAACCATTCAATATACTTGAATTGGAGATCCATAAATATTGAAGAACGTAGCCGGGAGACAATACTGTCTACGATCTGATAAACCGAGCCTTCGAATTTAGAACTATTGGAATAGACACGAAACTTGTAGTTCGTCATCGCACGTATTTGTAATATTATATCACACGTAAAAAAGCAACACATTCGATACGAGACGAACTCGATCTGACTGGGGCACGTTTTAATGTCTTTTTTGGAACTATCGGAAATGCAACCCGAAACCACCTAGTAAAAGTCTAAGTGTTTTACCAACTACGCAGTGGATTTCGTTAAGTAAATCCATAGCAAAAATATGCTGAAGTATATAATTACACAATTTAACAAATGTAACGTACGTTTTATTTTATATATCTATATTTTCTTTAATGACTATTTAAATAAATTTTTGGTGTTCCCAACTAGTGAGGAATGCAGAGTTTAATATTTTAACTGAGATTACACCATACTCGTAAATTCTAATAGAACAAATACAATAAGCTTTCGCTATCAAAATTTTAAATAATAAATACCATGTTCATAAAAAGATAATATTAATATTTTTCATGTCAGGCATGGAATAGGTGGTGTGTATCTGCAGTTCAAACTTTTTTTGACATTTTTATTTACAAAAAAATTAAAGCGTTAAAATAAGTCAAAATTTGTTTAATCACGGTTCGTTCTGTTATGTTTTCTGCCTCGTTTTGATTAAATACAATAAATTTTTCACTGTCTCGAAATTTAATTCAGAGTTGTCACTGCACTAAGAAATATAAACTATATCACTTATAATTTTATTTCATTCTTTACATATAACATAAATTACACTGGATGCTGATGGAGGATATTCAAAATGGGTGTGTGTGATACTCTAGCAAAATCTTTTGTACTTTTTTGACGATGTTTGAAGAAGTGGCTTCAACAGGCCGTCCTGGTCGGAAGTTGTCTTCAATCCATGCTCTCCCTTGCTTAAAAATACTATGCCACTTGTAAACCATACTTTTTCTAGGGCAACAGTTCTCGTAAAACGCTAACATCTCTTCCAAAATGATTTGAGGTGGTTCGCTTTAGTTCAAACGTTCGCTTTAGTTTAGTTCATTAGTTCATTTCCCTTTAAATTTTCAATGATCAATCTAGTTTGCGATCTAAATTGAGCTATATCTGGGAACTGTGTACCTAGTTCAGTGTATTTGACCCAATCTTTAAGACCGGTCGTTCGTGAACTACTCATCTCTAGTTTGTTCGGCAAGAGTTCGGCATTTCGTGGTCTTTCAAAGAATATATAATCCAACATTTCCTCGCTAAGGCCAAATTTGCACATGCTAGAATTTAAAACATTGATTTTTGTCAAATGATCTTTGTGGAAGAATGTCCAACACGTATTCGATACATCACAGAGTATGCTACCAGCGACTAGACCAACGACAAAACAAACGACTAGAAAGCACTTTTGGTTGCATTGTTTTATATTATTTTTTTTAATGTATAATATTATATATGCGTATGTATTTTTTCTATTGTATTATTTGATGTTTTACTTCCATTGTAATACATTTTCTAAAACTTCGCCATCAAAGGCCATCACGGATAGTAGTGCCATCTGTGCGAATACGAATATCGAAAGCAACGGGGAGGCAGTATTATGATCTAGTGAGGAGAGATGTCGCTGCGTTATCTACGAGTCCATCGAAGATAAATTATTGTTGGTTTATACATTAAGCTATGATTCAGAAATAGACATTTCAAACAACCATAAAATATTTTGTTGTTGAACGTCTCAATTTTTAGATAGTGTGATAGGATTAATTTGACCTATATAATACAATTAATTTATGCTCTGAACTGCACTAGAGTACTCGGAAATCTCTTAACATGATCGCACCAGGAATTTGGAGAGCCAAGGGTATATATACACATGCATATCATCACGTCATGTCACTTGCGGAATAGGCAGAGAGAACACGTCTCCAAATTTGTATATCCAAGCATACAGCTTTCGCCTCCTCTACATTCATATATTTCGTCATGCACATTCTTCTATTATTCATACATCTCATTTTACCTTCTTTCAAAATCTGCTCAATTTGATCCAGCCATATTTTCTTCGGTTTACCTCTTCAAAGCGCGCTATGCATTTTTAAATTGTATATTCGCCTAGTCGTTCTTTCGTCATTCATTTTCACCACATGTCCAGTCCATCACGTTCCTTTCTTCATCTAACTTAAAACTATAATTTTATCCATGCATTCCTTTATGATGTCTTCATTCTGTCAATTTTCATGAATTTCTTCGGTTTACCTCTTCAAAGCACGCTATGCATTTTTAAATTGTATATTCGCCTAGTCGTTCTTTCGTCATTCATTTTCACCACATGTCCAGTCCATCACGTTCCTTTCTTCATCTAACTTAAAACTATAATTTTATCCATGCATTCCTTTATGATGTCTTCATTCTGTCAATTTTCATGAATTGACACTCCACATTATTTTCTTAGTGCAAGCATATCTACAGCAATAATCTTAATTTTATTTATATCTGTTAAAGTTTAAGATTAATTTACATACATACGTCAAGGTGGCCACCAACACACTATAATGTCTTATCAAATAACAGAACTCATATATGCATAAATAACTAAGGACAATATAGCAAAATGGAAAAAATCATATGAATTGACTCTCTGACCCCGCATTCATAGACTAAGCACTAAATCTTAACTTTATTTTTTATTGAAAAAATTAGTACTTTAAACTTAATTTCGTTCATATTTGTCGTAATTTTCTTAAATAAGGAAGTCACGTGGTTTCATTACTTGAGTCTGAGGTCTAACTCTGAATACAAATCACGAAGTTTCAAGGCTAGAAATTAGTATTTAGTGTTTAGGCTGGAGAATGAAGTTAGGTATCTGTATCTCGGTGATTCATATAGGGCCTTAGTTGTTTACTGACGTTATCTTAAATTACTCCATATTTTGCTTCAAATAAGTGGTTAGTGGGTGCAGTCGTTACGGTAAACGAAACAGATAATGGATATTTTTTACAGTTGTTACTTAAATTTTCCAAATATGGTTGTTGTAAGTACAGTTCTAAGTAAAGTACACCTACCACTTCGTGGACCTCTTTTAACGAAATCTCGCTATATTGAAATTGAAAAAGACAATCAACAAATTCACTTTACTGAAAGAAAAATGTATGGATTTTATTTACGAGTTTTTACAGGGATTGGTTAATTTAAACAAGTATATGAACATCCAAAGCGAGGTGAGGATATACAAGACCTGTGTCCGCCGCATAATGACATACAGCACAAAGTCCAGAGCCGACACTGTCAGAACCAAAAATCTCCTTCGAACCAGCGAAATGAAGGTACTCAGGAGAATCGCTGGCAAAACCCTTCGTGATAAGAGTACGAAACACAGAAATCCGAAGGATGTGCGAAGTTGAAGATATTGTCAGATGGAGACGACAGAGAAGAAGGTTCTGGAACGAACATGTATCCAGAATGGTGGAACCAAGAGCCGTAAGAATGGCCAGGGGCAGTATCCCCCAAGCAAGCAGACATCCAGGACGACCTCCCAAAAGATGGAAAGACAGCTGGCAGTCAACGTCATAAGAGGGAAACAATGATGCAGGACCATAACAGGCCAACAGGCCTAAAATAATAATAAGAAGAAGGTTAATTTAAATTGCCCGTAATTTGCAGGTAAAATAAGAAGTGATGGATGACCAAGGTTGTATTTGTAGGTTACATCAGAAAATAGATATTTTACATATTTTCAAGTCACCACAAATCATATAGAATTGTTTGAAATGTGGTGCTACAGAAGTATGTTAAAAATTTCCTGGGGTAATAAAGAGAAGTCCTCAGACACACGAAAAAAGACAAAGAAACACAAACTTGCTTCGAGAGTAGAAGATTGGAATACTTTGGGCATTTCATGATAGGAAATAAATATGATTATTATTCAATTCATACTGCAGGGGACGATACAAGGAAAATTAAGTGTAGGAAGATGAAGAAACTCCTCGGTGAAGAGCCTAAGAGAATGGTTCAACTGTAGCACGGAACCATAATGATCGCCAACCTCCAATGTGGAGAAAAACGTAAAGAAGAAGACGTGTATGAATTCTCTGTTCCACATATTTTAGAATATACTAGCTCCTTTTTTCTATTGTTTTTTTTGTCGTGGAACACGTCATGCACATTAAATATGTATTTATATAGAAAAAATAATTCGATATACAGAATATCGATTTAAGGACAACTTTTCAGGAATGTGTATATTCCGTAAAGCGAGGTATGCTTGTACGAAATACCACGACATAAACATTGTCGTCTCTGAATTAAAAAACTTCCCCGACCCTTTCATTTAAATTTACACAAACCAACTGCTATAATTTTAATTTCTTAGTGGTTTTAAACTTTCAAGATGAAGAATATTGCTCTGAAATGGTGTGGGCATATAGAACGAATAAATAAGGACAGATTAATAAAATTAATATACAGTGCATATGTGAGTGGAAGACGCTGCAGAGGTAGACTAATGAGACCAAGGAAAGTGTGGTTGGATCAAGTTAATAATATTAAAAAAGGAAATGAAAAGTCAGAGAGATGAGAAGGTGTATGGATGTAGAAGAGTTGAAAGATGTGTGTTACGATAGAAAAGTCTCGCGCTCTGTCTTCTCTGCCCCCTCCAACAAGGAAACATCAAGATGACATATATGGATGCTGAAATAAAAATAAAAATTAATCATTGAAAAATACATGGCGCCATGTGTAATTAATTTCTTAGAGCCATTGTACTATATGACACTTTCGTTGTATACAGTATAACCTGGTAGGTTTATTACCATATGGTAATCTCTTACATCCAAATAAAAAGATGTTAAGCAAGTGTTAAAGAAAATCAGACGAGAAAGTTTTGCAAATAAACTGGGTATCAGCTTGAATAAAGATAGATGTACTCGTACATTTGATAAAAATACGGATTAGTTTCACTTAAGGCATATTTAACATATTTCTGCTTGATCGCTAGATATTACCACCTGACAATAAACCTGACAGGTTACACTATGTCTATACAATGAAAGTCTTACAAAATATTTTTTTGAGAATTCATTGTATTTCCTTCATTTTGGACGACAGTTAATATGTTAACATAAGTTATAGTACAATAATATACTTGATTTATTCAATAAAAGAAAGGATCCAGATTTTTCGCTGACCTTAAAACAATTTGCCTCCTCCCTGTATAATAACGCTGGAAGTTCGACCCAAACAATAAAATATTCACGAAGAAATTTTCCTCCAAAATCTAATCAGAGTCGTATAGGTCTAACAGAAGTACAACGCATACACTTTTTTGCGTTTACTTAGATTTGGAGAAAAAATAAAACCAAGGGAAGTTTTTATTGCCTCGACAATTCGAAAAATGTATTCTGCTTCGTATTCGAATGAAAACGAAATTATGAGTTTGATTGCTACAAATAATTTTTTTCGAAGATTTTCGTTTCACTGTGATAGAAATCGTTATTGGTGACGTAGCAAAATGCGAACTAAAGGCAATCAAATCACATCCGGCGATATCGCGACACTGGTTTCGATTTTGCCGAGCCCCATTATCTGAAATACTCTCCAGATATCTGATGATGCGTTAGCACGAAGTGATGAACATAAATATGATATTTTGGCATATTTTATAGCACTTAATTCGTAGAGCTTTATAAAATTTCAAATACCAATCGCAAGGAAGAATCCTAAATTTCAACTTTATTTTATCACTGGAAAAATAAATGATAAAATGTCAACATCTTCAAAATATGGTGCATGAAAAGCACAACAACACGGAAAGTATAAAAAAATCAAATACAATTAAATAGATCAACTCTAGAGTAGGAAAATATAACATTTCTCAAAGGCATGGAAATCATAAAATTTAAAAAATACTAGAGATAAAATATAAATGGAATTATCAGATTCCCAATCAGGCCCTCAAATTGACGACCTTCCGTAGAGGACCTTCCTGAATTCAACAACATCTAAATAAAAAGATCTATTAAACTTAACATAGAGCTACTAAATTGATGAATTTTAACGTATAAATTGAATCGTAAAAGGTACGCCGTATTTCTAGCAGGAGTCTGGGAAACTATTTTAGCTAATATATTGGGACTGTCAATGATATTGCGAATAACTTTAAACATTTATATAAAATCAAACATAGATGAACACACTACATCACTCCAGACATACCAAAACGTTCAACCCACAATATACCGCATATAATCATAAAAAAAAAATAAAAAAACCACACTCAAGAGCTCACACAAACCTTTGCCGCAAGTCATTCCTCTTGCAAGCCGAAGTATTCAAATTCCTGTCGCAATAACAACCACGCTCCGATCGGCTGCCTTAATTGTTTTCCTCCTTTTGCTTTTATTAACGGTCCCATGGCTAAGCACTCAGTCACGCGGGGTGTAGAGATATCGAACCAACTGAATGACATTGTGAATATATTCTCGGCCCCGCCTAGCAGTTTGAGAAGAATCCTGGCTGATATTCATCCTTTCGAATAAGCTATCTCTAGAAGCAAACCCTCTTTGTGTAGCAGGAGAAATCCGTGCAGTGGATAAAAAAAAACATGATGAGATACTCGCATAAGACATAGTCGTCGCCGTCATCGTTGGGTCTCGTAGTCGAGACTTCCCTCGCCATTACATCGCCAATCTCGACCTGTTGCTCCACGTTGACTATGTGATCTTCTATGAGAAAACAGTCCAATCATAGATACGCATTTTCTCCCACATACATCTTTATCCTGTTGACTCGCTTGGTAATGTTGACGCAAGTTTGCGGTTCGCTTACTGTTTCTCACACGTCTAGCTGTTAAGGCGCCATCAGCTCGAGATTAGACGGCTCTCCACTTTCCACGATCCTGAGCCACCTGCTCCCAGTTTTGAGGCTCCCTACTTAAAGTCAGCAACTCTCGCAGACTGTCCTAGTAGCGCTTCTTCTGCCGAACAACCCTTCACTTGTCCATTACTAAGATACGTTTTGGGAGCCTATGATCGTCCATATTTATTTTATATCCGGTCAACCTCAATTTCACATCTACAACCGATGCGACAAAAGAAACGCTGGTGGAACATTTCAAGACTTTGGTTGTGCATAGAAGGTACAATATAAATAATATAACTGATCATTCAACTAAAAGTTAATTACAAGCTGGGCCGAGGGAGTCCTCGCCTGCGTGCTCAAAACCTGCGTGAGCAGAGAATGAAATAAACCGAAAAATTAATACGCTTAAAAAGTTTCAGAATGGAATCGTGTCTTATTTAATTGTATTCGTCTAAAATGGGTTAAAATTAACATTTTGGGTTTCATTTTAAAATTACAAAATACCCCATTGACGCGGTTATTTGGTTCTAGGAATATACCGCAAAGAAAGGCCATTGATAATGTGTAAAATAAATACGGTATCTTTTATGTTATTTCCAGATATTTATTTTTGATTAGTTAAAAAAAGCTTCAATTATTTTTTTAATAAGTGTATAAGTGGTTACTGATTGAAACATATTTTGATGATGGTTAATTAAATTTGTGGTATCCACTGTAGTCACGTGATTTTGACAGCCGACAACATAGTCAAGAAAAACGATGTTACCAGGCGCAAAAGAATATTCATTTGAAAGCCACATTATAATTTGATAAATATCATAATTATGCGTTGACATTCATATCAAACAAAATAACATTAAAGCGGGACGGGACCCTTTGTTTTTTCTTGGATTTGTTTTCCTTTGCCTAAGAATGTGTATGTGATTGCGAGGTATATGTATTATATTTTTCATGCCATTTTTTATCAGTGTGCATTTTACTGTATTAACTGAATTCGTTGTATTGACTGCTTATTTAATGTCATTTACTTATTTTTTGTTTTTAATTTACATGAACAAGAGTGTGGGCTAAAAATCATCTGATGTACTCGCGGCCGTGCTCGGCATCTATTGGTGGGGGTGTATCTCGATTGGGGGATGTTACGAGTGAGCCCCGACATTTTGATAACTTCCCTCTTAAATGTTTTTTCTTTGCCATTATCTTGAAATATATACGCGATTTCAGGATATATGGTATGTAAATACTATGTTACTATCGATAAATCTATAATTATTTATTGAAAAGCAAAATCGCGTTAATAAAGACTTCATATGGTATATGAAGGGATTACTGTACTTTAACTTGAGATCACAAAACCTGTAAATAGTAATACATTGTAAATAAAAACAATAAACTTATATTAATTTCTATTGCTAATCTACTCGTAATAAACATTTTCTACATCTACATTTCTAAATACAACTGCGAATACTTGCAGCAGATGGAGGTGACATTTTATTTCTTCTGTATGATTGGCAATGTCGATGATCGTTGAGTGATTTAATGACTCCACCTATTCGAGTTGAAACACTGAAATAATTTTTGAGCAGTAATATGAAATATCTCATCCATATAAAAGTAAATAAATCATTTCAATACATTAAAATATAATACAGTCCTTTACATAGTGCTTATAATATTTATGATTCTCTTAATGTGTCTCTTTCTTTTAATATGTTTCCTCTCTTAATTCGTCATTGATACACACTATCACTCTATTTCACTGTTGGGGTAGACAGAGACAACACAGAATAAAGCTTTCCTATTACGACGTAATATCTTTGCCTTACATATTCTGGCATAATTTCTTCTATTTCTCTAAATTCTAACTTTTCTTTCTTTTAACATTTAATTTACTTGTTTCAAATATACTTTACTATCACGACTCCGATTCGCGTTTGCGATAAAATTGTTAAGTCAGTCTTTTGTCACTCATTCTTCCAACATGTCAGTCACCGCAATGTGCCATTTTTAACCCTACCTTACAATCAGTTTCCCGCTGACTCTCATCCTTAATAATCACATTTCTAATACAGTCGTTCATCGACACTACATATTCTTTTTAGTGCGCGCATTTACTCGATTTATTTAAATCACTATCCATATTTTACTCCCATACACGAATGTTGACTAATACGCTGTTATGAACCATAATTTAAACAGATCTTGATATTGGTTTGAGTATACTTCTTTAATGACTAATTTTCTGTTGTAACTCGCAGTTCAATAATGTCGTTCCACCCTCCCGTCATCTGAGAATATACTCGTACGTTCCAAATAGCAGAATTATTCAACTTATTCTAATCTTTCTTTGTTCACCAAATATCGCATTTTCTTTTCCTTTCACCATTTCTCCTTGGATTTTGCAACATTCATTTTAAAGGTTTTTTCTTAACTTTTCACGCACAAGTCATTTATCATATACCATACTATAATTTATTTTCATTCTACGCTAACACTATCATATCATTAGCATACCACAGTCCTCGTACGTTCCTGTTTGACATTTTTAAGTCACACATTGGCAGATCTTTAACGAACAATCAAAATGTTCTAAATAAATTTTCTTTAAACCTTTGATCACCTTACCAAAATTGTTTAAACGTAATAAATTATTTTTACTTCTCTTCTATAATTTAAACGAACAATCTTACTTCTCTTCTATAATTTAAACAAATCATTAGAAATAATATATTGCATTTTTATTTTTAAAATGTATGTAAAATAAATGTATTTCTATTTTCAGCATTTTTCCAGTTTCTGTTTTATATTATTTGTACAGAATTTATTTTTAAAGGAAGATAAATGATAACGGGTGGTACCAATATCGTGGTATGTCTCCTACTCGACGATTTCTGGTTCAATTCTCAATGGTGGCCAAAAAACTGGCCTTTATATATTTTTTTGCTTTTAACATACAGTTGTAACATTGTATTGTATAACATTTTCATTGTTTACAGTAAAACCTGGCGGATTTATTGCCATGTAGCTATCTTTGCTTATCAACTAGAAATACTTGTGTGTAAAAGAGGACTTAGGAAAAAACAGTAATAACGAACTTCGGGTTAGAAGACATGTATTTTACCACGAGGTTATCAATGTCTGTATAACCTAATTAATTTAACAATCAAATTATATCAAAAATCGAAGACGTACGCCAACGTATCATGTAATTATGTGTACAACGTGTTTATGCACAATGGAATTTTACATGTTCTTCTGAAATATAATAATAATTTCCTCAAACTAGGCTAATTTGAAGAAAACGTTCATACTTAAAATAACATTTGTATAGTTTGAAAATCCACTTTGTTTAAACCAATTACATAACACAAATATTTTGAAAAACATACAAAAAACCACACATTTAAAAAAAATCAACATAAAATCACACCCTTAAATGCTTATTCAACAATATTTTATGAAAAAGTTCAATTACCTGATTGTCGTCTTCTTGAAATAAATGTTCATAATTGAATTTTGAATGATATATTGTCAGCATTAAAAGTTTATACATATTTTGCATTTATAAAATCCATTGTTCATCAAAAATGTTACTAATTCATTCAAAGAAAAAAAAAGAAATTATTGACAATTTGAAAATCATAAAAAATAACATTTTAATAATTGTTAAAAAATACAACAAATAGAAAAGAAGGACAAAACAGTCATTCAAACTGAGACAACAACATTAGGTTCAATCCATGCCGATCATTAGATCATTAGGTAAACAACGCTGAATTCAATGCCTGGAAATGTCAGATGCTTTACAATACCACGATTATTTTAGTTAATTTCCACGGACTGGACCGATTTAGATGGAAGCACTCGTATTATGGAGGAACACTGACAGCAATGACATTGATGCAATGATTATATATGATAATGGAAATTAAATATAGAATTTCGATGGCAAAAAAATATATGAAGAAGAAATGATGTGTATAAAAAAGCAAAGAAATTTATAGATGATCACAAAAAGCAAAAGAGTCGTTAATAAAATTAATAACATAGGCAACCCGGCATAGATAACTTCTATGCATGTTTTATATTTACTTTTATTGTAAATAGTACAACCTGGTAGGTTTCTTGCCATTTGGCTATTTCATCCGACCAGTTAGAAAGTTTCCAAAGACGTCTTAAGTTAAAACCACATTGGAACCCTTTTAAAAAATGGGTACCTGTGAGAATCGAATCTGCACCCCCGGAAATAGGAAGACAGACGTCTTATTAACTAGGCAGCGGAGTTCGTCTTGTATTAACAAGGTGGATCATGCTGTTTTGACATATCGATAATAAGGTGATCTAAGTTTAAGGCAAGTTCGATATGCTACATCCTTTTGTCGTATAGATTTATACAACGCTATATCAAAGGGTTTTGAGCATTCTAAAAATATATATGAAGCTGCTTTCAAGCTGTTCAATAAAATTATTCAGATGAAAATAGCTCTGGAAGTAAAAAAAAAAGCTTCATAGCAAAATGCAGGGAATCAATTTACCTTAGCTTGGCTTGCTTGCTTTACAAGTCGTATTCAAAATAATGAAGAGCTTGGCGTCAACGCATACTCGTTTATATCTATTCAATATCATCTAGAGTGGTTTTTTATTATCAGGGTACTTATTACACGTTTATTATGCAATATATTACTGAATGGAAATATTTCATTTTCAAAAAAATAAAGATATTTTTATGAAAAGGAGGTATAGAAAAGCATGCTCTTTACCTGATTTTTATGGAGGTAGGAAGTTTTGAATACAGATATGTTCCATTTAGGGTAGTAAGAGGAATATCAATAATTTTTTACACGTTTCGGATAGATCAGGGCTTCAAAACAAAGGTTCACTTAAATTTTACGGTCATAAACTTGGAAAATATTAGTTATTTAGTGCAAGTCAACGATAACATGCTTATTTTTGTTATAAAAAGACGAATAAATAATAAAAAGGGAAGAAGAAATATAAGTTTACACTCATTGAAGGAAGAAAGCGGTTGTAATTATAATGAAAAAAATGTGATGAAAGTGATAATAAAATGACATATTATGAATGAATTTGTTTTGAATGGAGATGGTATCATTGAATGAAAAGTAGAGAAATGCTTCAATTAATTTAGTACATATCATTAATGTATTGATTGTATATTGAATAAGTATAATTTAATGAGTTAAATGTAGAAGTAAAACTAAGAATGAGATAACAATCATGAATAAGAGGGAAGAAATAAATGAGATGCAATGGTTATAATGGGAATAAATTGTTTTGATGCCGAAAATGAAAATAAATGTTATTGTATTAACACCTGGTTTATTGAATGAATTTTATTGCACTGATAAAATTCATAAAAAGAGAAGTAAAACTAATCAGGAAAAAATATTGCAAACAAGAAAACGTTTATGATATGAGTAGTGACAATAAAACGTTTGTTATGCTTGGATTATAAGTTGATGTGTTGAATGAATTGTCAAAATTTAAATGTATAAATCAAGGAAAAATAATCTAATTTATCTTTTAGATCTGACAGGTGTTTTGAATGGATTGGTAATGAATGTTTTGAACTAATATCATAGCACTAAATAATGCGAATGAAAAAATCTGGAGCTAACTCGAACAAATGGGAAGATAAAATAATTAAATGATGAAAATATAAGAGACATTTTGTATGGATTGGTAACGAATGTTTTAAATTGATTGGTAACGAATATTTTGAATGATGATATTAGCACTAAATTATACGAACGAAAGAGGAAAAATAATTGAGATAACTGTAACTAATGGGAAGACAAAATAATTTGATGATGAAGATATAACAGACGTTATGCATGGATTGGTAACGAATGTTTTGAATGATGATGGTAACCCTAAATCAAACAAATGAAAAAGGGAAATATACTTTAAATAATAACTGTAATTAAAGAGAAGAGTAGTTCAAGGATGAAGATTTAAGAAATCTTATAAAATTGACTGGTTATGAATATTTTGAATACAGATTGTAGCAATGATATCAAAAGGAAAACGCTCGAGAAAATTGTGATTTACGTAGCTGATGCCATGAATGAGTCGGAAATGAATGTTTTAAATGAATATGATGGATGAGAGTTCGACAAAGACTACACCAAGAATGGAACAATCGTTTAGGTACGCAGGCCATGAGTCGTGTTAGAAAGAGCGACGGCCAACGATGGAGCTGTGACTAATGGACATGGAGGGTAGCGCTGGATGGGGATGGCTGGCAAAGCTAAATCTTCGGTCTACTCATCAGTAGCTGTGGAGCATTGGGCACCTACTCTGTTGTGGTCCGACGGCAGCGAGAGAGACAGCATGGCCAGCCCCACTCTCCTCAGGCCCGCCTGGACGCCCTGCGCCGCAAAACAGACAAGTCAACAACTATATGATGTATATTACGTCAAGATGATCAAAAACATAAAATATATAAATTTAGAAAAACTACTAAGACAACATATACTCATACAATATACTTGAAAACAACAGGTTTCCGAAAGTGGTCCAAATAGACGTTGATAAATAATTATTTATCAATATGGTTCCTTCAAAACATCCAAATTGGTGATTCGGACATGTTAGAGTTTGACCCGGACACAATATTGTCGTCAGTTCCAGTAATCGAGTCTTCGGATTAAGAACCGACGTAGTAAGCAAGTAACTCACTGATGCCATCGCACATGTTGGAAATACTATCGCACGTGGACAGGCAACAACACTAGCAGACATCTAGTGCGTGCGAGTATTCTTACCAGACGTACTCGTTAACCAGACTGGCCCCTTTTCATTGTTTTTTTTTATTTTCACCAACATGAATCAAACCTGAAACCTCCGGGTGGAAGATCTGCGTCCTGCCACAGAGGTCGTCTAAATAATAAGAACGTGCGAGTCGGAACAAATTGAATTTGACTAACTTTCTCGTGGACCCGCGTTCCTTATAGACACAAATTATAGATACTACTTATAAAAATGAAACAAAAACACGTTGATTTGAAGAATTTGCTTTATAACAACAAATCCACATAAAAATGTTACATGTACAAATAAATCAAATCATAATCATAAATTATTTTTAATTGGTACGAATAAAAAATAATGGTCATATTAAATTTGAATTGGCTTGTATTAAAACTACAAAAATACTTAGAGTTAGAACCTTATTCAAAGTCGACGTAAAACTTTCAAGTGGAAATTGTTTCACTTGCTAAAGAATTTATCATTTTATAAAATATGTTAAGATCCTTAGTGTTAGAGAAATAAAATACTATCCGCAAGAATCAGGTAGATTTCGTATGTGTGTGAAAGGAAAGGACATTTCCCGTTTTATAGTACCCTGTAGATGCTCTCCTATTAAAAAAAAAAAAAAGAAAATCATTCAAAAAAAGCAATACGACACATATTTCAAATGTTGTGTATTACGAGTATGTGTGCAAATCGTTTAAAATAAATTACTCTATTAATATCAAAATTGTTTCAATAAAACGGTTATAAACACGCATACGCAATTTATTATTTATAAACAACGTATTTCAATAAAAAATTAAACTATGAATTTTATATTTGTATATGTATATGCATTTTTAATTTTACTTAAAATTCAACGAATAATAATTAATATTATATATGTAAATTTGAGAGTAAATTAAAGTAGTAAAGGAGAGTATAAAAAATAAATATTTAAAATGAAATGCGAAATTTCAGGATGAACTTGCAAATTGCAATTGTGCCAGACTGTTAACCTATTCGAGCCCATTTTCAAGAATAACCTCAGAATATAACTTATAATTTAACTTTTTTTAATATGATAAGCATACATTATTAGCATAAGTATTTTTCGTCATTTGTACATCGATCACAGTACTAAAACTATCGAAACCTAAACATAATAACCAAGAACTTTGGAAAAATAAAGTTGCTCAGCGATGACTCCAAAATAAATTTTTATACATTTTTGATTGATGTATTTTTGAGGTCCTAAATATAATTTTTTGTTTTGATACTTAATCGTATTAATAATAATATTTCAGAGCGTCCTTATTTTTACAATATTATTTGACAGCTTCATTTCTTGAAATGACTACAGGACATAAAATAACAACAATGTATTCATTTAGAACAGACGACTTTACTATTGGACAGTATAATATAAATATCAAATATTTTTTGTATTAATTTAAAGAACCATTTCCAAAATACATTCGAGTTTTATTTTATTTACTACCTTCATTATTGAAAGGTTATTCATTGCTAGTAAATACGTGGCAGAAAAATCTGCATGTATAAAATATGGCATCTGCGAGAGTAGACGAATTTATCTCAAAATCATTACAGGTGCACAAAGAATTACGTCAAGGTTGCATTATGTCAGCAGATTTATGTATCATATATGGAGAGTACATCATAAGAAAAATAACAGACAGATCGGACGGTGGTTTCGTAATAAAATGTAAAATCTCTAATATATAAAAAAAGGGTTTTAGATTTCATCCGATAGTATTGCCTATACATTAGGATGACGGAGTGTTCTAAAGCCGAAACTCAATATGAGATTGAAAATAATGGATGTATCTTAACTGAAAACTAATTCGATTTTTAAGGAATACGAATAAGCGAATGAATTTAAAAAAATAAGTCAAGACGATTTTTACGTTTATAAGATTGAACTACAATGCCTTTACAAATTATTTGTTTATTATTGTATCGAAAAATCTTGTAAATATACATCGAAAAATAAAGTCGAGAGAGGATCCGTCTCTGCTTAGACTGTGAATCGGATATAAGAACTCATAAAGGAATGTAAATAGCTTCCATAAAAGTAACTGAAATAAACGAAACACAAGCCATTAGACATTAAGGACTAACGAGAAGATTCCTTAGAAAACAAAGAAATATTAAAATCTCCGTCTTAAAACATTTCAAGCAGACATTTCGTATTCAATTAAAGGCATTCATATAACTTGTAATTCCTTTTATATTTATTTTATACACCAAGAGCTTTGTATATTTTTACTCTACGAAAACACCTTGCATTTGAAGAAATAAAAAAATGTAGATAAATTTTGATAAATTTTTAGGGGCTATTCAGGGAGTATCGGGTCCTGAACATAGCCAATTTGCATTTCAAATCCGTTCTCTGATACTATCATCGAAAGAAGGGGAAGATGCAGACTCAACAGAAACACATGACACGCATTAAAACATATTTTGTCCAAAGGCAATTTGGCTCCCATGACATACAATGGGGTGCCGAATTCAACAAAGGTAAAAGGAGGAAAATAATTTAGGCAATCGATTGGAGCGTGGTTGTTATTGCGACAGGAATTTGAATACTTCGGCTTGCAAGAGGAATGACTTGTAGCAAAGGTTTGTGTGAGCTCTTGAATGTGGTGTTTTTTTATGATTATGTGCGGTATATTGTGAGTTGAAGGTTTTGGTCTGTCTGGAGTGACGAAGTGTGAGGGCTTTGATTCGCGTGATGTATACATATGCAATTGAGTGTCGCTGTTTGTCAGGTTGATGATAATGTGCAACGGGGATTTATACTCGTATAATCAAAAATCGGCAAGAAGCATCGATTTATTTTTTCATGATACATGTATGTCCTCAGTGAGATACAGGCAAAAACATAGTTTACTGGGAACATGACAATTGAAAGGCAACAAACGCAGATCCATTAAAATTGTGTGTCCAAATTAAATTTCTTGTTGTTTTTCGCAAATTATGTATATTTCTTGTGTGTAAAATAAATAAAATTTGACGCAAAATCTAAAATCATGGTTACAGAAAAGAAATTTGTGGTAAAAGTATGTGAATACATCGCATACATATCGGTAGCTTAAATCAGAGAAAATGGAGGAGATGGATGAATTTTGTCATCTAAGCAGTTTGTTCAGGTGTGATGGGTGAGTTTAAAGGGAAAGAAGGTAAGATCATTTAAGAAGAAGAATAAAAGTAACATTAATGCTGTGGAAAGACTGTACTAAGAAAAAATAAGAGTATCAATGTATGAAAGAAGGTAGAATGAAGATATAAAAAATGAACGTATGGATAAAATTGATGTTTTAAATAAGATAACAAATGAGCTTTAATATGGTGTGGACATGAATAGAGAATGAATGACTAAGCAAATATACAAAGAAGTATTAGATATACGTAGGTAGACCGAAAAAAACGTGGTGAATAAAGTGGACCAGATATTAAAAGAACGTTAAGTGAGAAGTATGAATAAAAGAAGATTGTGCATGACGAGATGTATGATGTTGAGTACGCGAAAGTTGTGAGTTTGAAAACAACAATTTGGAGATCTGTTCGCTTTGCCTACCACGTAAGGGACACGACGTGATGGTATGTATGTATGTAGAATGATTTTTTGGACATTTTTCATTGGCGATTATTTTTGATAAGATTCTATGAAATATGCTTTTTATCAAATATCAAACATTTTTTTAAATTACACAGTATTATATCTAATCCCCATTATGTTATATTTGTTTTGAGTAAACATAAGAATATATATTGCAGACTTGAATGAAATGGAGTTTGCCAATACTGAATTTAAAAATAAAATTAATAGTTTACCTACATATTTTTTTTGCATACTTACTTCTTATTAATATATTATTTATATTGTAGGTTCACCCATATATTGAAAGTAATTAACTTTTTCATTCGCTTCCTTTGCAGTCGTTTCTCAGAATACGGTCTTGATGTTCTCTGAATGGTTCCATCAAGTCGCCGTTTCCGGTGTTGGATGGTTTCATCATGTCATAATTCCCGAATCAATATAATATAGTAGTAATATATCATGTAGTAAGTCAACTCACCTCAAAGGCACTTTCATTAAAATAAGTCCCGAATTCATAGACCAGCCTAAATACTTAATACTAATTTATAAACTTGAAAATTCCTTATTTCTATTTTGAGTCGGATACTACGCGCTTTAAACATTTAAGTGAAGTAATAAAACCATACGACTCCCTTATTTCAGGGAGCTGCAGAAAATGTGTACGATATACAACTTTAAATACTAATTTCTTCAGTACGAAAAATAGGCAACATTTAGTATTAAGTGTTAAGGTCGGACTATGAACTAGGGCCTATGACTCGACTTAAGTGGAAATCTATTCCAAAATTCAATTTAATGGTTAACCTATTCAATTGAGCTATTTTGTATGATTAATCCAATATATTAATTGAAAGCTAAAATGCGAATAAAATAATTGTATAAAGACAGGAAGGTATCGACTTTGGCTTTATGAAGGTTCTCTTCCGTATTTGCAAATGTATTTTACATACTATACACGGTAAAAAAAAACACAGAAAACTAACCACTGCAATGAAACATTTTGCAGATCTTCCTAAAAGTAATTGTAACACGAAATTTGTGTAGAGGTTTAAATTATAGTAATGATAAAAAAAGTTGAACAAATGCACAAGAGATAATTAAAGGACGAGGAATCCGTAACCTTTCCAAATCTTCACTAACCGAATTGAGCGTCTGATATAATATACTCGAGGAAGTTTCAGACTCAGTGGAGCACTTGATCAATGGTATTTCAATTGTAATTTATGGCGAAACTTACTTCGAATACCCTAAATTTGCATTAAAGAACTTTTGATAGTAACCACACGATATACTGTAGAAGTCATTGCACTCTAGATAAGAAGTTTGTTTTTTTAAATATCAGAAAAAACACATGTTCTTTAAAACCTTTTCCGAATTGAAAACCCCAATGATAATAAATTTTAACAAAAAAGGATCGATTTGCGATCCCTGGGGAATGCCAGGTGATTCCCCAAAAATAGCCTTCGCCACAGCTAACCCTATTATGGGCCCCTCGGGACCAGGCGCAGTGATAAATGACAGTCTGAGGATTAGGAGATACTTCTTCGCGCACGATAGGGTTAACTGATATTCATAACACCTACGGGATAGTCGCCAGAAATCCTGACACGTATGCGAAAAAACACGTTTAACAATTATTATCAATCTCTTGTATTACAGTACTCCCCTATTCACATGGGTAATTGGTTCTAGAAAAACAGCGAGTAAATGAAAATCACGTGAATGAAGGCATTGGAAGCTTGGTAAAATAGGTGATCTTTAAATATTTTATAATATTTTCTTCTTAATGTACCGTGTCCCCTGATGTTGGCGATTACTTAGGAGAAAATATATGTCTGGAGAAACGAAACAGCTCGTCAACTGTTTGGATACCTGTCCAATTGTGAATATTGATTAATTCCAAGACAGGCGCCATCCACGCGACCCTCAATTTTGTCCATCAACCTTAATTATAGGAATATGATATACCTTTAGTTAGTTTTTTTTAAATAAGACTATACAAAGGCTTACTGATAACTATTGTCATAAAATACACATTTACATGAGAACAAAACAATTTATTTGTACGAAAAAAAAACATAACAGAACTTACATATTCATTTAAATCATAGGTTCTCAACGTGGGCGATAACGTCCCCTTTTGGGCGTTTGAGACTTTCAGTTAATATTGGTTAATTTTTGTTATTGTATGTATTTTAATAATTTTTATCACGTGTGCCTAAATTCACATATTTCGGTAGTCCGGGAAGTGGATGAAAATTGAACTTAAAGATTCCATTACATTCAGATCTACATTAAATTGGATGATATAAAATGTTACTGAACGCGGCGACTTACGGTTGTTTTTAAGTAAAATCGAGCCTGATATTAACAAACTCCTTAAAATGCATCAAATTCAACCTTCTCATTAGATAAGTTATAAATTCAATGTCTTTTGAATGTTAATAAAAATACTTTTCACTATATTTAAGTATGCGTTTTAATTGTTCTCATTGGAACAGTCTTCTTTAAATTCAGAAATAGGATAGGGTCATATCCTATCTTACGACTATAGTATATAATATTACACGTTTAAATATAATCGTGGCAATAGCTGTTTCAGATTCGCAAGTAAAAAAAATTGGGAGTCTTTAGAAAAAAAAATATTCTCAAAGTGGGCGGGCGGTGGGCAAAATAAGGTTGAGAACCTTTGATTTAAATCATTATCGCTGGATGAATCTTCTATTATTACTGTTTTCCTTATAGTTGCAACTGTTAGTTGATGGCATAAAGAACTTTTGTCAAGTTTGCTGTTGACTGTTCTTTTGTGTTCCTCTAGTTCTAATCAGAATACACTGCGTTAAAGTTAATTCGCATAAATGAATGGATTACTGTATACTATTTGGAGGGAAAAGATTTTACTGGAATTTGATTTTTATTTAATATTTATATGACTTGTAGGTTGTTGTGGTTTGAATATTTTATTACTTTAGATTACTTCTGATAGCCATTCAACTATTTTATTACTTCTGATAGCCATTGAGCTATTTTAGAGCATTAGATTATTTCTGATAGTCATTCAACTATTTTATTACTTCTGATAGCCATTCAACTATATCAGAGCTTCAGATTATTTCTGATAGTCATTCAACTATTTTAGACCTTTAGATTACGGCTGATAGTCATTCAACTATTTTAGAGCTTTAAATTACTTCTGATAGCCATTCAACTATTTTAGAGCTTTAGATGATTCTCCATTTCTAACAATCTATCGTCTTTTCCCTTCAACAATTTTTCTCGCCAATTTTCTCCTGGTCTGCCAGCACACTATTCAGGAAAAGTTGTCTTAATCTGCCATGTGGTGTGGTTTCTTGGCCTAGTTGGCAAGAAGCCTGTTTTCTAGCTCGCGGGTTACGGGTTCAATTCAGACTGGCATACATTTTTTTAACAGCGTTTAAGACTAGTTTTCATTTAAGGAATTTTTAACATTTTTCAGGTTGATTAGAAGAGATTAGCACATGGTTATAAAATCACCAGGTTGTATTGTAAACAATGAAAGCATAGTAATATACAATACAACATAGTCTTAAAAATGTTATCGGCTACCTTATGCGCTACAAACAACCTACAAATTAGATTTTTTTTTTAACTGAAAACTTTTTACTGGCAAACTGAAATTAAAAAGATTATGCAAATGTTTTTAAAGATACTTACACATACTTATTCATATATACGTGTATACACGTACTTATTTATATATACGTGTATATTTAAAAAAAATCTAAAAAAAATAAGGATATAAGTGAATAACATTTTATTACACCTATAAGATACATTTTAAACATTTGATAAAAACGAATCAATCGTCGATTGCTTTGGTCTCTTCTCCTTTTCACGTAGCATCTCGTTGTAAAAGGTTAAAACATTTAGAACGTTACTTTTGTTGTTTATAGTTAAGGCATTAACGTTGTGGAGGTTTAAAGACATTGTAAGTTTGATAAAAATAAATTACAACGTTACTTTTTTCTACACAAAATAAGTATCAAGTTACCGGACAACATTTGATTGAGACAATCGGATATAATTTTTTTTGTCAATTACGTTATTGCGAGGTATCGTTTACAGAGGTAACTTTAAGCGAGGTATTACTGTTCTTTTTAAATTGAAAAAAAAAAAAAAAAATAATAAAAAGTACATCGACTTATATCTCAAAAGTAATTATTTTTGGCAGTAGCTTTTATTTAAGTGATTAAAAAAAAAACATTTACAACCGATAAAGCATTCTCATCAAAATGTCTGTCTACGCGGTGAAGTCACCTGGAGAAATTCAGTTAGGTACTTGAATTTAACTTTAATTTATTTTTTGACATCAAATTTTAAATTTTGAAAATGCAATTAGAAGTATCCTGTTTTAGAATATTCTTTCCCCTTCTCTGCAGCGAATTTTCCTAAACGGTCTGTCAATTAGTGTTTGCTGTCATTTAACAAGTATCGTGTTTTATGCAGTTTTTCTTTGAATTCTTCTCGGATACTATTGGATGAGAAAATACGTCAAGTAATTTTTGATTAATTTAACTATATGGAATACTTCAACTTAAATTTTATTAATTCTAAGACCTACATTATGTATTTGACTTTAAGATTGTATATAGTATAACCTGGCCAGCTTATTGTCATATGGTATCTGATCCGGCCAACCATAAATACGTTAAGAGGTTTTAAGTAAAATAAAAACTAAAACCTTTTTTTAATCTGAGTTACAACGGGAATTGAGCTCGCAACACCAAGACGGAAGAAAACATCTTATCAATTAGGTCACGGAGATTGTATATACTAGTATGTTTTCAAGTCTATCGTTTTCATTCATCCCAAATATACGTATTTTTTAGAATTCAGAATTTATGAAACTACCCTTTCTACAAAAAACCTCACGATTTTTTAATGGATTTTCAAAGCGTGCGACTCGAAAAGCAATGTAATAAAAAAACTCATTTTACCTCTTCACGTCTCGTTAATTTCATATTCCTTTTCTTCTGTCTAATATGGTTTGGAATTCAATAGATGTACTTAGAGAAACACCCACGTGAACACTTTTAACCTGTTGGCATCCGATCCGCGAATAAAATGCAGGAATAGTATCGCACGTTAAGACGAACTCTTAACCTGACTAGGACGCGCCAATCGCGCCTCCGAGTTAAGAAGTATTGGATTAGATAAGACCCTTGTTATATTTTTTGGAGGTGTTGATAATACTGGCAGACGCTTAGAGGCAACAGTAGCCTCGTAGATGTATTCTTCACTAGACTGGGATGCGACAATCACGCCTTCAGGTTCACAAATATTGGAGTAGACAATTCACACATTGTCCATTGTCGCAGGTGCTATATAACACAGTTACATTCTAAGGAGTCATAGTAGACTCGTAGACGTATTCTTAACCAGACTGGGACGCGACAATCACGCCTTTAGGTTCACTAACAATGAAGTCGACAATTCACAGACGGTCCATTGTCGCAGGTGCTATCATATATAGTATAATACTGTTACAATTTGAGGAGTCGTAGTAGACTCGTAGATGTACTCTTAACCAGACTAGGACGTAACAATCACGCCTTTAAATTCAGAAACACTGGATTCGACAAATCACTTGCTTTCTATTGACGTACGTGATGGTTACATCTTCCAAACGGAGCGTTTTGGTATACATACGAGAACATACAATACATTTATTTTTATCATTTCTATTTAATCTATGGGGGAGACTGTGGTACATACGCGCAATTAGGTGTCACAACTTATCAACCAATTGAGAACACTTAACAAAGGAATTATAAAATAATGAACCATTGTTTAAAAGTATCAAGTGTGAAAGGAAAAATAAATGCGATATATTAGTGAATAATAAAAGATTGGAACAAGTTGAGGAATTCTGTCATTTGGGTAATATTTTCTCAGATGATGGAAGAGTTAAGAGGGATATCGAACGGCGTGTAGCGATAGGAAACAAAGTCAACGAGGCACTAAAACACATATTCTCGAAACGGACAGTATGAAAACATGTTAAGATGATAGCCCACAAAAGTATTTTAGTGGTGCCAACTTTGGAGTATGGGAGTGAAACGTGAACATGGAAAAATACTGACAGGAGCCGAATAAATGCTGTAGAAATGCGTGCATTGAGAAGAATACATGGAGGGGCAATGTATGACAGAATACGGATTGAAGTGATAAGGGATGAATGTGAACTTAAGCCTGGTGTGTCGAGTAAGACGACCTTCGTGGCCTAGTTCGTAAGACGCTAGTCTCCCAGCCCGGAGGTTGCGAGTTTGATTCCCGTTGGAACCCATATTTTTGATAAATAGAATTGCAGTCTGGTTTTCACTTAACGCCTCTTTTACATTTTTCTGGTTGGTTGGAAGATATTGCCACATAGCGACAAGCCTTCCAGGTTGTACTGTGTACAACTAAAGTGTAATACAATACAATAAGATGAAGAAGAGCACGCTGAGATATGTTAGTTTGGAATGTAGAAGGAATGAATGAAAAAAGACTAACAAAACATATATATAGTGCAAATGTGAGTGGAAGTCGTGTGAGAGGCAGACCAAGAAAAAAATGGTTTGATCAAGTGAATGCTAATTTGAAAGAAGAAAATGTAGAATGTCAGAGATATCGTAAAAGCTGTATGAGGTGTATGGATATGGAAGAGGCGAAGAATGTGTCATTATAGGAAAGTGTGGCGCTATTTCCTCTCTGCCTACCCCGACACGGAAATAATTTGATGGTATGTATGTATGTTAAAAGTATTTATCTATGTTGTCATATTCATGAGTTGTATGGATACAGAAGAGGCGACTGATATGTGTTGTGATAAGAAAGTCTGGTGTTCTCTCCTTTCTGTCTACCCCGACAGGGAGGGGGAGGCGTGATGGTGTATATTTAAGTACTGTGTGTTTCGTATCATGAAAAAAAAATCAAATAAATAAATGATTTTTATTCCGTTAAAAATCCGACGTAAATGAGTTATAACCTAAAAAAGATTCTCTCACACACGCTTATAAAGTGAACTCGAATGAAAAATGGGTTATTAAATATAACGTAACTACTGTCGATTTGCTGAAAGACTTGAAAAAGATGACGCAAAGATATTTTCGGTACATGCTAAGAAAATGGAATATTTTTATCCTATCAATATGTTGCATTTTCTCGAGATTCGTGCCAACCTTGTAATACTGAAATATTATTATTTCATCGCGATTTTTATCAAATTACGGTTTTTATTTATTTGTAGTAAAACGGCAAAAGCACGTTGAGGTGATTTGGACATGTTGAATAGATAGGCCACGAAAGGCTGACTGAAAATAATGCCACTGTTTGGTATAAAAATCATAAATGTGTTCAATATGCAAGAGTTTCTTCTGCTTTGATTGATTCAATATAAAAGGTTATTTATTTTTGGGTATAAAATACGCTAATCTGACAAATATACAAGTTTAAGTACTTTCATTGATGTTATACGATGTAATTGAGTTAAACATGTATCAAATGTAAAATAAAATAAATTTATTAATTATCCAAACCACAAGTGTTCTGAGATAAATAAAGAAACATAAAGCAGCTTTTTATGAGCTTGAATGAATTATTTTTTTCAGCTGGATTGTAACCATGAAATAACCATTTAATTGCTTTGTAATACGAGTCCGTTAAACTTTTAGGTGAATGGGAAAAAATCATCGTAAACGCAGTTTATCTAACTATGTCGGACATGTTTTTTAATACAAGATCTATTGCACTCTGTGGAAAGCAAAAATGAAAGAAATATAACAGTAGAAAAAATAAAAAGGATCTGGAAGCGGTCAAGGAAACCTGTCAAGACTAACAGCTGCAAGGATCATATATCATGGTCCTACTTATATGGCAGGGGAGGCTAAAAACCAAAGACACAAAACTATTGATCATTCAATTTATGATGAATTTTATGTAATCATAATCATCATCATTACGCCATTTTCCTACTGGTTTAGACAGAGAACATATGTTCTATCCATTTAATTGTATCTTGACATACATTTTGTTCACTCCTGCCATGTCCATACACCTCGTCTTGCGTACTGTTCTATTATTTATTAATTTTTTAAAGCTTATATACTCGTTAAACTCAATAACATACAAAGCTTAAAGATAAATATACATTAAAAAGAAATAAAAATTAACAAATATGAAATAATTGTTAAGTCGAAACACCTAACTCTGATTATTAAGAAACCTCTAAATGATTTCTTTCAAATCGTTTTTTTTTAATGTTGACGATGTCAATATCCGAGGCCCTGTTCAAAATACACAGCCCGCGTTACAAAGGATTAGCATTTAATGCGATAATTCTACTTATTGTCAGTCTCAATAGATCGATATTTCTGTATATCGAATGGTTGTCTGAAACATAAAACTATATATTTTCTAACATAGATAAGATTTTGATCCCATCAGCAACATTAATTAATAATAAGAGACCACCACATCCCTTATTACGCTCAGAAGACAGTATCCCAGCATACCTAGAATAAACCTTATAGGATAGAGCCAAGGGTAATAACTGCACTCACAAGTCGAGATATCTTACAAATTCCTCTTGGGCTTTCTACACCATTTGAGAATAACAAACCAGTGGGCTCTACACCAATGCTCCAAAATTATAAAGGCTTTCCACTCTCCCCTCTTTTAAAATTTAATTCATATGGTCGTATCTTTTATAATACTTGTATAAGCTATTTTTCTTAATCTTTCATTATTGATTCATTGTACGTGGTAAAACCAAAGCATATTTCTGGTTGGTAAAAAAGATTGACACATACCAATACAATTGCTAGGTTGCACTGTATATAACAAAAGTTTTAGTAAAATATAGAACAGTATGGTAATTTGGACTAAAATATCTGCTTTGATCTTTAACAATAAATTCTTTGTTATTTCCCTAATTACATTAATCCCCACTTTGTAATTCCACTAATTACATACAATATAAATCTCCACTAATTACATACATTCCTACTTTTGTTATTCAACTAATTACATTAATCCCCTGACGGGAAATAATCTAATTAATGGAATAACAAAGGAATTTATCGTTAACTATTTTAATATGGAGTTCTTCAAAGTGCGAACCGAAACTATTGATAAAATTTTCGTTTTCAAATTCAAAATCTGTGGTTTTGTTTTCAGATAAATATTCAAACGAATAAATTTTAATTCATGGAATGAATACATTAATAAAATGGATGTTTTAAGTAAGATAAAGAAACGAGCTTTAAGATGGTTTGGACACGTGGATAAAATGAATGTGGAAAGAATGACTAAGCGAGTATAAAAGTCAGAAGTCTAAAGTGTACGTGGAAGACGTAGGCCGAAGAAAAAGTGGTCGGACCAGATTTTGAAAGAAAGTAAAGCGAACAGTATGAATAATAGAAGGCAGTGCATGACGAGATTTATGAATGTGGCGGACGCGAAAGTTGTTTGTTTGAAGAGTTTAGAGATGTGTTGTCTCTACCTACCCCACAAGAGACACGATCTGATAATATGTATGTATGCGTGTTATTTTAAATATACTAATCACAAACAGCAATAGAAAAAAAATTGAAATTATTTTTTTAAATGTTTTTATCCCCTGATCTAAAATGCACGGTGTCCGTTGTATGCAGTTCCCTGCTGCACCGCGGCCCAGGGGAGCTCATTTGTAGGGGGGAGCGGGTTCACCGAACCCGAGGGCAAGGACCTCCAGGAAGCCATAGGAGGTCCTCGCTGACTAAAGAAATGTTATGATACCCGGGACAATTGTGATTCCGAGAGAGAGCTTATGTTAAAAAATATTTTTACTTAGCAAAGCGATAAATATCATAAATTAAGCTGTTTTCACAACTTTTTAAGAGAACATACATATAGTTATATTGGAAAAAGTTTTTGTTTCAGAGAACTAGTATCTGTTTGGGGAAATCGTTAATGCAGTATATAAAACCAAATATGCTGATATTTTTACCGTCTGATATTAATGCCAAATTGTGTGAGCTACACCAAGATTTTATACAGTGTGAATGTGATTAAATCATCACAGATATAATGAATTTTTTATTGCTTTAAATTCATTTTACACCAAAATGTAATAAACCCATTATTTGTTCTGCCATATTTTGTCTTCTTTTTATTTTGATTAATTTTGTATTTTCTTGTAATACTATTCTATGAATTGACAATATCATACGCGTATGTGTTGAGTTTTTTTAATTTAATTTTATTTAGTAAACGTTACTTTAGTTTGAATATAACAGTGAAATTTCGATTATTTTCCCAATAAATAAATATCGGAGACAGTTAACTTAAACTAGCACTGTTATTGTCCATAATATTAGTAGTTAAACTTAAACATATTTCGACAAAACCCGAGAACCTATACTTTTTAATAAATGTTACAAGGAGAGAATATTAAAAAATAAAATCTTCCAAAAATAAAAACGCTTCTTAATTAAACTTAGTACAAATATAAAAAAAACTCAACAATTTAAAACATTATTACGATAAACTTCGTGGTGTATTTCAAAGAACGTAAAGCCTCCCAACCCTTGGATTTCTGGTTCAACTCACGAAGGTACCCAAAAAATGCGCCCAGGTTTTCTTTTTTTTTTTTAATCTTTCTGGTTGACCAATAAAAAATATCACGTGAAAACTAATTCATTAAGTTTAATTGTATACTAGGAAATATAATAACAATACAATTATAATTACAAATTATTAAACCAATCATTTTCCCCATAAAATTTACTCTTCTGAATCAAGTCACTGGTAGATAAAAAAAAACATCAATTTATCGAAAAGAAAGAAATATCCTTAATTCAAAATAAAAACTTCAATTAATTAAAAACTATTAATCAGTAATAATCATTGTTTACAAACTCCCAACAAGTTTTCTTACTGATAGTTTGTAAACATCGATTATTCAAAAGTCCATCTCGTGCAATGAGCAAATGCTGCAACTTGCAAAAAAACTTGCACCATCATGCAAATACTACCACGTGCTTGTTGTGCCCTTTCATAACGAACAGCAACGGCTGCATCACAATATTGTTGCAAGATGCATGAATTATTTAGAGGAGACGGTTCTAAAACATATCAAGTCTGATTTTCATTTTTTTTTTGTAGAGTTTGACCTTATGCAGAAATGCAAAAAAAAAAACACGTAGATTAATCTGCAATAATCTGACAGAAAGAAATTAATAGACTTATTGGTACTATATAAAGTTGTATAATGATTGTCCTGAGCATATTGAATTAATCTGTTTGGGAAAATGCTCTCCAGCCCCACGCGACATCAATTGTTCTATTGTAATCATCAAGTAGCCGACTATTCGTAAATCATTTGACTGCATAGGATGAGGAATAAGCATGGACACTTGATAAACTCTATTTGATCCCATGTTAATTAGTTTCGAAAACAATTCATATTTAGCCTAAGAAGTATGCCTTAAAATCAGACAGCGAAGGAACCCTTGCCTTCGTTATTTCATGACCGATTCGAATAAAAATAAATAATTCAATATTAAATTTAATATCAGTACGATCATTAAATTGTTGGATAAGTAACGATCATTCAATTTAAATTTCGTGAATTTTACAAAACTATTCGTAAATTATATTAAAATTTAGTGAATTTTACATAATCATAAGTAAATTTTTCAAAACAAACTTATAAAAAGTGATAGGTCTCTCTCATTCTATAAAAGCAAGATTTTCTACGCCATAAGGCGTACTACTCCATAAGACCGATACCGCACTACTCCAAAAGACGGATAATTATTATCTAAGAGCCAGAAGATCTCAGCGTAGCACTGCACTCCGCCCGAAGGGCAGATTCTTAAAGCATGATTCCTTCATATATTTTTGAATGACACATTTTTGGTACACAGAATAAACAGCGAATTTTTTACTAGGCTTTATCTATAAAACATTCAAAAAGATGTTCAAAATTCACATAAAAACCAGAAAAAAGTTAGTTTTTTTAGTAGCATATAGAATCGAATTCAAACTCTCGGTTCGAAGAGAAGAAATCTACTACTAGGCAACGAAGTTGTCACTGTTTATATGTATTTGGATTTGTATTCAATTAATTTCCTTTTGAATGGCTTTTTATTGAATTGTTTGTGTTCTATTATATTATACTACTTTCTTGGATTCCGGCTGGAATAAAGATATATAATAATAATTTTATAATCATAGCAAACTACTTAGTTGGACACGGACCGAGAAATAAAAATTCATAATGTGAAATAAAAACTCATAATTATTATTTAATAATCGTAAAATAACTTACTTGGACTCAAACCGTCGAATTAAGATTCATAATGTGGAATTAAGATTCATAATATTTATTTTATAACCATAGAAAACAGCTAATTTGGAATCGAACCGTGAAATTACTTGTAAGATTCATAATTAGGAATTAATAGTCATAATTAGTATATTATAACATATAAAATAACCTTCTTAGACTTGGGCCGTAGAATTAAAATTAATAATGTGGAATAAAGATTCATAATAATTATTATTACTTGACAATCACAGAAAACAGCTTACTTAAACTCGGACCGTGGAATTAAGATTCGTAATAATTATTTAACAATCATGAAAATAACCCTCTTGGGCTCGTGTCGTGGAATTAAAATTAATGATTATTATTTTGCAATCATGAAAGAGAGCTAACTTGGACTCGGATCGTGGAATTCAAATTCATAACTAACATAAGATTCATAATGTGGAATTCAAAATAATTATTTTATAATCATGAAAAACAACTTGTGGACTCAGACCGTTTCGGCATCCAGCCCCCTATTTGTCAATGACCCGAGAATCAGCAGTCCGTTATATTACCTGAAGTAGATGGCGGAGAAAAAGAGACCAAGGGGGAATGCCCTGTCCCTTGGTATTCTCGGGCCAAATCGAGTTTACCTAACGAGCGTCTCAGTTTAATGAGAGCCTTACTGGAACTGATAAGGGTGGCTCGTGCTGTAGGATGATAACTTTTAAATTGATTTATCTGGATTAAGTTGAGAAAACTCTACCGTTCAGAGCGAAGATTGCATTGTTTTAATTTTGCAAAAGCGCAAAAGTGAGATGAATAGATTAATGGATGCAGTGTATTACAGCGGAATTTAAAAAAAATATTGTATTATAAAGTATATTTTTTATATCTGATAGTTCTTGGAGTGATTCCAAAGTGTAAATATTACAGTCATAATTTTAATTATTTATTTGACACTATCGTACACGCGTATCATAACGCAATGTTATTTGACAATATCGTACACGCGTATCATAACGCAATGGCTAGGCAGAGAAAACAGATTTCCAAACTTTCCTATCGAAACACAAAAATTCGCCTGTTCGACATTCATATATCACGTCATACAAAAATGTTTTATTATTCATTCATACATACATACCATCACGCAATTTCCCAAACCCTGCGACTTGCAATATGTGATTGTAACATATTCGGCTTTAGATATTGTACAAGGTTTTTGAGCAATACACTAGAAAAATATGTGATAACTTATGAGGGAATGTCAATAAATTCGCGGAATGAAAGGGCTAAGGGAGGGAGCGATAGTGCGCATGCGCACGTCCTGATAATATGACTCATTATTAGTATATTCATCGAGTTTCAGTCTATTTTTGACAGTATTGTTTAAGATATCGTCGGGAGAGTGTGTCAAACGTTAATAACATCCCAAGTATTGAACATATTGAGTATCGCGCCGTCATTAAGTTTTTTTACAAAACAGAGGAAAATACCTCAAATTATTTTGGAAGAGACGTTAGCGGTTTACAAGGACTGTTGTCCCTGGAAAAACTATGGTTTACAAGTGGCACAGTATTTTTAAGCAAGAGAGATAATCGATTGAAGACGATTGAGCCTGAGTCCATGCAGTGGCATAAAAAGGACACACAGCACCCTAAGAAGTTCCAGGTGTCGCAATCGGTTGGAAAAATTAAAGCTACAATTTTTTGGGATGCGGAATGCATGCTGCTGATGGGTAGATTACAAAGATAAGGACATCACAATAACTGGAGAGTATTACTCTGGTCTGCTGATGCAGATAAAAGGAGTTGTAAAGGAGAAAATCAGAGTAAAATGGACAAAAGGGGTGCTGTTTTTGCATGATAATGCACCCGTGCGCAAAAGCAATTCTGCATTGGCTGATTTTCACAACTGTGACTTCTAAACATTAAACCACCCTCCCTACAGCCGAGACCTGGCTCCGTCTGACTATTATTTGTTTTCAAACATGAAAAAAGACGACCTCCGTGGCCTGGTGGTAAGATGCTTGTCTGCCGATCCGGAGGTTGTGGGTTCGATCCCCGCTGGAATCCAGATTTTTTTAAATGGAATTTGTCTGGTTTTCACTTAGGGCCCATTAAAACATATTTCTGGTTGGTTGGAAGAGGTTGCCACATGGCAATAAACACGCCAGGTGAAATAAATTTAAAAAAAAAAATTAAAAAAAGAGCTTCGAGGGAAGAAATTTTCGAATGATGAAGTAAAAAGTGCGATGTCGGCTTATTTTGAAGGCAAATGAAAAATATTTTTTTTCATTGGTATAAATAAGCTTATTGAAAGATCTGAAAATGTATTAGAGTTAAAAGGAATATATTGAAAAGGAAAAATAAAAAAATGTTCTTTTCCCCTTTTTTCCCTTCGTTCCGCGAATTTATTGACCTCCCCTCGTATATCATCAATTAGAGAAAAAAAGGAAGGGATGGCAATAAAGAAAGGAAAATCATGAATAACCGCTATAAGAATTTATGATAACATCATATAGTTACACAACCATAAATTCAGATGTAATAAGGCGTATAGTAAAACCAGTCCGGAAATGTATCCGCCAGGAATGGAACCTGAAACGCTCGCACGTGAATGCTAAATGCCGACATAAATGAGAAATTCATTTGCACTATATATTTGTTTGTTAGTCTTCCTTCTTTCATTCGCATTACATGCCCAAACCACCATCTCAGCGTGCTCTTCATATAACTCAACACATCAGCCTTAAGTTCATATTAATATCTTAACACTTCATTTAGTATTCTATCATAAATTGTCATTCCGTGTATGTATTCTTTTCAATGCACTCATTTCTATAACATTTATTCGGCTCCTGCAGTCATTTTCGACGTACACGTTTCACATCCATACATTAAAGTTTGCACCAAAATACTGTTATGGACTATCATCTTAGCAGATTTATTTAACATCTTAGCGGAAACTAATTTATGATATTTTAAAAATAAACCAAACCCAATACGAAACCCAATACGAAACCCAACTGTGTTAACGACTGGCACAGATCCCGCGTGTTAGCTGAACTTTCCATTATTGTTATAAGCTTCAACAGAAAAAAGGCAGTAGAAAGGCCGATCGATTGATTGCTTTAATACGGCATTAATTATACTCACAAAGGGCAGGTTTTTACCAGTGGCGAAATACACAATAGTTTTTAGATGCCTTTTGTTATGGTTGTATTGTATTGTATTACACTTTCGTTGTATACAGTATTGTTTAAGTCTAACTAGCAATCTAGCGGGCGTACTGTCATGTAGTAATCTCTTCCAACCAACCGAAGAGATGTTAAAGAGACTTTGAGTGAAAACCAGACTGAAATCATTTTATAAAAAAACTTGATTTCCAACGGGATTTGAACCCACAACCTCCGGGCTGGGAGACAGGCGTCTTACCAACTAGGCCACGGAGGTCGTCATGTTTATTATTATAGAATGAGGTTACGTAAAAATATACAGTGCAAATGTGAGTGGGCGGCATGGTAAAAAGTATTGTATGGTTGGATCAAGTGAATGATATATTGAAAGAAATAAATATAATCGTAGTAGCTGTATGAAAGGGTTTATGGATACAGAAGATACGAAAGATGTATGTTGCTATCGGGTGGGCTTACAAGGAACGTGTAACATGAAATACTGAAATAGTTCAGACTATTGAAATACGAACTAACATTATTATATAATGTTGTGAGGTTAAACATTTTTCCTCCGTCCGACAAGGTTGTAAGACTCATCACTTGCAAGAATAGACAAGCCCAATTATTGGAATCTGCAGTTTTAAGTTTATAAAACGAAAAAACTTTAGTTGTATGCGTTTAATTTGCGATTTCAAATTAAAGTACAGTTGATGCACGAGTTGAAAACAGCGTTATGAAAAAAATAAGCCGATATCAAAAAATTACATGAAAAATTTTTCAGCAGTTCTCTTTCCTTGATAAAATTTCTTTCATATCCACACCGCTATTTCCTTCATATCCACACCGCATCAACGGTGTGGATATGAAGAGAAAGTACTTTATCTTCATATCCACACCAATGATGCGTATACCATATGTTTCCGGAATATTAAAAACATGTGTTTTTTCTGTTGCGTAGGTCTTTTTTTTATTTCTTTGTCAAATGACCTTTTTGTGGCAAAAAAATTCAATGAAAATAAAATAAGGACATGTATCACTGTTGTGCAATAGAAAAAAAACTATATAAGACGAACCCAAATAATAACAAAGCAAACATATATAATTTACTCAATTCATCCCGTTAAGTGCAACTTCATTAATTTACTCTTGTAAGTAGTGACACCATATGAAAGCCCATTAAACGATTATAAATTTCGTCGAGCGGTTGAAAAGTTTGAACATTAATTAATTTAATTGCATTCAAATGTTCAACTAAATTTTCAAACCCGAATTCTTGCCAGATTAATAGACAAGGTTTTCCTTAGTCAGAAACTAAGCATTCATCTCGACTTTGATAATGTATCCGAATCTAACATTTTTATAGCATATTTCTAATTCCTGCTATCGGCCCTGATTGCGCAATCGTATCTGCCAATCTTTAGTGTAAGCCGCACTCGCTAAATGATCGATTACTGTTCAATGATTAGCGATTAACATGCTTTGTGTATTATAATCAGTCTTATCGGGGATTAGTTGGATTGGATGAGGAATGTAATTGTGGCTGATAGCAGTTCGCAAAGATTAAATCAATGGCATGCCTATATATGTCATTTCTTCATTATCTCACAATCGCATCAGATTCCATATGTCAACAAAATTGGTAAATCGTATATTAGCAACCGAATTTTATTAAAAATTCAATGAAAATAAAATAAGAACATGTGTCACTGTTGTGCAATAGAAAAAAATACGATATAAGACGAACCCAAATAATAACAAAGCAAACTTATATAATTTACTCAATTCATCTCGGTAAGTGCAGCTTCAATAATTTAACTCTTGTAAGTAGTGAAACCATATGAAAGCCCATTAAACGATTATAAATTTCGTCGAGCGGTTAAAAAGTTTAAACATTAATTTAATTGCATCCAAATGTTCAACTAAATCTTAAAATCCGAATTCTTGCCAGATTAATAGATAACGTTTTTCTTAGCCCGATCGACACTCGAAGCATTCATCTCTATTTTGATATCTTCACTATCTCATAAGATCGATGAATCAATTGTGAGTTGTCTATTAACAACCAAATCTCATTAAATAGCTTTGTACATAATTGGGTTTAACCTGTGTATGAAAATAAATTAAAGCATACCTATTATCTTTAAATATCTTCACTATCTCATCAGGTTCGACATATCAACAAAATTTGTGAGTCGTCTATTAGCAACAGAATATCATCAAAACATATATCTTTACGTATCTTTACTATCTCAAAATCTCGCCAGATTTTAAATAACAAAAACATATTGAACGGTCTATTAGTAACCGAATCTCATAAAGAATACATACATCTTAACATACCTTCACTATCTCTAAATCTCATTTCATTTGATATATTATCAAAATAAGCGAGTCGTCTATTACCAACCAAATATTATTAAAGCAAATATCTTTACATATCTTCACTTCTCATCAGATTCGATATATCAACAAAATTTGTGAGTCGAGTCATCAGATTTAATCTATTAATACAATTAGTGAGTCGTCTATTAACAAACGAATCTTATTAAAGCATATATCTTTATGCTGAGAGTCTATATATAGACGTATTATAGTATTGAAAAAAAAATCAGCAGTTAAACGGTTGAGCAGTAAAATTAGTGAGGCATCTATTAATTAGCGAATCGTATTAAAGTTTATTCTTTTACGCCCTTTTGCCATACAACCCTCATTGTTTTGACTCCGAGAAATGGTCCAAGAAATGTGCGAGAAACAATATGCGCTGTAAAGGCGGTCACCCCTTGGATGTTCACTTTGACATCATGATCATCATACTCCTCAGACGAGACCAACGGACCATCATGGAGGTATGATATCCTTGCTCGACTGTTATATATGGATATGGCAAAATGTATGGATATAACGAGAGCTCTGTGCGATATTAAAAAGGCGTGGCACACTCAAAAGGGGCATGGTGTGATGGTATACATGTATGTCGACTATTTTCCATTTTTTTTCCACACATCAGTTCCGTAGCTTGAAATTTCTCTAAAAATTGAGGAAACCAGCTGCTGAGTTTTATTACAATAAACTTATGAAAAAAACTCTAGAGGTGGAACCAGCTTGGGATCCACCGAGAATCGAAGCTGGGACGTCAGATCACTAAGAACGGTCTAGCCTTTGAACTTCTTAAAACTTATTGAATAATCGAAACTAAATTTAACATAACATGGATTTTCTTTTTTAATAAAACATCCAAGAATTTATATTTCGAAATAAGGGTCGGGTCGCTCCTAAAGATAAAGAACACAACACGATAAAACTTGTTTCTATTGTTAAAAAAAATCTCTTTGACTGTGGAAGACCTTTTATTCGCTGACCCTTCCACTGAAAGCGACGCAATAAAACAGATTCCAGATTCCATCACGAGGGTCATTTCAGTATTCAAAACCCACTTAACATATAATAGTCTAGGGTGTCACTAAGAAATCTTACCAGAAATAATCATCTAAATTCTAGAACCGAACAGTATCAGAATGTGCTAAGATGATAGTCCACAACAGTATTTAAAAACCAAATTTGTGTATGGGAATGAAACGTGGATGCCAAATTTAACTGAAACGACCCTATAATATTGTATATAAATAATATTTATAAAAAAGGGAAAATTTACATAGCACTTGAGCTCGGGATCCGAACCCACTATTATTGACAAAGATAAAAATTTTACAAATGAAATATGTATATATGTTAGATATATTCGTATATAAGTAAATGCAAGGATATGAAGGTGGTGACTGCGGTCATTAGACTAAGATTCCCAGCGTTTGCATACGTTTAGAAAAAAACAAAATTGGTAAGAAAATCTCAGAAAGCTTAGAACTACAAAGAAACCTTTGTAGATCTTCCGATATGTACACATTCAGCTTTAGAATGCTGTATAAATGCATGCACTTTTTTCATTCTTTCGTATAGTACAATTTTCCATATCCAAATTAGTGATGGGGACACATTTATAACGTGGCCGTGTGACAATATCGCATTCGATTCCAGAATCGAGCCTTCGGGTTTGGAATAACTGAAATAGGCACGGGACTCGCGGTTCGGAAAATACATGGGGTGGCAATGCATGACAAAATACGACATATGTGATTTGGGATGAATTTGAACTTAATGCTGGTATGTTATGTAAGATTAAAAAGAGCACTCTCATATTGTTTGGAGATGTAGAACACATGGATGAAGAAATACTGATAATATCTGTAGAGGAATAAAAAACAAAGTATGGTTAAATGAAATGAATGTTATTTTGAAAAAAGAAAATGTAAAAATTCAAAGAAATCGTAGGGGTAATATAAGAAGCTGTATGGATTTAGATGAGGTAAAATATGTATGTCTCTACTTCTACTTAACCCCGATACAGAAACGGTGTGATGGTATGTTTAAAAAAACGTTTAATTTCAAGAATTAGTTTTGAAGTTTTTAAAATGTTAAGATATGGAAGATGAATTGTATATGATAGCATTGTACTTTCGTTGTTTATATTACTACCCTGCGGATTTATTACCATGCGGCAATCGCATCTTATCTACCAGAAAGCTGTTAAAATAAATTTTTATATAAAGCGATTTTTTTTTAAATTCTGGGTCCAACGACAATCGAACCAACAACCTCTGAGTTGGTACACGGGAGTTTTACCATGGACGGTCGTTACTGTTGACAGGTCAACCTTACTAAGCATTTAATTATGTTATTAAATTATCATGTGTTATTTTTTAATATGTTATGAAATTTTTTAATATGTTATTATTTTTTAATATTTTATTAAATTATCATGTGTTATTTTTTAATAGCACAGCACTATCATGTGTTATTTTTTAATAGCAATTTTAAAATTTATAGTTCGCAGCATATAAGCCACAGAAAAAGAAAAAATCCTGCGGTGCCCGCTCGCTTGGTTGAATGCTAACCGTTAAATCACGGCTGCCGACTCAATTATAAAAACAAATCTATATTAAAATCGATGTCTAGGGGGCCGTTATCGTATAATGACTTAGTCCTTATTTCTTATCCTAAAATATCGAACATTGAAGGAAGCAAAAACTTATCTACAGTCTGCAATGGGTTAACATGAACCCTTGAGAGAAATATATAATGCAAAGATGCTGACATATCTCAAGGCGTAGATTCCTTATTTATCTTAAGGGTTGCGAATGAGGGACAAATACATCATTCTCAAAAGAAAAATACATCAAACCGGTTCTTATATTCACCATTGACGACCACTTTCATTTCCTAAATGTTATTTTTTAAGTTTATGGCTTGAGGGTTGTTGGCTTATCGTAAAATTGTGGATATTTTTTGAGAAGTCCGAATTCTATAAGCGAGCTATTACAAGTGAATTATTATTATCATGGTGGCAGACATTTAGAGATGTGCAAATATGTGTATCAGTATCAGATTTTAAATCTGCCTTATGTAAGATCAGATTTATAGATGTGCAAAAATAAACTCATGTTACAAAACAATAATGACAAAAAAATTCATATTAAATCTGCCTTATGTAAGATCAGTTTTTTTCTTCAAACGTTAATGCCATTTTTTATTTACTGTCCAGTGTATAGTATAACAGGTCAATTTCCAAGTGGCAATCTTTAACAACCAACCATACAGATATTTTACAAAACAAAAATACGTGCACTTCTCAGTGCACACATTTTTAAAGCATTTATTCGGTTCCTTTCAGTATTTTTCCACGCCCACGTTTCACTCCCATACATCAAAATTGGTATTGAAATAGTGTTGTAGACTATCATCTTAACAGCTTTTATGTTTTAGTGTATTACTGACTTTATTTCCTGTCGCTACACGCCATTCGATATCCCTCGTAACTCTTTCACCATCTGAGAAAAATAGTAGTAAAAGAAAACATAGTAAAATGAATTCGTTCTATATAGATCGATAAAAATTATCATCGTTACCATTACGCTATAACTCTATTAGGTGATACACATATTTCCCTTCTGCCACCCCAATAAATCTCATAATCCATACCCTTTTATTATTAAGGTTTTCACACTTCCCCATTAAAGAATTTGATTCCTTTGGTCGTGCCACGCTTTTCTAGATCTTTCCAAACTTCGTGAAAATACAATTACATAAAATAGTTTCGGCAAGCCAAACGCGCGCAAAGAAAAAGTTCATGTAATGAATGAAAGCAGTTCTTACTATTTGTTAGTTGGAATTATTGAATCATTTCCGCGTTACCTGCTATTGCGAAAGATATTCCCGCAAGTACGATCCAAACATTTAATAAGACAAACAAATTGTTTAAGTTGGGAAACTTTCCACTTTCCAGGGTCCTGGATAACGGCCGGGGAATTCTCCACACAAGGGTCTGAATGATACTTTATCGCCACGGACAAGTTTACAGATTCATCTCAGCCACTTAGGACCCGAGAATTGAGGTTGTTTCAACAGCATTAAAGTAAAATCAACGCACGAAACAAAGATTCAAAAATGTAAAAACATCAATCTTACACTAATTCAATAAATGTTTTACAAGTAAGATATGTATTTGTTTCAAATAGAAATTACCTACTATCATTAAGTTCCAATTATACTCGAATAACGATTTTTTTAGAATACACAACTATAAACTACTACCTCCCGAGGTTCTCTTCAGAGTGTTTATTTCTGTATATATATAAGCACTGCTCTCGTAACAAACCTGGATCATTCTGCCTGAAGACGGACGACCTCCGTGGCCTATTTGGTAAGACACCTGTCTTACGATCCGGAGGTTGCGGATTAAAAAAAAAAGGATTTCAGTCATGTTTTCACTTAAGGCCTCAAACGTTTTACTGGTTGATTGTAGAAGATTGCCACACGGCAATGGTTCCACAGAGTTGTGCTCTATACAAAATAAATTGTTATACACATTTCGGTCCAACGCTGCTATAACTGCCAGATGTGATTTGTAGTGGGTTCAAGTCCCAAGTTAGAGCGCCTTTGCGGAGAGGAGAGTTTGCTCAAACGGCGTTATTTAAAATTGTCCATTGAATTGATTTGAAGAAAACCACGGGGTAGAAGATAGAAACACGTGTAGCAAGGATTAGTATAATTAATGGAATTTATTTTTAAATATTCTCACATGGAGATGATACTTTTTTCCATGTGGGAGATCAAATCATTTGTTTGTGGCATAGTCATTCTATCCTCTCTTCGGTGTAACATTAGCAGAAAAGAAGCTCATTGAGTTCTTAACACGAAGTAAAAAACGTAACTATTCGAGTGTAGATTCAACCGGATGAGAACCCGATTTGTTTCTCATGTCACTGTAGCGGAATGGTGGAGAGCCCAAAAATACAATAAAGATTAAGTGCATATTAAACTTGACAATAGAGAAATCGACATTCTATTGAATTATATTCTTGTTTTAAATAAAGCCACGATTTGGCGGTCATATTATCGATTACGATCAAAGCACATATTATGGTGCTATACAAAGCACTCAGTCGTAGTCACTCTATAGTCAACACGCTAAGGGCAGGTATTTTAGCGGTGGACTCACACGCAACAGGGGCATTATGTGGAATTATGTGAAAATTTGATTGAATCGGAAGGTGACATGACTTAACTTCAGTTTCTGTTTTCTGATTCCATTGATATTTTTAGTATGCAATTATATGTATCATTCCGAGTCAGGGGTGGAACAATGGGTGCGCAAGAAGGGGAGTTACCCCTGGGCGCACGACGGATAAGGGCGCAGAACAGGAGCTTTGTTAGTAGTGGGTCAAGTAAAAAGAGACGCCGCATACTCAACTTTTTACATTTGTAAACCAGAAATAACAGTTTTATTGACGGCTTATAATAAAAGTGTCAGCACCCGTTCGGTTATCGCAGCACTCTCCGTTGTCGTATTGGGTTGAATGGCAAAAAAATTACACTAAAATTTTACACTGATTTAGGTATTATTTCGATTACGAATAATACGTTAGATAATACAAAGTTACTGTTTATTTCGTAGAATCATATGGTTTCATTTTCATGTGTTTGCTATTTGTTTTTATTCAACCATGGAATGTTTCATGTGGGTGCGACTTCACTCGTGTGATATTGGAAGAAACGCTTCACTCGAGTATCTATTTAGATGGCACTATATCTGGGTGTTTAATGAACTGTATGATGTAAAAGAAATGTAAAATGTATTTTACAATACCTGAATGACTTTGACATTTCTAACTTCTCTCGGATTAAAGAAATAAAAGCGTTTATCGAGTCTATATAAAAGGCTCATGTTTCTAGTTTACTCCTACTAGATTGATTATATTGTCTTGCATATTAATTTGAAGAAAATATGGGTATATCATATAATTTTTCCAAGGACAAGGAAAACATCAAGGCAATAGGGGCTAATATATATTTAGGATATACAGACAAATCAGGCAGACAAGCTGAGGGCCTATATCATTGGCTAGAACTCGAGGAATGAACAGAGCTGAAGTTTCCACGTCCGAATGGCTCTATGAGTCTTGAAAAATGCATGATTATTTTATAGCAATTGTGAGAGAGAAAATAATCTAAAAAAAAAAACAATAATCTAAAATAACACATGTTACATCTCTTTTTTGAGGTCCAGTATCTCACTTATGAAAAGGAGTTATATGAACATAATCATTGTGGCAATTCTGTAGTTGCAAGCTAAAAAAAATCTAAGAAAAAGTTGTTTTTTTTTTATAAATTTTCGTTTACAAATTGTATTGTCGTAGAAATCATAAAATCGTAAAAATGTTTGACGTATAAAGTTTTGGACGTATGAATTTCCACTCGTATATATGTTTTGTCGTATAAATGCTGGCGTATAAGTTTCCGTTGTATAAATGTTGGCGTATAAAATTCCTAGAAACAATATTTCCCCATAACATTTGAATGGATGTGTACGAAATCAATTTTCTGGGTTATTTTAACCGTTCTTTTGGTATGGTTGATTCTATATCATGGAATCGATATTTTCTGGAGTGTATGAATACTGATAACATAGAGGCATTGAAGAATATTCCAATTTCACACTATTAACAAAGAGACAGAACATAATTCTAACTTCACAATGTTTGAAATACGTTAATAAAACCTTACTACCTCACTTCAGATGGTCGAACAGATTTTTCTCCAAGCCTATCGGTCACTCACCGTCTCCTCCCAGTCTCCCTCCACTTGCGACCTCCTAAGATTCTGCTGCATGATATCCAAAAGCCTCTGTAAAGGTCTACCAAGTAGTCTTTTACGTGTTGATGGGTTTGAATAATGATCTTAGTTAACGGCGTTAACTGAGATCTGCTTACATACATTATGCGACTTTATATCACTGTACGATGAAAAAGTGAATATTTAACATACTTAGTTTTCGAGTTTCTTCATTATATGATAGCTTCTGTTTTTTAATGTATTCTCTTTTGAATGTGTTCTTGAAATGGGTCTAAATGTATTATGTACATACTATGTTGCTATCGTTAAACCTGTATTTATTTATTATATATTTATTTGGGCAAACTATCCTTTTTAAGTATTTTTTTTCGGTATCTGAGTGTTCAGACCCATATTTTACAACGGGTAGGTAATATGGGACTACAAAATAATATAACAAAGAAATAATTGAAATTTTTAACAAAATAATTGAAAATGTTGCGACATATGTAAAGAGAGATATTTGCCCAATTAATGCTTTTTTATTTACATGGCAATTCTGTCGAATTTGGGTATTTCTATGAAATAAGCAATTTTGAATAGATTACGTTCATTGAAAATACAGAATATGTACTAAATATAAAATCAAAATAAGCTTTAGACATCAATTTTTTTTTTCGTATTGTATCGTTCAATATATCCGAATTAGTGTTTCGGACATATGAAATAGCGTGGTCGGGAGACAATGTTGTCTTCGACCCCAGAAAGCAGGTCTTTAGGTTTAGACCCTCTGAAACGGCCCCATCTACTCTGTTTCCTATCACTACACGAAGTTCGTTCGTTGGTTGGAAGGCTTGTCGCTATGTGGCAATATCTTCCAACCAACCAAAAATATGTAAGAGGCGTTAAGTAAAAACCAGACTAATTCTTTTATTTTTTTATCAAAAATATGGGTTCCAACGCGATTCTAACTCGCACCCTCCGGGCTGGGAGACAAGCGTCTTATGAACTAGACCACAAAGGTCATCTTACTCGACACACCAGCCTTAAGTTCACATTCATCCCTTATCACTTCAATCCGTATTCTGTCATATATTGCCACTCCGTGTATTCTTCTCAATGCACGCATTTGTAAAGCATTTATTCGGCTCCTATCAGTATTTTCCACGTTTATGTTTCACTCCCATACTCTAAAGTTATCACCAAAATACTTTTGTGGGCTTTCATCTTAGCAGATTTTCATACTGTCTGTTTCGAGAATATGTTTTAGTGCCCCATTGACTTTGCTTCCTATCGCTACACGTCGTTCGATATCCCTCTTAACTCTTCCGTAATTTGAGAAAATACTACCCAAAAATCAGAATTCAATAACTTACTTCAATCTTTCATTATTCACCCATATTTCGCATTTACTTTTCCTCTGACACTTTTCTATCATCATTAGTTTGGATTTTGTTACATTTATTAGCATATATTTCTTTTCGCATCTCTCATACTCATAAAATCAACTGCCCAGGCTTCCGAAATATCACAGATATTGAATATATTATTTGATATGATTTACTGCAACTATTACCAGTTTACCTTGAAAAAGCAATTCATAATCACTTGTTTCTTACGAAAAAAAGTGTGGAATTTCATACATAACAATGCTTAATATTCAATTATTAAATGTTGTTCAACAGGTTTTTTTTTTTCTCAATAAATAAGTTCATTATTACAAAAGTAAACTTGTTTGTAAAATAAGCCAATGTTTGTTGCTAACAGCACTTTTGGTATGAACAAATGGTAGGTTTGTTTATCGAGGTACTAAGCACGTTTAGTGGAAAATATTGCGTATTTGATTATCGTTTCTTACGGTCGGTGATCCCGAAATTTATTTTAAGACTATTTATGGTTAGGAAAGTATATTAAAGGAAATTTTTATGAAGATTATAAATATAAAATTTCTTGAATCCTAAATTTGAATTATAAAGTCAGAGGTTATTACTTGGGTTCTCCAGTATACAGTTTTAGTCAGTAATCACAAATTAAGTATATGTTGTAATTTATTTTATCAAACACTATTTATTCCACTTTTTCAGTGTTTGATAAAATAAATTACAATGTCTTTAAACCTCCACAACGTTAATGCCTTAACTATAAACAATATATAAGTGTATGTTGATAAATGAAACTAGGAATGAATGAAATAGGGAAATAAATTGAAAAAAAAATTAATGACAGAGGTTCCACTTCTTTTTATTCTTAATGATATTTGTATTCAGTATTTTAATCCAAACATTGATGAATGGGGGTTAAACGTGGATGTGGAAAATACTAAAAGAAGCCGCATAGGCATCTGTAGAAATCCGTGCACTGAGAAGAATATATGAGGTACATCTCTGGCATATAGCAATAAATATATACATGCGCACACACACATTCATAGACATAAACACTCATAATACAAAATCAACTATAAATACCCACAAATATGTACTCCTGTAAAACATATACGCATATACAAATACATAAATTAGAAGCACATAGAAATAAATAGATTGTAATTTATTTAATCAAATCAAATACTGTTTATTTCACTTTATAAAGTAAAATAAACCTTGTTTGATTAAACAAATTACAATCTCTTCAAACCTCCACAGTGTTAATGCATTTACTATAGTTAATATATGAAACAAATGATGTATTATGTCCGATAGTGTATGATAGAATTTGGAATGAGGTGATTAAGGATTAATGGGAACTTAAAACTCATGTGTTAAGTATGTAGAACGAATGAATGAAGAAAGATTTACAAAACATATATATATATATTGCAAATGTGAATGGAAGGCGTGGTAGAGAAAAAACGAGGAAATTATTGTATGTTTGGACGAAGTGAATTATATTTTGTAAGATGGAAACGTAGAAAGTGAGAGAAATCTTGTAGAGTTATCAACTTCAAAACGTGATACGATCAAATGAATTAAATTGTGAAACAGAGAAGAGAAAGAAAAACCTTTATAATAGGAGAATTCGAATAGACGAGAGAGAAGCGAAAGATATGTGGCAGAATCGAATTTCGCAGAACTCAATAAGGACATGCCGTTCTGGTGATGATGATGTTTTTGGTTCTTTGTCGTATCCTTTTGCTAACTACAAATGTCATAGCTTAAATACAGCTATTCTAAAGGCTTCAAACGATCATGTTTTGTGAGAGACAACGTTGGCGATGTTAGAATGATATTTGGCAATTAAATTAATAGTCCTAGGAAAATACATACATTTAAATAAATTATAATCTTGGTGAGCATAGGCCAGCCGTTACACTAAATACTAAATCTTAACTACACATAAGATTTTTTATAAATACTACCTAAATAGCAAATCTCTTCAACTTGCTCTAATCTTTCAAATCTGTAGTTGCTTTTTTAAATAAGGGATACATGTGATTTTATTGTTTCATTTTAAAGTTTGGAGTGTGAGAGGTCCGGTCCGACTCTGAATACAATACATAATATAAGGTTAGAAATTCGTACTTAGTATTTAGAACAATGGATTCGGACCATAGACATCAAATTATTTTCAAAACACATTAATACTCTTTATTTTCGGTTGATATCCCTCGACATTTAAAGTTCAGACGGTCAAAAAACTTATAAAATTCATAAAACTTTAATATGTCTAACGCTATGGAATAGGACTAATTAATTAACTTGGGGAATGAACATAAAAAAATAAAAAAATATTAATAAGACACATTTATTTTCCTTTCTCAACGATTCATTTGAGCCTAATCCAATTATGTATAGTAAATATAGTATACTTTCAGTTCTTTATTTTGAATTGTAAGCGCTACTAAGACTAAATTAAATGATTATCTACCTTACATGTATCTTTAATAAACTTTAATAAAAAATCATCAACTTCAATTTAAAAGCAACGTACTCAGTTGGACAAAAATCATACATAGACAAGATGTTTTTATATTACTATAACTCCGTGGCCTAATGAGTAAGACTCTGGACTTCGACCTAGGGATATCGGGTTCGATTCTAGGTAATCTCCAAAAAAGGGTTCCAATCTAATAAAATATTTAGTTATTTATTTAACATAAATACATATGGCGTTATTATTGTTTTTAATTATTTTATTCCAAACAATCAACTTTTATTTCAAATGGGTATGCATGACCGTGTCTTTGACGAAAGTTATATTTGAGAAAAACGAATTAACACTTAAGTAAGTTGTGCCCTTCGTTTATTATTACAAATCGACAAGGATGTGGCACATCTGATTGAGTTTGGAAGATCGTTCCGAAATCGAGTCGAGTGAACCGCAAAATATAATAATAATAATAATTAAAGGACAATTTATATAGCGCCGTTTAGAGAGCAGATTCTCATCAATGGCGCTTCAACCCGGAATCCGAACTCACTATTTATGACGTATTAAAAAAATAGAATAAAAATAAAACAACTTCAGCGTAAGGGTAGTAAGACTACGGTCATTGGATTAGGAACTTCCCCTCATCTGCATATGATTAGAAAAACATATTTGGTAGGAAAACCAAAGAAAATTTACCAAGGAAGGACGAACTACAAAGAAACCTTTGTAGATCTTCCGATATGTGATAATAACGCATTCATATTCAACCATAAATTTTGATGACTTCGCAAAAAAGGTTGTCTCTAAGTGCTTCCTGAAGCTGCACACACCACCCATTTATCTAAGACTATGATGCATACAAAATATAAACTGAAATGACATCACGAAATCTAGTTTTTGTATGAATAATTAACTTAACCATCTGGTTAAGTTTCTATATGACATCAAATATAAAGCCTAAACCATATTCAATATGCAGGCAGTATTTCTTAAATTCAGATAAAACATATTAAAAAATATTATATATTAAAATTAGTGGAATATTTTACGTATTTCTAGTTTATTGAAAACAATCCCGAGATCACTATTCCATACATATAATTTTTTGTACAACTGATATTTCTTTTATAAAACTGATTTTTTTAAATCACGTGTAAAATTAAATAAACGCCACCTTTATGAAAACAAACATTCATACGAAAAAAAAAGGTTAAACAGAAATCTGCTTTAATACTTTGGTAGTATGTAGCATCGACCACTAGGTGGCATCACGTATGTAAATCATGATAACACTTAAGCGCCATGTTTATTTTGGAGATAAATGCACACATGTCGAAAATCACCAAAGTGTGATTCCGGTATATGACGCATGGCTTGTAAAATCACTAATCGGTGTATCCGTACAAAAGAGTCATTCAGTTATAGCATTTAGTACATAGCGGGTCGGTTTATGACCCGCGGGTCGTATGAAGACAACTCTGGTATATGTATGAGTCAGCAATCAAATGAAAGAATACATACATGCACACACACATTCAAATACATAAACACACAAAATACAAAGCCACTCATACATTCCCACAAATATGCACTCCTATAAAACATATTTATACGAGTATACGAAACACCTGGATTCGCAGAATAACAAAGGTAGAATACGTTATAAAGGTGTGCAAGAAAATGAAGTGGCAATGGGCAGGACACATAGCCAGAATGTGAGTCCAATGGTATCCAAGAGGCATAAAAAGGCCCAGAAGAAGACCGAAGGTACGCTGGAAAGATGAAATCGGGAGGCATGGCGGCATCACATGACATCAAAGAGCAAAAAACCGGACTATTTGGAGTCAACTTGGGTAGACCTTCATCCAGCAGTGGATTTACCCTGGTTGACAATGATGTTGATGATACATACATTAGTAGCACATAGAAATAAATTAATAAGTATTATCAAATAATGTATGATTGTATACGGAATGAAGTGATTAGGGGTGAATGTGAACTTAAAGACTGATGTGTTGAGTAAGATGAAGACCACTCTAGAGATGGTTTAGGCACGTGGAACAATTGAATGAAGACTTATAAAACAAAAATATAGTGCAAATGTAAGTGGAAATCGTGAAACAGGAAAACTAATAAAAGCATGATTGGATCAAGTGAATGATATTTTGAAATACGGAAAAGTAAGAGAAAACGTAAGAGATGTACAATTAGGTGTATGTATGTTTAAGAGTCGAAATATATGTATCGAATAAGTCGGGTCTATCATCTCTGTCTACATCAGCAGGGAAATGGCGTGATGGTATGTATGTAAACCGAACAGAAAACCAAGTACACTTAGGCCTCGTATAAGACGGGTTTATACAACGCGGTTTTGATATAACACGGTTGATGAATTGTGGCATATTTTTGTACAATACGCTTTATATAACACGGTTTCAAAATTTTTTTTTTATTAATTAACATGTTTGATTTGGCACACCTAGGGATTGCGCCAGGATTAGTCATGGCGCGATCTGAGGCGCCATGATTAGTCATACTGGGATTGTACTGGAAAAAGATGCCCCATCGAACCTACATATCAAAAAGCGAAAAACGTGCGAAGGGATTCAAGGTGGCGAAAGAAAGAATATCTTTACTCTTATGTTCTAATTCTTCCGGAGATTTCATAATGAAGTCTTTACTTATTAATCGGTCTTTAAGCCCCCGAGTACTGAAATGACATGACAAAAACTACTTTTTCTGTTTATTGGAGAGCAAATAAAAAGGCTTGGACCACAGTTATTATTTTTAAAGATTGGTTTCACAAATGTTTTATACCTGATGCAGAAACTTATATGAGGAAAAAGAATCTTGATTTAAAAATATTATTGATACTGGACAATGCACCAGGACATCCGCTCGATTTAAAACATTCAAATGTTGAAATATTATTTTTATCACCAAACACTACGTCTATAATACAGCCCTTGGACCAAGGAATAATTTCAACATTTAAAGCGTATTACATTCGTCGAACATTTGAAAAAATATTAGATGAGAATTTGACAGTTACACAAGCTTGGAAAAAAATTCTATTCGAAATTGTGTCAATATGGTTTCTGCATCCGTTAAAGAAATAAAACAATCTACTTTAAATGTTTGCTGTAAAAAGCTGTGGCCAGAAGTAGTCCCTGGAGAAAATGTTGTACCACCAATCGAAGATGAATACCAAAAGATAATTAACAATAGTCGTGGTATTCGTGGAGAAGGATTTGATGATTTTGATATTCAATATATCGAAGAAATATTGGAGTATCGTACATTGAACGAAGAAAAATTTGTCGAAATGTTGGATGAACCTACCATAATATTGGAGGATCGTACATTGAACGAAGAAAAATTAGTCGAAATGTTGGATGAAAATAAATATGTAAATATATATTTTGTCGATTGTTCAATAAAAAAAAATAAAGGATATTAACCAACTTCGATATATTTTTTGGAACGCAAAGACTATTTTTGTATGAACTTCAAACCTCGTATAACACGGATTTGTATTACACGACGCTTTTGTGGAACCATATGACCGTGTTATACGAGGCGCAGGTGTATAATAAAATATACGCAAATACTGAGTTTTTTACTTTGCTTAAAAGCAAATAAACTGATAACTCTCGCAGATAGAGGTCCTTTCGAGTTAGAACGAACAACATAATATTTTCTGCACGGCCTTTCGAGTTAGAACAAACAACATAATATTTTCTGCACGACCTTTCGAGTTAGAACAAACAACATAATAGTTTCTGCACGACCTTTCGAGTTAGAACAAACAACATAATATTTTCTGCACGGCCTTTCGAGTTAGAGCAAACAACATAATATTTTCTGCACGGCCTTTCGAGTTAGAACCAACAACATAATATTTTTTGAATTATAAAAAATATTTCCAAAGTACACGGGAGATGTGTAACAATCATAAAAAGTAAATTCATTTTTGTTAGCTGAAGTTAATGTAACATGTATTGTTTTCAACTCGAATAACTAAAAAATATTCGTTCTTGATTTTGATAATTAATTAATTTTATGCAAAAAAAAACATACTTATCAATGTTATGAAAAATAGCGAACGTCACAAATTTTCGTTGGTCATTGAACCAGACCTTCCGCAGAGCTTACAAGTTGGGACAGGTCGAGTCATACCGAAGCAGGGTAATAAGCAAACAGAGACCGATCCTTGAATGAGGCGCTCAGAAAAATATATTGAACGGGTATCCTTCGGAGAATAGCGTTATTCTCTTACTAAAACTACAATCCTCGACTCGGAGAGAATACCATACTCCCTAAATCATGACGAATGGAATGACTTGTTTCTAAGTATCGAAAAACACGTTTCGGATATTTTTATAAAAATATTGATCCAAATGAGCACTGTTATATCGAAGCATTTTAGGAAAAAAAATAATGATAATATACTAAATAAATAAATATAGGTTTATTGTTGATAGCAACATAGTTTGTACATAATATATTTAAATACACTTCAAAAGAGTCTGGGCTCATCTCATAACATCCCCCCGGCCGAGATTCAGCCCCACCAATATAGGGCGAGTCCGGCCGCGAGGACACCAGATGTTTTCAGCTCACACTCGAATATAAATAATAATAAAAGGATCATTTATATAGCGCCGTTTAGAGAGCAGATTCTCCTTATGGACGCTCTTACTCGGGATTCGAACCGATTTTTACTAACAATTTTAAAATATTACAAAATAAATACATTTTCGTTGAGTGTGAGGATAGGAAAGTAGTGACTGCAGTCATGATATATGGAACTTCCCCGTATCTGCATATGTTTAGGAAAAAAAACTGTGGTAAGAAAACCTCAGAAAATTTATCAAAGGAAGACGAACTTCAAAGAAAGCTTTGTAGATCTTTTGATATGTGATATTAACACATTCGGCTTTAGGTGGAGTGTAGTGTATGTGTGTAGTATTCACATGTAACATAACATAAAAAAGGTGAGAGATTTTTAAAGGATTACAATTGAAAAAGAAATATATAATGAAAACTGTCAATGTTTTGTGAATACTACACTATTAAGTTGCGGTAAGGTAGCTTTACACTAGGGTCTTTAAATTATAATACAATAGATAATAGTTAAATGGATTTACAGTAACCAGCGGTAAGTAATACACATCGGGCTTAAGAAAGAGACTGTCGGCCACGATCGGCTAACTTCGGCTTTGTAGAGCGTCGTCTCTGTCATTCATAAGCGTTCTAGGGACAGAGACGACGCTCTACAAAGCCGAAGTTAGTCGATTATGGCCGACAGTCTCTTTCTTAAGCTCGATGTGTATTACTTACCGCCGGGTACTGTACATACAACTTACAAATAATATTTATTCTCATATTCAACATGTACAGTGCATCAATGTCATAAAGAGGATACTGCTGAAACATTTACCAGTTAAAACTGTTGATATAAAGTAAATATCCTAACAACAAGACCACCAATAATACTCAGCATCATCATCCCCATCCCGCCATGCTTCTAAAGGGGTAGGCAGAGAGAAAATTATCTCCATTTCATTCTGTCCTGGCAACACATTTTTTCGCTTATGCCAGGTTCATGCATCTCGTCATGTCTACTATTCTTTCATTCTTTCTCAATTTGATTAATTTGGAAGTGTCATGTTTTTATATGTTTTCCCAAATTTCTCGTACCTTCTATACTACTCGATTAGATTATTTTTACAAATCATTAATTGTTAACGTGACTGAATAAACTAAATGATCCTTTTTTTGTCTTAAGCACTTCATCTTCTTTCAATCATCATTCTTTCATAATTCTTTCGTTTGTTATAATATTATACATTGTTTTTTGTCTTAAGCACTTCATTTTCTTTCAATCATCATTCTATCATAATTCTTTCGTTTGTTATAATACATTGTTTTTTGTCTTAAGCACTTCATCTTCTTTCAATCATCATTCTTTCATAATTCTTTCGTTTGTTATAATACATTGTTTTTTGTCTTAAGCACTTCATCTTCTTTCAATCATCATTCTTTCATAATTATTTCGTTTGTTATAATACATTGTTTTTTTGTCTTAAGCCCTTCATCTTCTTTCAATCATCATTCTATCATAATTCTTTCGTTTGTTATAATACATTGTTTTTTGTCTTAAGCACTTCATCTTCTTTCAATCATCATTCTTTCATAATTCTTTCGTTTGTTATAATACATTGTTTTTTGTCTTAAGCACTTCATCTTCTTTCAATCATCATTCTATCATAATTCTTTCGTTTGTTATAATACATTGTTTTTTGTCTTAAGCACTTCATCTTCTTTCAATCATCATTCTTTCATAATTCTTTCGTTTGTTATAATACATTGTTTTTTGTCTTAAGCACTTCATCTTCTTTCAATCATCATTCTTTCATAATTCTTTCGTTTGTTATAATACATTGTTTTTTTTTTCACACATTCAACGCATCGCTCTACTCTCTATTACATTTTTCTTACTTTCACAACTTTTTAGTCACGTTTGTTCTAGTTTTGCTTGCATATCTTAATGTTGGAACCAAGATTCATTTATGAATAACCCAGCTTTGCTAATCTTGAAATGCTTCGGTCAGTGAACACATTTGCTAATTATTACAAAAAGTTTATATATATAGCGCCATGTAGGGAGAAAACTCTATCAATGGTTTCGTCTTTGAGTAAAAAAATAACTGTAATAGAAAAATAGTTTTAAAAGTAATTTTTCGACTGTTAGAATCGGAAGGTAGTGAATATATATAAAAATGGGTTTGTATCAAGAGCTTACTGAGTATAATTTATTTTTGTTGTAATATAGTTTTTGTCTACAATAATGTGTGCTAAAAATATCTGGTGTCCTCGCCGGGTTTACCATCCTATTGGTGGGGATGTGTCTAAATTGGGAGGATGTTATAAGATGAGCCCAGACCTTTCGATAGTTTCTCGCTTAAATGTATTTTCTTATCCATTTTCCTTAACTGATATATGTAATTTCAGGATATATAATATATGTACGTGTATTTACATGCTATGTTGCTATCAATAAATATATTATTTATTTATATGTATAAAAACATATATGCAAGATAAAATCTAACCTACATAGTTAAGTCAAACAACAAATAAATACTCGAGATCTTTCGATAAGCGATTTGAACATATTCGGCTTTCAGAGGAATTTTATGGATAAAATAGATTCATTTTTAAAGACCTTTAAAAAAGATTGATCTAAAAATTTTGCTGACAACGTAGTCCTACTTCTTTTGGTTCTGCAGATGGAATGGATCAGAAATGCTGATTGAGTTGGCAGACGAGAAAAATAAATTCGTCCATTCCCAGCGAAGTTGAATGGGAACCCGCTAGGGTTCTGGGAAGCAAATAAAAAACTCACAACGCTGGAGGCTACTGTAATGGACGCCGGCAGCCAAGTCTGATACTTTTCAGCGGTATTTCTTAAAAGTTGGACGTTATTATGTGAGTAATTGATATTTCGATAAAGTTAAGCTAGCTGGCGCAGTTCAAAATTGAAACGGTTTCAATTTGGGACATTTAAGAAAAAAAATCAAACAATGGATCGTCGTAATGTTCCAAATTCGTAATATTGATATTATGATGGTATTAAAATATTTATTTCATTTGCATTCAAAAGCTTACGTGTATTACGAGCCAAAAAATTCTTAATACCTAAATTAAACTCTGATTTCTTTGATGTGTTGGACGATTTTAACGGTTGTTGATGCCAATGTTGAGTGATGACCGACGTTTTGAAGGTATTGCAGCCTTCATCTTCAGGATGATGTCAAACATTACCGAATATAGTAAACGCGCAAGAAGCACCCAACTAGTCAACCCCACTCACAATCAAAACGTGAACACATATGTTTGGCCAGCTCAGCTACCCGCTTTCACAACCGCAATGAATTTCACGCCCGCAAAAGTTTCACGCGCGTAATTGTGCGAGCTTATTATATTCTGTAACGTCTTTTTGACATCGCTTCAAAGATGAAAGTTGCATCGCCTTCGAAACGCCGGTCATAATTTAAACCAACTTACCAAGGCAACAAATTAAAAAAAAACATATTTTATTTATAGTTAAGGCATTAACATTGTGGAGGTTTAAAGACATTGTAATTTGTTTTATCAAACACTGTTTATTCCGCTTTTTTGTAACGGTATAACCCTACCGGTTTCAAGGCTTTAAAGTATTGTTTGTGCTCCCCTGATGATTATGTGAAAGCCTTGAAACCGGTAGAGTTATCCCGTTACAAAAATTGGAATAAACATTGTTTGATAAAACAAATCACAAAAAAAAACATTTTAAATGCATTTTCTTTTATTTCCAAGTTCTTATTGGAAACTTACGCTCATTCGACTGCTCTAAAAATAAAATTTAAACTATATACGTATACATTCATTCAGTTGGAAAGCGTAGCAGCGTCGAGAAGTTTTTTTGTTTATTTTTAAGTTAGTGAGCCGTTGCCCGCCAGCAAACTCACCGGCCACATGCCGCGATGCTGGATTTGATGGCACACCGAACTGAGACAGTCAGAGCACACCGGCATGTTTTCCCCCTTCTTTTTTTGAAAGAAAAAATATGACCGAAGTCACAGATTATACCCACGAAAATATAGCGTAAAAAATGGCTATGTCATTCTAGGGGAGTAGCACAGCGCGAGGTTCGAACCGGCGACCTTCCGCACGGAAGGCCAGTGCGTTGCTGAGCGGTCATGCACCTCGCATTTGCACTGTATATTTGTTTTGTTATTCTTTCTTCATTCATTCGTTCTACGTGTCCAAAACATCTCAGAGTGGTCTTCCTTATATTTCTCAGCATATGAACTTTAAGTTCACACTCGTTACGAATCACTTCGTTCCATATTCTGTCTTACATTGTCACACCATGTATTCTTCTAAGTGCACGCATTGTACAGCATGTATACGTCTCTTTTCAGTCTTGTTCCACGTCTACGTTTCACTCATATACATTAAAGTTGGTAAAATTTACTAAGTTGTATAAATTTATAATACTAAATTGCATACAAAATTTTATTCATAGATTAAAAGTCGATTATCTTCAAACTCTGTCATTTGGACTCGTAATAGTTTTGTATCACAGGTGCGATATTATTGTCAATCTAAAAATATGTGTGAAATTCGAGACGTTGCGTTGTGTTGGAAGGAACAAGGTCAAGAGGCAAAGAGGTTTCTAGCGAAATTGACTGCCATTAGTTTGTTTTATCGTATCACGGATGTTTACGGAACATAACAAGCACCACATATGAAATATGTTAGAATACACAAACCTACAACTTTTCTATTCGTTTCAGACATTATATCTTACGAAAAGTAATTTTGAATTCCTGTGGATTATAAACAAAACTCATTTCAGAATTGTTTAGATAATGTTATTATAATATTCATCATTAAACTATGAATAAATGTATCTTCCTTTAATTTATTATAAATTTAAAAAAACTAATTAAGTGCTTTATATATAAAAAAAACAATACCGCTCATGATTTTTATCGAAAATCTCTGGAAAAAATACAGGGAAAATCTTATACTGCAAACGTGTACAATAAGATCGATTGTAAGGGCTTATTTGGAGATTAACTATTGTATTGGGTGTTAACATAAGTTGTGTCCGTTTTTTTTCATATTAAAAATGAGCACCAAAAGTAAAACAAAATGGTAAAGGTTATACGTCATTCGAAAGAAAATTTTCTGCTCTACAAGATATTTTCGACAATTCGAGAGCCAATCCAGCGAAGATAATTTTCCTGAACATCAGTGGCGTGGCGTCCATAGATGCTGTAGAAGTTTCGCATCCCGTAATGATTGAATGTTTTTTTACGCAAAAACAATATTCATTTTTTTTTCAGCATATAAAATAATATAAAGAAAGTTCGGGTTTAAGCTAGTGTATTAATTCAATATTTCAATATTTATTAATATGAACAGCCTATCTTAACTCAAAAATCACGCCACGCCACTGCTGGACATACATTATTCTACAGTAAAACCCCTGATTTGAGGTGTATTTATTTATTGATTGACATCTTTCGTAAAACATGTTGTAAAAGCTTGCTTCCCACCCAAATTTGTTTCCAGATAAATACCAAATAAATATGGACCAATCTGTTATTTTGACAGCATATCTCTGGTTTGCCAGATGCGACCGCTATCATAAGGTTTTCTATACCAAACAAATATATTCCTGTTTTCACATAATGTCATTTTTTTTTATTTTACTATGTTACACTTTCGATTTAAACAATACGCATCTTTCAATTTTTATTTACGTTGTTAGAAGACATTGACGTACAAATTTTAAGTCTGGAAGACTATAGAAACTTGAATAAACCGTATAGCCAATTTGTTTATCAAATAAGAATTAACTATAACGACAAGAAATTTGATGCTATCTTTTGGAAAGATATTAACACCCATGACTGATAAAGTATCCCCATGAAGAAGGTGTCAATGTGGTGAAGTCATCCAGAGACATTTCCGTTTTACTTGGATTTACTTTATTTATTGCCATCCAAGTTGAGCCTTTGAGAATGCAGTAAGAAGTATCCTGTTTCTGAATATTTTTTACACTTGGATCACATAATCTAAAAATCAGAGTATCATCCGCATAAACCTGGGACTCGAAACCCTCCATGTCAATGAGACCACAGATATTAGTATAAAGAACAAAAAGCAGCGGCCCCGGTAACGGCCCTTGTGGAACGCCATAATTCACAATATCCTGAGAGTATTCTTATTGATTGATAATAGCGGGCTGCCTTCTGTTTGACAGATAAGATTCAACCCAAGTGAGGGCAATGCCTGAAAACCCATATCCATTCCTAAGTCTTTGTAAGAGAATTTTACCAGAACAGTAATTAAAGTTATTTTCTCCTCTTCTATCCTAGTCAACAAACCCAGCATCAGTCTTAAAACAATGATTTCGAAGACTGATATTTTCTATATACAGATAAATTACTTGAAACTTATTTATTTAAAGTTATATACGAGTCAATCTGAGCAGAAACAAGAGTCATTAAGTGAAAACTAGACTGGACTGCTGTTTAAAAATAGTTTGGTTCCAACGAAAATCAAATTCGCAACCCCTGGATTGAGATACAGACATTTTACAAAGTATGCCAAAGAGGTCGACCATACGAATCAATATAAGTAAAAATGACACATGATACGAGTACCGTTACACGACGGAAAGATCGATTCTCTGTCATCTCGCAACTCATGCAGCCAAGCTGATTCTTGATGTATGCATCCGTATCAGGATATAGTTGTTAAGGCCGAGAAGGAAGCTCAGATGCTGGACAAGTTTGAGTTTCCACAACCTCGTCCCAGGTGGTGTAGCGACCATGGAGAGGAGGAAATACTGCTACTTCTTTCGGTACGTCGACACAAAGAATCTAGGAAAACAAGAAATATCACACCATCTGCCTGTCGGGGTAGGCAAAGAGGACAGAGCACCGGACTTTTCTATCTCATCACACATCCTTAGCCTCTTCAACATCCATACACCTTCATACTTTATATATTTCCTTCTTTAAGAATACCGTTTACTTGGTCCAACCAGACTTGCCTTGGTCTTTCTCTTCATGCCTTCCACTTGCAATTACATTTGTACTAAATATCTGTCGTGTGGGTATTTTTTCATTCATTCGTTCCACATGCCCAAAGCATTTCTGCGCGGTCTTCTTCATCGTACTCAACACACCAGCCTTAACATTCATCCCTAATTACTTAATTCCCTATTCCATCAGTCCTTGTATTCGTCTCAAAGCACGTATGTCTAGAGTATTTATTCGGGTCTTCTAAGATTTTCCAGAGAAAACAACAAAGTCCCCATACAAACATAAATCTTAGAATATTTAGAAATAAATTACTTTGTTTTTCCACTAATTCAATTAATCCCCCAACAATAAGAGGTAAAAAGATTTGTAACGTCCAAGACAAGGGAGATAAACTATATAAGAATGGCGTATATTAAATACACTGTGCTTGTGAAATCACATTTATTGGAATGACGCAAAGAAACATTGGCACTAGAATAGAAGAACATAAGCGTTGGCTATTTAATAACACTTTTTTTAGAATTTGCAAACCATATTATTCAGACGAATCATAATTACAAAGATAGAAAAGTTAAAGTTTTACAAAAATTATATAAAACAATGTATTAAGAATATACATAGGCACACAAAGTCATTAGCAAAAATAAAAAAGTCATAAATAACCAAGGAATGCAAAAAGTTTCACCTTTCTTAAAACATTTCTCATTTGGGGCAATATACCACATACACTTCTGATATAAGATTACACAAGTTTAACCTAAGCATCACTCTCGTAACAATCCGGGATAGGAGGTAGAAACATGTGTAACAGTGATTAATTAAATAAGTGGAATAACAAAGTACAAATATTATTCAATATTCTAATATGGAGTTTCACAAATTTTAAGTCGAAATCTTTGATAAATTAATTTATTAATGTTTATTTACCAGGCTTGTATTCAGACAGTGTTACTGTGTGGAAGTGAAACTTGAACGACCTAGTCACCACGAAAGAAGACTGAACAACGTCTACATACGGAGTTCGCGCAGTTGGGTATTGCTAGTGGCAGGATAAGATTATAAATGAAGAAATTCTCAATAACGCCGGTATGCTAAGTATAGTATGGCGACTCTTCAATTAAAAAGGCTACGCTGGCTCGGCCATGTAGTAAGAATGTGAAATAGCAGACGTCAAGAGAAACCAGGGGCGCCCTAAGCGAAGAAATAAGGACACCTGAAAAAGAAACATCTTATCATTTGGTTTAAACATTCTGTGCTGAAAGGAGTAAGTGAAAAATCGAAACCTGTGGAGAAGTATTGTTATTGAAGGGAAGTGTTCACGACCAGACATGGCTGGATAACTAACCTGTATTGGAAGCGAACACAAAGAATGCAGCACTATGAGGTACCGAATGATTTTGTCCATTTTTGCAGAGGTTATGTGTCTAGGTTTGGACTCCTCAGCCACACTGAGAGACGTGTCGGAGATACTCGTTCTACGTCAGACCATCATCTCTCATAGATGGAAGGAAGGCATCATATTAAGACAATTTTATTGTATACAATCCAAGTGTCCCTCTCAAACAGTGGTCAGAAATAATTTACACCATAAAACGATTAATAAGGTGGTAGTTATGATATAAAGCAAGAATAATATATATGTACAATAATTTGAAGTACTTACCCAGTGGTTCTCAAGAGAAATTAAACGGTCGTAAAAGCGACTTAAGTCAAATTTCATTTCATTATGACTCAAGAATACGAACTTTAATGAATTAATTTATTATTTTTCTGTACATGGTACGAAAATGCATATAAGAATAACCGCTGCAGTTTAAAGATATACACTTCGGAAATCATGTAAAAAACATATATTTTTCTTTGCCCATCATGCTTAAGTTTTATGCTCAGATACCGAGATCTGCTGACCGACTAAATAAGAATTCCTATTTTAAGTAGGCCAGCTTATCACATGTGTCAATTAAATATGACTGTCTTGTCTTGTCACTGAAAAGAGGATAAAAACTCGAGAAATTTTATAATTACAGAAAAAAACTGAAAAGCAATAATAGCGTGTCACAAAAAATATGCTAATGATGCATAAACATCAAGAATTCATTATCAAACGTTTCGGATTAAACTTTGTGGAACTTCATACTTAATTATTGCACTTAAAACACTAATCCCACGACACGTGTTTCTAGCCTCTACCAGTATCTACACCAACGACCCCTTAAAATAAAAAAAAACCCTATAGGATATTGCTCCTAATATATTCCTCTGAGATATTGCTGCTAAAATAACCCTCTGAACGAATAAAACGCATAACGCCTATGCTCACTAGTGAACTTGTAAAACAACCGAAAATATACAAATGTCTTAATCTAATGGCCGCAGCCACCACCTTCCTATCCTTACACACAAATTGTTTTATTTAATGTAATATTTTTAATCTGCCAATAATGATTCGTTCGAATCCCAAGTTAGAGCGCCCTTTAGCAGAGTCTGCTCTCTAAACGGGGCTATATAAATTGTCATTTTATTATCGTTATTATCATACAAGTGTTACATGGTATAATAATATCTTCAAATATCAACATGTGTTTTAATCTCCATTGAACCCAGGTGAAAATAGATTGATATACCGACCGATAGTAAGGGTGACGTATTAGAGGAGGGTGATCTAATTTTGACACAGTACGCGTCGTAGTGACCCCCTCTGCCCCCCTCTGAGCTTGATTTATAGTCAACTTTAATTAAAACTCTCGACCGTAACGTAAACACATGAATATGTAGATATTCAGTAGGTAGCGAAAGGAAAAATAAGTGGTAGCGCGGACGAGCTTTGTATGCTTCACACATTTTGTACTTAGAACAAACATCAATAATAATAAAAATGTTTTAAGACAATACTTAGCAAAAATAACCTTTCACACATCGGCAATAAAAGGGTTGCAAATATACAATTATATATTTAATATCAGATTACGTGTGATGTTCTAGTAAATAGTATAAATTTTTAGCAAGAAAATTGAACACATGTGGTACAAACATAATCCACTTGTTCGCACCGTACACATATATCAAATACTGTCCAAATATTTATGGGCGGAAGTCAGTTTTTTGGCTCTAATGTTAGAAATAGCAGTTATCGTGTTGTGTTACTTTTCTTGATATATATTAATCCAATTGGTAACGTTTGTCTTCCAATCTGGTGGTTGCGAGTTTGATTCCCGTTAGAACCCAGTTTTTGTATTAAAAAGGATTTCAGTCTGTTCAATAAGGTATCCTTAAAATGTTTTTGGTTGATTGAGAAATATTACAACATGTTAATAAACTCGCCAGGTGTTATGTATTACGTACAACGAAAGTGTAATAGAATTATAGAATAAAATATATTTATTTATCACCATTCCAAATCTTTTTAACTTTGTTCTTCGTTGTTACTTCAATTTTGTAATTTTTGTTCCATAAAGGGGCTGGTTAAACTCTTATTTGAACGCTATTATACAAAAATGACCCAACCCATATCGTACCTGTTTTGAGGCAATTTATTTATTAATATCATAAAGGAAAATAAAAAACTGTAAAATTAAAAAAAATCAAACGATAAGGTATGAATGAGTATACCCCAAAAAATTTAACAATTTATTACACATATATCTTTCAAGATATGATGCTTGAACATGCCAGCCAATGCATAATAAAAGTACTCAACAGTACACGACTTAAAAATTATAAGTTAAAATAAATAATGTCCCCCAAGGTTATATTGAATGAATGAATGCCCATAAACCGTGGCTAGTATACGACGACCTCCGTGCTCTAGTTGGTAAGACGCCTGTCTCCCAACTCGGAAGTTGCAGGTTCAAATCCCGCTGGAACCCAGATTTTTTGGAAAAAGGATTCCAGTCTGGTTTTCACTTAAGGATAAGGCGGGTTTATTGCCATGAAGAGATTTTCACATGGCAATAAACCCGCCAGGTTTTACTGTATATAACGAAAGTGTAATACAATACAAAGTGGGTGATCAGGGTACCCGCGTTGCTGCCACCAGAGATCTATGAAAAATTAAAAGCGTTTGGAATGAAGTCCTTACGATATTTATCAGAGAAATACTAAACTACTTACGGGTAACCTATTATATTAGTATTAATTACATGATAATATACATTAAGCACGTTCAGAATGAAGTTAGCAACGAAAATTTGTCTTAACGACATCTATCAGAGACGACTATTTATTTTGTTCCATCTTCAAAATGTCGAGAAACAACTGCCCAAATAATTTGGGTAATCAATGGCCAAAACGTCTGCCTATCAACAAGAACAACTTATTTTGTTTCATTTTCAAAATGACGACAAAATAACCTCCCGAGAAATTTGGGTGAACAATGGCCAACTTTCATGTACAAAAAGAACTTATTTTTGGTCCATCTTTAGAATGACGCATAAAACCGCCCAAGGAATTTGGGTAAACAAAGGCCAACGTAACCGCACGATATACAATTTTAAACATTTAAGAATACAACGAAACAACACGTCTTTTAACGAGTCTAGTTGATATTCTACTGAAGGTAGATGTATCAAATTTTAACTTTACGATCGCCTGATTATGCGGTAGACTTGTTCAGGTCGTAAAGTTTAGGACCCGTACTATTTATATTCATTTATTTGGCTTGACATACACACTACGATCAAACTGAGATTGTTTATTGGCCCTCTAAGTTCACTGCTCTTCGTTTTTACGTCGTCTTTTAATGTCCATGCAGTAAGACTCTGGAACCAGTTACAAACCAATGTTAGACTCGTTCCGTCCTTGGCCCGATTTGACTGAAAAGCGACTGAAAAAACTCTTGGCTGTCTGAAAAAAAAGATTTTTTTTTCAGACAGCCGCCATTTTATGGTACCAACTATAACGACATTATTTCTTATCAAGAAACTGTGTATAATTTTTGCTTCAGATTTACGAAAGGGTTCAAATTATGTCGACCAGCTCACCCCCTTTTTTATGACAAGATATAACAGCTGATAACGTCTTGAATTTTCTTTTTTTTTTTCAAAATTTTTTTGTACATTCTCAAATCATCAATACACAAACTGTAAAAAATGTATTGTAAAAATATTTTTTGTTTTTTTTTTATTTAGTCTGAAAAAACGTCCGAAATTCACGCCTCTAGAGTAGAATATCCCCTTAATTAACTCAGATCAACCTTTCTCTTCACTTTCGTTCTCACAGTTTCACAATGCGCTTACTTTCCTGTATTCATTTGCGTCATTGCTATCCCCCTTTTCTGTAATGCAGAACTTTCGACAATAGTTTTCTTCTTTGTTGCCGAATCTACGAGTACCATAAAAATATGGTTTTTTCTCTCTCATCAATTAAACTTATATTTTAATTTTTTTTAAATAAATTGGTAGTTGTTGCGATAAGAAGGGGATTTTATTTCGGAATATGAACTTTTTTAAAACATTGACGCTGTTGTCTTCGATTAAGCGATAAGCGACTCCTTTGCATACCAGCACACACCACCTCTTTTTACACGTCTCCAGTTTATTCGGCGCGATTGAAGTACAAACTTCCAAGAGTTGTAATTTGGGCACAATCCTTAATTTTAGATCACCCTGATGTAATTTATACAAATTTGTCATCTTACGAACTCCTTTTCGCTTGTCCTTTCATTATATTTTAGAGATTTTGTATTGATTTTTCAACTTATATTTCAATTAATATGTTTATTTTCAAATATGTCACGGATCAAACAACTTAACGTATACAACCTGGTTGGTAGAAAGAAGTTCCTGTACCTATCTACGAGTATATATCATTGAACCAACTTGATGTATCATATATAATCAAGTATACAAAATATAAAGAAACACTTTTTATTTTATTGCACTTGACCAGTATACAACCTTGCGATTTAATTGTAAATTTACAGTTAATACGTCGATCAATAAGTCCCGGGGCTAACCACAGATGGCGCCTCTAATAACAAATCCATACCATTCTCAGTTAGTACCAGCCTTTAGAAGCTACGTGTCAAACTTTCATGACATTCCGACATTGTGTCATTGAGTTACAGTGGTTTTAGTGACGCTACTTTTGCTATTTTCAAAACAATGGAAAAAACCAAATTTCGTGTGTTGAAACATTGCTTTTAATGGGAAAAAATACGGTTCAAACTCAGCGATGGCTTGAAAAGTGTTATGTGGGTTCTGCTCCGTCGAAAACAACCATTTGTCGGTGGTATGCTGATTTCAAACTAGGTCGTACAGACACAAAATTTAATGATGCTGAACGCTCTGGTCGTTTAAATGAGGCTGTTACAATAGAAAACATTAAAAAAAACCCTCAAAATCGTGATGGAAAATCGCAAAGTAAAGTTGCATGAGATAGCTGACATCCTGAAGATATCATTTGGTAGTGTTTACACTATTTTGCATGAACATTTGGTCATGAAAAAGCTTTTTTCGAAATGGGTGCCGCGTTTGAATGTATCGCTCTTGAAGGAGACTATGTTGATGAATAAAGAAGAATTTTGGCAAACAAATGTTGTTTTAGTAGTTAGTCCCGGGACTTATTGATCGATGTGTTATGCCCATTATAATTTGAGGATTTAAAAATTGATTAGTTCCTTTAATATTGGGAGCTTGTGATACAGCTTTCTCTCGAATAAATAGTTTAAGTTTTTGACTTCTACCCCCTTCATTAATTTTTTTATTATTGTCGATCTCTTGCAACCAACAAAGGACCATCATTTTTAATAAAATTGGGTACCAATGAGAATCGAACCTGTAACCATCGAGTCGGAAGATATGTGGTTTACCAACTAAGCCACGAAGATCGTAACTCGTCTTTTGTATTTTTGCATTCACGTTTATATGATGGATTCAATATCATTGGATATTTGAAATAAAAGAAATGTGCTTAACATTTTTTTTTATGTTTCGAGCTTTGCTTTATGGAATATTTAAAATAATAATTTTATATATAAATTCTACGCGGAGATGGCTCGGCTATGTGGAAAGAATGGATGAAGAAAGACTAACAAAACATATATAAAGTGCAAACCTGAGTGGAAGGCGTGTGAGAGGAAGAACAAGGAATGTATGGTTGGATCAAGTAGATGTTTGAGAAGGTGTATGGATGTAGGAGAGGCTAAGAATGTGTATGTCGAGATATGAAAGTTTACCGCTCTGTCCTCTTTGTCTAACCTGACATGTTAAATGGCGTGATGGTTTGTATGTACAAAGCAAATTTTATGAAAGTGATTAAAAACACGTCTTTTGTGAATTTCATTTATGCACATTTGATACACGTTCATTTGAATTTATACATAAATACACACCATCACGTCATTTCCCTGTCGAGATAGGTAGAAAGGACTAAGCGCCAGACCTTCCCATCTCGACACACAACTTTCGCCCCTTCTATATGCATACACATTAACATACGAGTACAACTCCTATGATTTTTCGGACTTATTACGTTTCCTTTTTTCAAAATATCATTCACTTGATCCAACTACGCATTCTTTGGTCTTCCTCTACCACACTTTCCACTGATATTTGAACTACGTATTTATTTTTGTTAGTCTTTCTTCATTAATTAGTTCTATATTCGGATTGAAAACAATTTATTTTCATAAAATAATTTATCGTTTAGCTTACAATGCCTAGTTTAAATGACAATTCAACTAGGTTATGGTTCTTTCCAATTGTATATCTCACAATACTAACTAAGTATCGTAACAGTGGCATCTGATGCAAATTTCGCATTGTCAACATAATGAGATGGAATTTAATAAAAGGTGACATTTGTTTCAATATCAACATAATATCAAATTTAATGTAAGGTGACACACCTATTTGTGTCCATAAAAATAGTCAATGTAGCACTACAAGAGCCTACAAATAGTGTAAAGATCTGGTAAAATCTGGTCGTTTTGGTTTCAATATATGAAGGCATCCCTCGAAAAGGGGTCTATATGAAGAAATAAAATTTTACAGGAGAAATAAAAAACGATTCACACATTTATTAGATGGATTTTTTCATAATAAAAGTATTATTTAGATAAATAAAAAACACACTGGACTGATTACAAAATATTTTTTATTAAAAGAAGAAACATTAAAGTAAAAAAAATACAAAAATATGTTATTTCAGTGGAAAAGGGGTCTAAATGCGAGATAATATTTATAACAGACGTAAAGGGGTCTATGTGAAATATAGACTAACCCTGTACTTATTTTATTCAATAGCATTAAGATTTTCATAGAAAGACCTGTATTATAATGGAATGTATTGACACATGTCCAAAGGCGTAGAGTATAAAAGAGCTAACTCTCAAGTTAGAGCTTTAGGCATTACGTTGGTTCCAGGCCACATTTTAAACGTTTTCCATGGTTGCTAATATTGTGAGATTTTCTAGCACTGACCGATGTAGAGTTGTCACCAGATATTCGAATCCACATGACTTCCGTAATTTAAAAAAAATTATCACGCTTAACATCGTTTTCTATCAATGCAATATCTTTAAATTCTTCCTGCTGCATCTCAACTACACAAAAAGGCTTATTTAGCCTGGCCTCTCCAATTACATATTTCCACATAGATGGAATATACACAATATCTGTTATTTTTCTCTTCTCAATCAGAGCAAAATCCCTGTCGCAAGGAAGGAAGCTATGCCTGGAGCATAAAAACTTTTTCTCAATGACTGTGAAATAATTTAAGCGTACCAAGTAATTGTACAATATTATCATTCGCCAGTTATTGTTTTGACCTACACACCAGTCACTCCAAATAACGTTGTTCTCCAAACTGTAAAGGCTTATATTTTGCTACTGTGTATTTCAAAATACATGAAGCTATCTCTGCAGAACCTCGTTTACCTATGGTATCATTCCAAATATTCATGGTAACTTCATTCGACCCAACATCATGAATTGCAAAGCTGTCGTTGATAATAAACATTCTGATGTGTCAAATTTGGACAAGATATCACCTGTTGTAAATTAACACATAGCACTATAAAACAAGTATTTCGCTTTGATATATCCGTGTCTTGTTTTAAATATTCATATACTGCCTCAGACCTACGGTGACGAAGTTCAGTTTCAGTTGCAATTGAATTTTGGTCTTCAAGAGAATTGGCATTTAATGTATAGCTCGTCACAGTGTCTACATGTGTCAGAACGCGGAAAACCAAATCTTGATTTAAATTCGCTTTTGAATATTTCACAGTAAGTATGTCGTTTGATAGCAGTACCAGGATACAATTGTTTAAATAGTCTGTATATTTTATTAATGGATAAATCTGCTGGTAGACAATCATTACTGTTTTTTTTGCCTTGAATAATGACTTTTTTGAGTAGCAAAAGAGTATATGTGGTATCTTATAGGCTGTTTTTGTTCCTCTGATAGTTTGAAAGGTATATTACTGTATTTTCCACGACCATCGACGGGAGGTAGATTCCCTATTTTTATTTTTGCTTGTATGTTCTGTATTCTTTTATGAGATACAGCAATTATATCGGAAAAGTTTTTTTACACACGTCATCTTTTACCCCTACAACATGGTATACGAACGTGGATGTTCTGCGAGACGTCTCCTTGGTTTTTCCAGGAGCACGTCTACGATGAGTACATACTTTAAGGCATTGTGCCAGAAAAGCGGATTGTTCGTTGTTCATTTAATAAAATAAAAAAAAAACACATTTTTTTCTTCGAAGGTAATGCTTTGGGATCCTTTCTTTTCGCATCCCTTTTTGCTGCAAATGCGTTCCTAAAAATAATAATGAATAATTAATTAAAAATATACCATACAATATGCATACGTCATATTACGTGTTATTGCAAAAAAACATGTAGACCACTTTTCTACTCATTCTTTCGGGCTTCTTTTTTGCAGGTTTTAGAACCCCAACACTCGTTAAATACTCTTCACCACTGTTTCTTTTTGTTTTCTGATATTTTATTTCCAATTTTGAACACATATCTTACGTTTTCGTTGTTTATTTATCGTTTAAAGTGCTGCTGCTGTCAAAGAGACGTTCGGCGAGTCAGCCATCTTGACAACTGTCAGAATCATATAGACCCCTTTTGCAGGTTAAGCAACTTAACGGAGTGAATTGTGTGAAATGTATTGCCAAGCAAAATAGATAAAAAAAATTGTAGATCAGTACTGCTATGTATGGTAGACCTTTTTTTTTACAATAAAATCACTTTTTGGCCCAATGCATAATATATACCCCTTTTCGAGGGATGCCTTCATATGTAGATGTACGAGTATTTGAGTGAAAAATATATGTCTTTTTTTTAACTTTTAGTATCGACAACGATCTCCATGACTTAGTTGGTTAGACCCGTTTTCCAACCTAGAGATTGCAGGTTCTTATCCCGTTGGAACCCAGATTTTTCTAAAAAAGTATATCAGTCTTATTTTTATTCGAGGCCTATTAAACATATTGTATTATTTAAAGGTGAAGCATTAACACTGTGGAGGTTTAGACATTGTAATTTGTTGATGAGGTGAAAACCTTGAAACCAGTAGGGTTATACCGTTATATAAAGTGGAATAAACTGTGCCTGACTAAACAAATTAAAATTCTTTAACATATTTCTGGTTGGTTGGAAGAGATTGCCGCCAGGTTGTACTATGCGACGAAACTTTAATACAATACAAAAGGCAATATTTGTTTTAATTTATTTGACATTTTTTACAGGTTTATCCTAATTACATACACGTAGATAAATGACAACAGGAACAATGTTACTCATACTTCCCTATGAAGTTACTCAATTATATCAACAAAGATTATTAGGGAGTTTAATCCTCAATTTATTCGCTGAGATTTGGAACATATCGATATCAGCAAATACATTAAACAAGGTTATCCCGTGTGCGAGTGGTGATGCTCTTAACAGCTGTTTGTAAATACAACACCAAAAGAATCTTAATTCACGATGGCGTAATTGTCCGGTACATTAAACAAAAGTTTGTCATGAACAAAGAGCTTGAAATTTTTCCCGTTAGTCCTTGATATATGTCTAAACAGGTGCGTAGATCTCTTCTTACGTTTATAGAGAAATATCCAAGTATACCCATTAAAAATGTAGGATAAAGCCATGAATAAAATCCATACTCTTTGTGATAAAGGTATGGCAGATATCTTTCTTTGGAATAGCTCAACTATCAGGAAATTCTGAATTCCTTTCGGGTTATTAATGATTGAGCCGCACTCTAATCTAAAGACATTATAACAGCGCCACAGTCAAATACGTATACTATTTTTGTCCAGAGTTCTGGAAAGTACTAGACATTTCACGAATCAAGTTCTCCTCGCTGCAAGACACCCGGTTCCGGGAAGGATAGCGGTTGGAATAGTCTGCTCAAAAATTGACGACTCATCTTGGTGCACAAAACCTTCTGTCCTTCGAGTCTCAGCACTGGCCTTGTTCTACTCAACAGCTAAATATGCCTGCTCTTTTTGAAATATATTGAGTCACGCTGATCAGGTGGATAAGGCCCTGAATGAGACATGCCGTCAAATAACTCTGACGCATTGAGCCCTTGTCAATAAACAGTTGTCAAGGGCCTCATACGCCGAAACAGACGTCCTGAGGGTTTAAACAAAATTAATAGAACTTACCTAAATCAGTGTTCAACAAGTATGATGTCCCAAATAACGTCGCTTTAAATAAAACTATAAATATTACTTTTTATGTTAAATGCATAATAGTTTTTGTAAAGATATTCACAAAACAAAAATAAATGACCACAGATTCAGATCTTACGAGAAAGTATTGTTATACATCCAACATAAAGAGTGAGGACTAGATATACAGCCTCAATTGTGAATTATAAATATTCGACCCCGAGAGTGAGTTCAAAATATCCAGCCTAAACAAAAAAACTCAAAAACACACCATCACTAGTGAGCATTAAATATCAAACAGTGGGCATTTAAAATCCAACCTTATGTTAAAAAGAACACTAAATTTCCAGGTAACATCACAAGCTTCAAGCCTCAATAATTAGTGCACACTCGATTTCAAATCTCTATTGTAAGTGAAATATATAAGTACTCGTATAAAGCCTTAAAAATTAGTTAAGGATGCAAACCTTGAGAAGAACACAATATATCCTGTCTTAATCATATTTGGTATACACCAAGCCTCAAGAGTGCACCCTAGATACTTTACCTCAACATTTAACAGTAGATATCTAGTCTCAATCATCCACTGTCAAGAGTTCCAAATGTCTAGTGCTAAGCTTAAAAGTGAGTGAGATATATAGCTATAAATGAAATACCTTTTAAGTGAGTTTTAGATACCCAATATTATAGTTAGAAATTAAATACCTTTTGAGTGAGTTTTAGATACCCAATATTAGAAGTATTAAAAACCTAATCTCATGAGATCTTGACATTCATTTTCTAGATACCTAGGGCACTAGATAACCAGCTTCAGTATGATCTAGCTATTTGAGCACTAGAAATCTAGCCTGAAGAGTGAACTTGTGATATCAATCTTCAAGAGTATTCGTACTCAACATTTAACTACAGATTGTCTCAAGAGTGAGCATTAGACCCCTAGTCTCAAGTCAGTTAAGAAAACTACAGTTGGGTTATTACAAAAATGATGGTGTTTTGCAGACATACCTTAGTGTCAGGCTGCGCCTTGGCCACGGCCGCCTTCATCATGACGAACGTGGAGCGCCGCCTGGTGCCTGCCGAAGCAGCGGCAGCCTGGCGCCGACATCACATCCTCGCGCCGGGCATTTTGCCGACCTCTTCCGTAGTTAACACTGCACTTAACAACTGCCACCTTTTAACGACACTGCATTGCACACTGGATTACACTAGAGCACTATTGCAATGCCAAAATGGAAGAACTTAACTTTTTTGAATTTGGAATCGGAAGAACTTAACTTTTTAGAATTTCGAATCGGAAAGCACTCTTATTATAAAATTTTGGAATGGTGCTACTTTATTTACGATCCTTATTTTTTAAATTTGGAAGTGACGTTTTTAAAATTTGGAAGCAGCTGAAATGTTTTATATTTATGTTGATGATTTTTTTATTTAGAATTTAAAACTGTAATTTTTGTACGATGGAAACGAAAAAAAACTACCTATATATTTTTTTTACTAAAGAACAAAGAAATGTTTTCAACTAAGTTATATTAAATTTCTAAATTAACGATTATCTTTCAATGAAATTTTTTTGTTAATATTGTTGATGAACGATCTTAATTAGTGAGTTCGATCAATAATTAATTATCTGTTTATTGGAAACAAGATATTTAGTCCGTGGAGCAATTGTGATAAAAATTAAGTGCGGTGCGGTATGAGTATTAAATATTTTAATTGAAATTTTATAAATTATTTTTATTCAACTTCGATGTTGTTTATTTTTTATACTTTGGGCAATCAAGCTACTGAAAGTTAGAAAAAAAATATTTGATTTTATTTAGAAAAACAAAATAATTTATTTGCTGATCATTTGAACGCATGTGTACACATGAAAATGTAATATTTGCAATATCGAATAAGGATAGATCAATTGAGAAAGTCAGATAAATTGTAGGAGTTGTGTGAGAAGATTAATGGGTGTGTTGTATTACATTTTCATTGTATTATATATAGTACGACTTGGCGGGTTTTTTACTACATGGCAATCTATTCCAATCAATCAAAAAGGTGTTGTAGAGGCCGTAAGTAAAAATTAGAATGGAACACTTTAAAAAATTTGATACCAATAGAAATCGAACCCACAACCCTCGAGTTCGAAAACCGACGGCAGAAGATTCCGGGTTGAAAGATTTAGGATTAATCATTCAATGAATTCAAACCCACTATTCTTGAAACACTAAAATATTACAACATAAATTTCTGTTGAGCGTAAAGATAGGAAGGTGGGAGCTGTGGCCATTAGATTAGGTATGTTACTTCCCGCATCTGCATATGTTAAGAAAAATATATTTGGCAATAAAACACAGAAAACTTACAAAGGGAAGACGAACTACGCTGATCTTCCGATATATGATAGTAACATACACACACTCGGCTTTAGGTGTTCATATATAATCATGAATTTTATTAAGACCTCCCAAAAGAAAGTCAGGTAAAACACCTTTTTTTTCGACGAGGTTATGGATTTCATTCCCGTGGAAACTATCCATTTAAAAAAGAAAAGAATCATTCTAATTTCCACTTTAGACCGCTTCAAGATCTTTCTAGATATGTTGTAAGATTGTCACACGCCAATAAGCTCGTCAGGTTGTAATGTATACAATATAAGTGTAATACAACACAATAGACGAGAAATATGATTTAAGTAAAATATACTTCTAAATTTAGAGGTTAAAAATCGTTATATTCACAAAAAATTAAGAAGGGTACGTCTGGTTTTCACATCAGGTCCGGCCCTTTTGACATATTTCTCGTTGGCTTTAATATTGGCAATGAGCAATAAACTCGTCAGTTTGTACTTAACATAATACAACGAAAGCGTAACATAATACAATACGATGTTTTTGAGTGGCTTTTTTTGCAAATAATCAGGTATTTTCGTTAGTTATATAAAAAAAAGTTTTTTTACGTATGATATATGTATGTACTGAAACTACTAAGTTATGACAGGTGAGTTTGTAAATGTTAAAATGTGTCGGACAGCAGCTCGGAGACGGGCACATTGAATAAAATTGTGACAATATATTATATTTATTATTTTTCGTTCGAGTTGTTATATCTCACGAGCAATTGCAGCTCGAATTGATTGCATTGTTTACGTGTTTCAATGCTAATTTCGTGGATATGTCAGCTGTTTCTGAACAGGCAATGCGAGACAGTCGATATAGGCCGTTAATTTTATGTTGAGTAAATTATATTATAATATATAAAAAATTTAATATAATTTTTAAAACTGGTGCGTTTAAAGAAAAAGAGTTTTGAGGTATTAAATAAAATATTTTATATTTGATGTTGCCACTTGTTGGCAATATTTTGACAAACAAATGCGAACGTTTTTCAACAACCGTTCGTATTATTTGCTTCTACCTCTGTTCATTGTTGCAGAACAAAGGCGAGCCCCTGAAGAGAAAACAAGTCAAAATATCGTTTTTTCTTTTTCTAAAATATGTTGTCGGCGCCCTTATGGGGTGGGGTCTATTATTATTGCGTATTCCAGTGTAACATATTTACTTTATTTACAGAAAAAAATGTTTTTTTATGTATTTACTGAAAATTTACAAAATATTTATTTGGAAAAACGCTTATGTTTTCAAACATTTTATACTGTGTATGGTTATTTTATTTTATATAAAAAAATTGGAATCTAGAGATATAAAATTTTATTTTATTTTATTATTTTATTTACGTCGACACGATCACTATCCTGAAACAAAGAAAAATATACACGTCAATAAAGACAATATCTGCATATAGACAAATACCTAGAAAAAAATTGAATGAATCAAATTCTGGAAAGGAAAGATTAAGCATTTATAAAATCAATATACGTATATATTACGAAGACTTAGAAAAACATGACAAAAACTATATTAATTAAATTCTGAAGACGGGAGAGTGATTAACATCTATATAAACAATATACGAGTATGTACATTTTATGAAGATCTAGAAAAACATGGAAAAACAAAATAAATACAATTCTGAAGACGAAAGGGTGATTAAATTTCATAAGAATTTGCACTTTCACCATTTAAAAATAAAAATAATAAAACCTTCTGTTTGTACTATCGATATTCATTTTCTAATACTTATTAACGTCCGATATTTACAAAAATCAATGATAATCTGATCACTTGAGTATACATTTCAAAACAGGATTCATCTTGTTTGGAAGTGCATTGTACTACGAAATGAGTCATGGTGAATCACATATGACATCAATACGCACGAATTTGTGGAATGACCTGATACATACCATCACGTCATTTACATGTCAGAGTAGACAGAGAGGACAGAACCCCAGACTTTCCTATCTCGGCAAACATTCGCCTCTTCCATATGACCATATCCATATAACTCTTGAGTTTTTTTCTGACTTTCTACGTTTTCTTCTTTCTAAATTTCTTGGTCTTCCTCTACAATACCATCCATTTACATTGTATTTTTCTAGTTGTTTTGTTAGTCTTCCTTCATTTATTTGTTTTACATGCTCAAACCATTTCAAAGTGCTCTTCATCTTACTCAACCAATCAGACTTAAGTTCACATTCGCCCCTTATCACTTCATTCCGTATTGTCATTAATTATCACCCTATGTATCCTTCTCAGTGCAGGACAATTAATTGATTATGAGTGATAGCTAATCGTATCAAAACCCGTGGACTGGGGCTCACGTTACGTTTTCCACAAAAGTTTATTTGGTTGTACGGTTGAAATGAAATGTATTTTCTAAGAGCCTAACATCAATCGGAAGACTTTCTAACGTCATTCATGAATCACAAGGCTCAAGGATATGGACCGCATTGTTTCTCAAGTTGAATATGAAGCCAGCGGAAGGACAGTGAACCTTTAAAGTGTTAAAGTGCTCAATAGCCGACATTGAAGATGTTATCTGACGGTCTGACGTCAATTCGCACGCGTGGACATGCAAATCAGCGCAGCGCTTGCAAAACTATTGAGAAAAACATTACGTGATTGACATGTATCGGTAAAGATTTCAAATACGTCAAAAGAAATTTAACTAAATAATAAATAATTAACAACGATAGCTGATAACCTTTTGTGACTGTTGAACTTCATACTCCCACTTGTGGACAGCTAAATTATTTCGAATTGATTTTTACGCAGTTTGGAGGTAATCAAATATTTATTGCATTATCGATATTAAATTATTGGCTTTGAAGTTTCTTTCCTCCATTATTGGCTTTTAACTCATTAAACTAAAAAGTATTTCTAAAATTTTATTTTTTTAAATGTAAATTTTGTATCGAATGTCTATAATTGACACGTGTGCTAAACTGGTAGACTTAGGACTTAATCAGTCTACCAGTCGGTCTATGGTATCTTAGCAAAAAAATAAACATTATGGGAAAAGGGAAATACATATAATATATGTATAATTGAAGTACATACGAGGCGTATCCAGAAAGTAAGTGTACTGAGGCTCTCACGACCGGATGGATTTTATTTTCGACATGTTGGCTACACTTCCGTGTAGCCTGACCCTTCCCCTCCGCAACGAGACCGGTTCGAGGTCAGTACGTTGAGAAGTGTCGACGCGACAACACGTTTCGTGAAAAATGTCAATCCAATCTCCCGCCAAGTGCGAAATACGCGGCGTCATCCGTTATCTCGTTTGGAAGGGAAAACCTCCGGTTGAGGTTTATGATGAGGTGAAAACTGCATATGGTGATAAAGCTATGAATCGTACGAGTGTGTACAAGTGGTGTCGCGAGTTTAAAAACGGTCGTACGTCTGTGCATGATGATCAGAGGACCGGAAGACCTTCAATTGTGACTGACGAAATTGTGGAAAAAATCGAAAATGCGCTCCGTGACGATCGCAGATTGAATATATGCCTCAAGGGGAGACCATCAACTCTGCAAGATACTGTGAGATCCTAAAAAAATTGCGGAGGGCGATTCAGAACAAGAGGAGAGGCATGCTGACAAAGGGAGTCTGCCTGCTGCACGACAATGCCAGACCACACACGGCCAACGCCACGAAGGAACTGCTCGCCTCGTTTAAATGGGATGTCCTGAACCATCCCGCGCATTCCCCTGACCTAGCACCTTCAGATTACTATCTCTTTACCTCCCTGAAGCTGCACATGGGTGGGAAAAGGTTTTCATCCGACGAGGAGCTAAAGGAGGAGGTAGAGAAGTGGACGGAGGGGTTGGCGGGAAACTACTTCGAGGAAGGCATCAAAAAGTTGATACCCCGCTTCACCACCTGCATTGACAGGAATGGCGACTATGTCGAAAAATAGCTTACATATGTACTACGGTAACCACGTAATTTTTTTGTTTAAATTAAAAAAATTGTAACCTACAAAAATTCAGTACACTTACTTTCTGGACTTACCTAGTATCTTTCAAACTATTACTTTTGATATTCTTATATATTTTATTCTAATGTTAAAATAATAAATGAAATAAAAACATAAATGGAATAATAAAAATAAATGGATAATTTATATAGCACCGATTAGAGAGCTGACTCTCCTCAAGGGCGCTCTTGGGAATCGAACTCACTCTTGATAGTTTTAACACAAAAATAAAATAAGCAAAATTCGTAGCTGTGGTCATTTGACTGGGTATATTTAGATATAATGTAAAAAAAATATGGAAACCAATACATACATGCATACCATCACGCTGTTTCCCTGCTGGGATATGCAGAAAAGACAGAACACCAGATATTCTTGTATCGACAGATATATTTCGCCTCTTGTACATCCGTTCACTTTCACACACAGCTCCCACAATTTCACTTACTTCTTACTTTCGTTCTTTCAAAATAACGCACTTGATTAAACCATACTTTCTTCGGTTTTCCTCTACCATGCCTTTCACTCAAATTTGCTCTGCATATTTCTTTTGTTATTCTTTCTTCATTCATCACAAAGTGCTTATATTTATCTTACTCAACACGTCAGCCTTAAGTTAACATTCATCGCTTATAACTTCATTTTGTATTCTGGCATACATTGTCATTCCATATATTATTTTAAGTGACATATTTTTTTATCCCAGAATACTTATTTCGCATCCCCAGATCATACAAATTTTCAATCAGTTCTTTTGATTCTATTATTGCTTTCATTTCTTCTTTTTTTTTTACAAAATTTAATACACTTGTTCCAGCCATATTTTATTCCTCGTCCGGTCTTCCTCTACGACCCCAACTCATGTTTGCATTGTAGATTTGTCTACTCAGTCTTTCTTGCCCCATACGTTCAATGTTGTTGCATAGTGGGTAAGATTAATGTTTTTCAAATTGGACGTTATGGGTTCGATTCGATTAGATTCTAACATATTTCTGGTTCGATGGAAGAGACAGTCAAATGTGAATCAGCCCGCCAGGTCCTACCGTAATCAACGAAAGTGTTTGGTTATTGTTTAGATCTGCACTTGTATTTAACTAAATTACATATTTTTAATATTACAACAGAAAGTCATAGATTAACATATACTTAAAGTATTTTTTTAAGATAACCGACCCATTTTAAAGATAAAAAAATATATAATCATATCAGATTTATTGAGGGCTACCACACGAAGGAATTAATGAAAAACAATAATCAAAAGATAATATAATTGAAAAAAAAAATTGATCACTAAGAATAATATTTCATCCTTATTTTATTTCGTTTTTCTTCATTTTCTCCCTAATTCCTTTGGTATTCTCACTCTTTTGCTTTAAATAAGTTCAACATTTGTCATGAATTTAAAATAATACTATATAATGTACACATATGTTACAAGACAATTTTCTTGGTTGGAAGAAATTGATATATAGTTAGAGAAAGTTAAATTATTCTGCTTTTTAGGTGGTATTTTCAAAGATGATGGAAGAGTTACGAGATATATTGAACGGCGTGTAGCGAAAAGGAAAAAAAGTCAATGAGGGACTAAACCATATATACTCGAACCAGACAGTATCAAAATCTGCTAAGATGATAGCCCACATCAGTTAAGGACTAATTTCGATGCATGGGAGTGAAACATGAACGTGGAAAAAAACTGAAAAAAACCGAATAAATGGTGTAGAAATGCGTGCACTTAGAATAATACATGGGGATGTTTGATAGAATACGGAACGGAGTGATAAAGTATGGATATGAAATTAAGGATCATGTGTTGAGATGAAGGAGATCACTTTGAGATGGTTTGGGCATGTAGAACGAATGCATGAACGACAAAAAAATATTTATAGCACAAATGTGAGTGGAAGACGTGGTAGAGGAAAACCAAGGAAATTATGATTGGATTAAGTGAAATTTTGAAAGAAGGAAATGTTGAAATTCAGATAATTCAGAGGAGCTGTGTGAGATGATGTATGGATGTACAATATGCGAAAGTAGTGTGTCGCGATAGAAAATTCTGTCGTTCTCTCCTCTCTACCTACTCCGACAAGGAAACGGCGTAATGATATGTATGTTATAATCCTGCCAGATGTAAGTATTACAACGCACACAAAAGGATAAATTAAAACACAGAGGTGCATAACCGTGCGGTAACGCACTGGACTTCCGTGCGGAAGGTCGTCGGTTCGAAGCCCGCGCTATGCTACTCCCCTCGAACGACACATTTACTTTTTTCCGCCTAGTGTTCGAGGGTATAAGGATACCTATGACTTTGGTCATATCTATTGTTTAAAAAAAAAACAATTTTAAAAGAACCTGATGATGGTACTGTAAAAAAAAATTTTTTTTCTTTAAAAATCAAAGTTTCATTGAATTAATTTTATTACTATGTAAAAAATATCAACTCTATGACGCACTGAATTTCATGAATAAAAATATGAGGTGCGTAACTATATAAAAATATTTCCCGACTTAAGACTTTCTTTAGCAAAGTTTATAATTAGTCTTATTATATTCCTCGAGAGCTGATCACTTGATAAAAGATACGCGATTTAATTTGGCTCCCATCCAAAAGTTTCCTAATAGCTGCAAAAAGTCCCAATTATCAGTTATGTCGCATACAAATAAGTTCTCAGTAGGTACATAGCTCTTAAGAAATATAGATTAAAAAAATTAATCTCGAAATTTAAGTCAAGACCAGTGCTCCCAAAACTAAGGCCAATGGACGCTTTGAAGAAAAAATTGAAATTATTTCAATGACAGATATCACAACGGTGGTTCCGCTGTCTGCAGTACATAAAATTCCACTGTATGGTGCACGCGCAGTACATTATACTGCGCGTGCACCATACAACCAATAGTGATCAACCATTAAGGTCCAAAAGTTTACGGTTTGAACAAATAAAATCGTTTATAGACAGTTACTACGTTGGTTACGCCCAACGCATGGTCAAGAGATGTTCCAGTTAAAATTTGATACCTCTAGAATGTAAAAAAAATAATATCATCGTGGCTCAAAATCTCATCTTCTTTGTATCTGCCGAGGTCCAAAAACTGTCGTGAACATTCGACGCGTTGTTGTTTTTGAAGTGGCGTGAGCATTTTAGGTACCTACCTTGTACTGCCTTTTGACATACCTACTCATAGATGCTGATGGAGGATATTCAAAATGGTTGTACGAGTAGGTTATGCTTCAACCATCTCTACAAGCTGTTGTTTGTTTTACTATCCAGCACAAACTTTTATACTTTTTTGACGATGTTTGAAGAAGTGGCTTCAACAGACCGTCTTGGTCGGAGGTCGTCTTCAATCGACTCTCTCCCTTGCTTAAAAATACTATGCCACTTATAAACCATAGTTTTTTCCAGGGACAACAGTCCCCGTAAACGGCTAACATCTCAAAATTATTTGAAGTGTTTTCCCTTGTTTTGTGAGGAACTTGATGTCGGCGCGATATCATATTTTTCCATAGTTGGGATGTTATGAACGTTTGACACTCTCCCGACGATATCTTAAAACGATACTGTCAAAATGAGACTAAAACTTGGTGAATATACTAATAATTCATACTATCGGAACATGCATGTGCAATACCGTCCCCTCCTTAACCCCTTCATTCCGCGAATTTATTAACTTCCACTCGTAGTTTAGATAGATGGCACCCAAAACATTCAAATTCGATAATACAGTATCCTAAACTTCAGTTGTTATCAATGGGAACAGAAATATACCACAAAGTTGTTTACAAAGTACATATGAACTCTGTGTCCATGATAATGGACGCCAGGTCTGAAGATGTTAAAAAGAGGTTATTGAAACATATGTATCATGTATGTATATCCATCACTCGATTTACGTTGTAGATAGAGTTGAAGAAAACATGCGTAAATTCAAATCGCTCAAATTGCGCCAGAAAACATGCAACATTGGAAGATACGTTCGAAAATATTGAAACTCGCTTGATATTGAGGTATAATACTCACATAATGTGTTTTCTATATCTCAAGATCTATCCATAAATATCTCGAAAAATCCATTTCTTTATCTTCTAGGTAAGCGTTGTTTCACTAAAAACAAATCTAAGTTCTTTATCACTATAAAATAAGTCTTCCACAATTATGATACGTAAGTCTACTTGGTAAAATTTGGTAATATTAGGTCCCCCCCACATACGAAACCGGCGTTTTGCCGTACTGGCAACTTTGATCTCAAATATCTTCTCTTTGGTTAGGAATTTCAAATTCAAATTTATACAGCTATTTACTCAAGTATTTGTGTTTCGAAAATTATAATTCATTTGTTTTTTCCTCAATTGTTTTTTTTCTTTGCGTCACTCAGTTTACAAAATGGAAAACTTGAAATATCGCGTTATTTACGAGTACGAGTTCCACCGTGGCACCAGTGCTGCAGAAACGGCTCGAAGGATTAATGATGTGTATGGCGACGGTGCCGCAAAAGAAAACACAGTGCGTTTTTGGTTCCAACGTTTTCGTTCTGGAAATTTCGACCTGCAGAACAAGCCCCGTGGACGGCCGGAGACCAAAGTTGATAATGAAGAATTGAAGGCTATTGTGGAAGCGGATCCATCGCAAACCACGTCCGAGTTAGCTGCAGGCTGCGGTGTTAGTGATAAAACTGTTTTAATCCACTTGAAGCAAATTGGGAAGGTGAAAAAGCTTGAAAGGTGGGTACCTCACGAATTGAGTGAAGCAAATCAACAAACGCGCGTTGACTGCTGCGTTGCATTACTCAACCGGCACAATAATGAAGGGATTTTGAATCGAATCATTACCTGTGATGAAAAGTGGATCCTGTATGATAATCGGAAGCGCTCATCGCAATGGCTGAACCCTGCCGAACCAGCCAAACCATGCCCCAAGCGAAAATTGACTCCAAAAAAGTTACTTGTGAGCGTTTGGTGGACTAGTGCTGGTGTCGTTCACTACAGCTTTCTTAAATCTGGCCAGACGATTACGGCAGATGTCTATTGTCAGCAACTGCAAACCATGATGGAAAAGCTAGCTGCTAAACAACCGAGGCTGGTTAATCGCTCTAGGCCACTGCTGCTTCATGATAACGCTAGACCACACACTGCACAACAAACGGCTACCAAATTAGAAGAGCTTCAATTGGAATGTCTAAGACATCCACCGTACTCTCCGGACCTTGCCCCAACAGATTACTATTTTTTTCGAAATTTGGATAACTTCTTGCAAGGGAAAAAATTCAACTCCGATGGGGCAGTCCAAACCGACTTCAAAGATTTTATTGATTCCCGTCCGAATGGTTTTTTTAGTAAAGGGATCGATGAACTACCTATGAGATGGCAAAAGTGCATAGATAGCAATGGTACATACTTTGATTAAATAAATATATTATATTAAAAAAAAATCAACTTTATGTTCCTCCCAAACAAAACGCCAATTTCACATGTAAGGACCCAATATTTTGTGATATACATAACATATGTATATTAAATTTAAATATACATACTCGTATTAATATTGAATAATTTTAAACAATGACTTTGTAATAACTCTTTTTATTATTACTATTGCTTTTTGTATCTCCATGTTAGTTTAAGATAAAGTTTTGTATTTTTTGTCAATAATTTTAAGTACTTGTATCTGTTGTGTTGTAAATACAATGACATAAATAAATTTAAAAAAATCGAATAAAGGTACCAAAGAAACGGGTAAAACGAATGTATTTAATATAAAATCCTTAAAAGGTATAATATTTTTTAAATTTATTAATAAATATTTATATTCAAAACAGTGGTACTACTATAATTATTTAATTTGAAAATAAAATAAAAAATTATTGAAAGTTGTTGCATGTGTAAGTATTATAACTATTTACTATGTTACTAGTTTACATCTCCGCCGATCTGCACTTCAGTGCCAAGCACGTTCATTGATGAAATAAGCACACATCGTCCAGATATATACGAGTATTTTACTAGATAAATGAAAAAAATATATAATGAGGTGAAACCGTGTAAATTGAGGGATATGTGTATATACGAGTAGAATGACTCGTATACACACCTATCCATCCATTTTGCGCAATAAGTTTGGGAAACTCTGCTAAAAACATTTTCAAAAAATGTTAAAAGAATACATTACTGATCTTTAAGACTTTTGGAACAAACAAAATAAAAAGGACAACAAAACTCCAAAACCACTGGGATGTTATTTATGCAAGAGTCGAAAAAGGGGCAAACACCAAGGGAGCGATCGAGCAAGGATGAGAAGTTGTATACCTCTCGAAACAATAAAACCGCAATTAAGATGAGAAATTTGAATGGGTATAATAAAATGACAGGCCTTTTGAAGATAGCCTCTTTGCTGTTGAATTTTTAATAAAAGTTTTGAAATATATCTTTTTCTTGTTAATTGTTGGCGTTCTTGTGATATTAACGTTTAACAGTTAGCAATATATACATGAGAAGTTTGAGGACCTACAAAATAAGGTATGAACACTTTAACTACCTCCGTGGTTTAGCTAGATCAGTGCTTCCCAAATTGGGGGCCGCGGGATTTCTCGTGGGGGTCGCGAAAATATTCAGTACAAAGTACAAATATTCATGTGAGTATTAAATTGTTTCATGTGAGTATAGTTTTTATTTTAAAAAAAAGTTTTTAAGCAAGTTCCTATAATTTTGTGTTGAATATAAATATGTGTATTTTAATTGTAATAATTATTGCCAAATAAATCTTCAACTATAAAAAAAATGTTTTTTTTGGGGGGGGGCGGGAATTAATTACTTCAGATTTAGGGGGCCGTTACATGAAAGTAATTGGGAAGCACTGAGCTAGACTGGGTTTCACTTGATGCCTGTTTAACTCCTTTCTGATTGGTGGAAAGAGATTGTCACATTTTAACAAACCCGTTAGGTTATACTGTATGTTATATAACTATTCCTGATATAAAAAAATATCAGCATACAGAAACGAAAATCTAGCCTCAGAGATTTGACAGAACTTTGCGAAGACCCAAGCACGAAGAATTGCGAAACTATTCAGGAATTAAAATACACCTCTATTAGCATGTCGGGACATAACATCCTGGATAGACAATCATAAATTAGAGCCCTCACAACTATAACAAAGAGCCTTCTACGAACGCCAAAGATGAGAATATTACGAACCATCTCACAGAGATAGTCAGAAACTCTTACATTCGACAGATCTGCGACACAAAGGATACAATAAGATGGAGCAGGAAGAGAAGGCGATACTGGCGTGACCATGTGAATAAGATGGAACTAGAAAGAAAAAAACCATACATAGCGGCACACGAGATCCCCACAGGACATCGCATGGCAAGAAGACCACCTAAAAGGTGGAGAGACAGCTACTGAACTACTTCCAAAGAATAAATTTCGCAACATATGTTAACATATCCAAAATCTACACCAAGAAGAAGTCGAAGACCTTTCAAAAAAGCAAATTTAGAAAAACACAATGAATTAAATAATTAACACACTCAAAAAAGATTATGCGATAAATGTTATCTGTGAAACCAAAAACATTATCTAATGGGAAAGTCAACAAAGATGATATCGACATGCACTCATGAAAAACGAAGTCAATTTTTTTAGCACAGAAGAAATCTTGAATATCATATTTGCCGGGAAAGTAGTTTCGTATGATATTTCGTACATGAAACGTGCTTAATGTATATTATTATGAAATCTAGAGTTAAGCGTATTTTTTGGCCAGTGTTGACCCAAATCGCTCAAGCGGTTTTTTAACGTCATTTTGAAGATGGGTCAAAATAAATTGTTTTTTCAGTGTTTGATGTTTTTTTGCTACCACAAAGGAAAAAACAGTCTATGGCGTCGATGCAGCAAGCTATCGTGTGGTTTTAAGAAATCTGTAATTGCGATACGACACTCGAAGATGGTGTCCACTCTGGAAGGCCGATTACCACAGTCGACTATATTTAAGGCTTTGATCGAAAATAAGCAGCATTCGACGACACGAAAATTTGCTGAGATATTGAAAATACCGAAATTTACCAACAGAGCACCTAGGTCTTCCATCGTGACATACTCGTATATAATTTACCTCACATTCATTTTCTTATACAAGATTTTGGTTACTCGAACTTCTATTATTGTATTCTTTCAAAATTTTATTCATGTGATTCTACCAAACTCTTCCACATATACGAGTATATTGATGTAGTCATCTTAAGTCCCATATTCGTCGGACAAATCTAAACTACCTGTGCGCTCTTTTTATAACATTTAATATTTTTTGTTTCCATAAAGAATACTCGTACAATTATAATTTATTCAAATATATTTTCTAAAATGTTATAATGAAATTGATAGATAAGACAATAAAAATAAATAAAATGCTAAATTAAAACAGTATACTGGACAAGTTGACGTATTTAACTGGTTGAGTTAAACAATTGAACTAATAAAACGGTCAGTTAACTTGTCAGTTGTCTTCGATATGATTGCGACTCATACATTCCTTTGAAAGACAGTAAATAACATTTCCAGTCTTCTCAAATTCATGTTTATTATATTTTCTGTTTTTATATTTTTTTTAAATATATAAATACTCCTTAACATATAATCATTACATATCCCTTTTGGGGTAGGCAGAGAGGATATAACTTCACAACTCCAGATTCATACAAACAGCCTTTTTCTCATTCACATTCATACATCTCGTCATTCATGTTCTTCTGTTTCATAACATTGTCTCACTACAAATTTATTTAGTCTTCTTTTTTTTTCTTTTTTTTAAATAATATATGACCGAAGTCATAAGTATCATTATACCCCCGAATACTAGGCGGGAAAAATGGCTGTGTTATTCGAGGGGCTAGCACGGCACGGGGTTCGAACTGACGACCTTCCGCACGCACATGTGAGCTAAAGTCCAGTGCGTTACCGCGCGGCCATGCACCTCCCATGCAGTCGATCCTTACATTCTTTTTTCGGCCTACCTCTTCCTTGCACACCACTTTTTAGACATACATATTTGTTTTGTAACAAAATACCATTTTGGATTTCTTCCAATTTATCGATATCTAGAGAGACTATTAGAATTTTGGGTATTGTCCAATTTATCGACACCTAGTGACTGTTAGAACATGCACATTTCTTGTATGAACTCGGCATCAAATATAACTTGGAATTTCTATTTATTTTCAAATTTATAAAATAAAATTTGTACAAAATATCTATGAGCAACAATGTACGTTTCATTCCTTTAGATATTCATTGAAATTTTACCAGGTTTCTGACACAAATCGGTGAAATTACGCAAGCCGTCAAAATTGAAAAGTTCTCAGGTCTCATTTTTTGTATCGCTATGTTAGCAGTTAAGCTCTAATAAATAAGTCAGATTAAATCGCTATCATTTATGATGCAATTGGCCTATAATATGAGCCATTTTTCATTTGAGTATATTTCATGAAGTTTCTGACATAAATTGGAAAGTGCACCATTTTGACGACCTCCCTGGCCTAATTGGTAAGACTTGTGACATGGAGGTTACAGGTTCGTCCCCGATGGAACTCAGTTTTTTTTTTTCAAAAAGAAAAGTTTATCAGTGCGTTTTTCAATTGAGGCCTCATAAATATCATTCTGATTGATTGGATGAGATCCCACAAAGTTGTACCGTACACAACGAAAGTGTTATACATGATTCGCTCGGGCGCTGTCATAGCTGCCATACTTATTTATTTATATAAGTAAACGGTACAATATACCTTATAACAAAAATTATAAAATAATAAAAGAGGCAGTAGTTAGTGCTCAACACATTAAGATTGACAGAATATTAAAAAAAATTTACACAATTACAATAAAAAACAATCAGAAAGAAACAGGTATTAAATCATACAAAATCACACGTTACCAACACAATACGGGGCCGTCCAACGGCGCACAGCCCGCACTGCGCTAAAAATACAAAAACAAATTAAATACATGAATTATTAAATAATAGAGGGTTCAAGTCCTGAGTTGGACGCCCTTGAAAAAAGTTCACTCTCTTAACGGCGCTTTATAAAATAGCCCTTAAAAGCCCTCAATGAACTATGTCGAAAAATAAAATAGTTTTTTCCAAAACAATTTTCCCTCCGTTTTTTTTTCAAACTACCCACGTAGTTTTGATTCTGCTGTAAAGATATGTACAGTACCCGGCGGTAAGTAATACACATCGTTTGTACAGCGTCCTCTCTGTTGCACGATGCGCTAACAATCCGGTCCGGTAACGACTAACAAATCGCGACGGAACACGTGTATGAATGGCAGAGACGACGCTCTACAAACGATGTGTATTACTTACCGCCGGGTACTGTTTTATAGTTTTGATGTTGAAATTAATTTCTCTAGTGATTATCTTTTTTCAAAACGTGTCTGAATTGAGAACTCTGTTGAAAATTTGACGCCATAAAATAGTAGGTGTTCTGAGAAACTGTCCAGTGCCGGGCATGATTTCACCTAGTATCCATCACAAGTTTTATAAAGTTGTTGCAACTGGAAGAAGAAATATATAACTATGCACAAAACTGTCAGTCAGTAAAATTTTATTTTTCGATCTGGGTAGATAACATTGAACCTATCCCAACCAACCAGACAATATACTTTTTATATTATTTATAGTTAAGGCATTAACACTGTGGAGGTTTAAAGACATTGTAATTTGTTTTTATCAATCACTGTTTACTCCACTTTTTATAACGGAATAATCCTACCGGTTTCAAGGCTTTCACCTCATCATCAGGGGAGCACAAACAGTCTTGTTTGTGCTCCCCTGATGATGAGGTGAAAGCCTTAAAACCGGTAGAGTTATACCGTTATAAAAAGTGGAATAAACAGTGTTTGATAAAAACAAATAAAAATATAATTTTTATTTAATATCGCTATCAAATCCTTTTCATCTGATAAACCTTTACAAGAAAATTTAAGGCATTGACCCTCTAGTAGATGTCACATGAAAATATTAAGAATTATTCATGTATTCATATGTTAGTATTCAGACAATTTCTTACCCAAAACATGTCGCTTAGAGTGTGACGTTCAATCAATCAAAAATGCTCCATGCGAAAGTATTCGAGTCCACAAAATATTAAAACAATAATAAAAAGAGGTAACATACATACTCGTATTAAGCTTCTGCGCAAATTTCTATTTAGAAACCTGCCCTGAGATAATTTTTTTTACATTTATTTCACCCAAAAGACCCTTGATACAACATTTATACAAAACAACGATTATTGTATGTGAAACGATATATTAAACAAGGCGATCTTTTATTTTTTTCTCTTCTTCATCGCGTACTCGTAGTATAAAAATCTATAATGAAATAAAAATTTTGATCGAAAATAACCAGCGTTCTATGGACACGGGCGATTGCTGAGATACAGAAAACCACCGTCCATGAGCATTTGATGTAGTTTTGTGTTGATCTTAAAATAAGAAATTACTTACCGGACAACCCAATAATATAACTCAAAAGTTCCGTTGAGGCTGTGAAGAAGTAATTATTCAAATAAGTTCATTTTTTCCATAAATGGTGAAGAAAGTGATTTCCGTGGCCAAGTCGTTAAGACGCCTATCTTCCCGTTGGAAGTCATATTTTTAAAATAAGTTTCAGGCCGGTTTTAACTTAGGTATTTTTAACATATGTTCGAATCATCAATTCGAATGTGTACCATACGAATAAATATATAATAAATTCAGTCATAACTATTGTACGAGTATTTAAAAAAAAAGACATGATCCGAGTCAGATAAACTAAAGGTAGTGTATATGTGTATATATGTAAGTTGAAGCGGCAAACGATGTCTACAGTGAAAAAAAAGTGTGGCGCTCTTCCTGTCTGACTGCTTCGACTGAAATATGCCATGGTTGTATGTTGCCTGTAGGTGAAATTCGCTCTCTTGGTGAATTATTTAAATTGATACGAAAATATTTTGCGCTTTTCACATCAATACTTGGGTATAAATGATGAGTAATGGGAGACATGTTTTTTTGTTCCAGTGTTTTTTAGAAGTTACCTAAAAAGGCAACTAAAAATACTCGTATGCAATACTTTGCAGTCAAGCAACAATAATTGATAATAATAACTAAGTTGAGTTTCAGGATAAGAAGGTGAAGGTTGCAGTTATTCAATCAATAAAATACAAAAAATAAACTGATATTATTTTTTATTAAATTTGGGAGATCCACAGGTGTTCCAAAAAATAAGAAAACACGTGAACTCAGTAAACCGAAAGTTGTGTCCTCGGTGAGATACAGGCACAAGTCTAGTTTACTGGGGACACGACAATTGAATGGCAACAAACCCAGATCCATTAAAATTGTGTGTTCAAATTAAATTACCTGCTGTTTTTTTGCAAATTGTGTATATTTCTTGTCATGTGTAAATAAAAAAAATAAAAGTAAGTGTATGGTATATACCTATACACTTGTATTTGCTACGATTTGACGCCTACCAGCACTTATGCTATGTTAGTACACAATTGTGAATCAACGTTCTTAATAGTATGTATGTTCCCAGAAATTGTTAAAACAGGTGTTTTTTTAAATAACTGATTAATTTTTCTCGCGGTACGGACCGGTAACATATTATATATCTTTCAGTGTCAGTTGGGTGGATATTAAAAAAGGTTTCCTTAATATAGTTGTATTAAATTTAAAAAAAAATACAATACGTTATAATTGATTCACTAAAACACTGTTTTTTCCTACTTAATAACGGTATGATCATGTAGGCTTCAAAGTTTTCATATCATCATCAAGAAAGCATAAACAATACTGAATTTTGCTCGGGCTAGAACCAACAAACTAGACCAAGGGTCAGACTAGAACAGGGACCAAATACAACCGTATGTGGTGCTTCTATAGTTTCGCATTCGGTGGCCTCTGTTGTGACGCCACGCCGTTATAATTCGGCAGCGTTCCAGTGCCGCGTTTATAGCTGAACCCAAATTTGGTGAAATGTTATCTAAAAAAAGCAATTCCATTATTCTCATTATTAGAGCCGTAGTTCAAATAAATGTCTATTTATTATTATAAATATTACGTTACATTTCGTTCAATAAATTTGTGAAAACGTCGAACGTAGAAACGTAAAAAAAAGTACCTAGCCAAAATAAATATTCTCGAGATTATCTCTTGGCCCATAGAGAATAAAATGTTTATTATATTATTTGGCTTTTTACAAAAAAATGCTGATTTCTGAACTAAGCGCATCTAATAGCGAACATTCGGAGTGGAAATTGTGAGTGGGGGGAGGCAGATGACTTCGACAAGCAGCGGCGGGACCTTGGAAACATACGTGTTTAGGTGAAAACCTTGAAGCCGGTAGGGTTAATCATTGTCTTTACTGGAAAAATAGTGTTTTAATTCATGAATTACAATGTCTCTTAATCTCCACAGTGTCTATGTCTTAACCGTTCCTTCGATCGTTGTTGAACCTTGCAAAGATCCTCTCTCTATTTCCACGTCAATTCAGTTTGAAAGCGAAGCTGATTCGTGGATTTTTTTTAAAGTTAGTGAGTCGTTGCACACCGGCAAACTCACCGGCTTCACCACTGTACTGGATCCGATGGTAAAACCGAAGTGAGACGATCGGAGCACACCGGCATTTTTTTTTTTCTGTTTGAAAGAATAGATATGGCCGAAGTCAGAGGTATCCTTATACCCCTAAATACTAAGCGGAACAAATGCCTGCGTCATTGGAATTATTTATATGGAGCTCTTCCGAACACTTGTTATATTGGTAGTATCCAAAGAAAGTATGTTAGGAAGGTCCTAAAAGAACTTAAGTAAGGGAGACGGAAGTAAATTCGCCGGGAATCGCACCTGGGTGCAAAGCACGCTGGCTAACCACAAAGCGCCAACAAAACATTTTATATGTTTTAATAGAAAGGCGAATCGATGATTACAAATACATAACAATGCAGAGAAATCTCATCTTTTTTGGATATAGAGAATCAATTCACTAGACGAGACCTGTGACGAAGTGGTTTTATTCCTTTATCACACATTTCCTATATTGATTCTAAATACTAAACACTTAGCTGAAATATTCACATCTGAAATCCTAACTACCTTATTGTACGTCAGATTGGTTGAAAGAGATTGCCACATGGCGATAAAATCACCATTTGCATATCATATTTTACAATCAAGCGTGTAAATAAAAAAATAAGTTATTCAATTTTTAATAAAATGAATAAAACACATTTTCTATTTTATATTCACCGCTGTGTTTGAGTTCACTGAACCAAATAAGTGGTGAACTCGAAGAAAACAGTGGTAAATAAAAAATAAAAATATATAAGTGGTTTATTTATTTTATTGAAAATTTATAAACATGACACCACAAAGTAAAACAAATGTCTCTTCTAAGATTCAAGATATAAATAAATTATTGGCTACACGTCCGCTATATTATACAGTGCAATCGGATTGATTTATTACCATATGGCATTTTTTCCAGTTAACCGTCGTCGTCGTTAGCTGGAAAACGTTTCGTTTGCTGGGCGTCGTAAACTCGCCGTTTGCTGGGTGTCGTAAACTCGTCGTTTGCTGGGCGTCTTAGTCGAGGATCCTTTCGCTACTGCAACGTCAATCTAGAGCTGTTCTTTCACGTCGATAATGTGATATTCTGTGAGAAAGCAGCCCGGCTAACCAGAAATACATCATATGGCATTTATGTGAAAAAATCAAAATAGATTTTTAGATGCGAGAATTGATCACAAAACCTCCTGGGTGAAAGTTAAACGTTCTATCTACTAAGCCACGGAATTCACCATTCAAAAAAAAATTACAATATGATAATCGAAGAGCTGATAGAATGGTGTCTTATTGGTGAATATGATCACACCTATCATTCTTAGAAAATTTCGTAGGTTAAATTTTGAATTTCGCGTAAAACGACCAGAAATTGCGAATAATGATAAAATGCATTAATTTTAGCTACACGCGTATCACGACACTCATATATTTACTTAATTTTACAAATATTGGTGTAACACACATACTCGTACATATAGTATGTGCGCTTGACCACAGTCAGTCGCATGCTATCAGCTTTTTGAAATAGCAAAACTTCTCAAATTAAAAAAAAACAATGACATATTTTTTCTTCTCTTTTTGAAAGAATATATATGGCCGAAGTCATAGGTATCCTTATACCCCTAAATACTAGGCGGAACAAATGCCTGCGTCATTGGAATTATTTATGTGGAGTTCTTCCGAATACTTATATATTGGTAGTATCCAAAGAAAGTATGTTAGGGAGGTCCTAAAAGAACTTAAGTAAGGGAGACGGAAGTAAATTCGCCGGGAATCGCACCTGGGTGCAAAGCACGCTGGCTAACCACAAAGCTCCAACAAAACATTGTATATGTTTTAATAGAAAGGCGAATCGATGATTACAAATACATAACAATGCAGAAAAATCTCATCTTTTTGGATACAGATAATCAATTCACTAGAAAAGACCCGTTACGAAGTGGGTTTATTCCTTTATCACACATTTCTTATATTGATTCTCAATACTAAACACTCAGCTGAAATAGTCACATCTTAAATCCTTACCATCACATACACAATTCCAATCGCATCATCTCAACAACAATATCTTGTCAAGTTATCTTTAAAAAAAAATGTTTATTTCTCCCGTCTTTTTTCTCCCTTCCTTCAATACAGGCCATTTGACCTGGGATGGTATAAACACTTAAATGTTCACCCTAATCATTTTACGAGAATTAAATTAAATACGCCCTCAATGTTATTAAAACATTCAGTCTTGGTCCAACATCGAAGGGCGTCAAGTACCGGGCTACGGACCGACCTGAACGAAAGTGTTTTGTGGTATATTTATGTTCCTGATTAAACGAAGAGCGTTTTATATAGATTTTAAAAGCCTTACAGGTGAGAGCTGCAACACTTTTGAAACATCGGCGATTGAGCCACAAAATGTAGTAGTAACTACGAATGATTTGATACCAAAATAATAACCAAGAAAAATAAACTTATTTTTAGTATTGTTCATTATCTCTTTCTATTTTGATCTCCGTTACTGTATATCATTCATTCAATTCTTAACAAATCTATTAAACAACTTATTTGATTGGGGCTTGAGCTTGCTAGTTGGCAAGTAAGCCACCAAAGTCTATATTGTACAGTGAAAGTGATTAAGTAAATACATTTTAATGCCTTTTAAATATTTTTTTCTTATTTTTCTTGAATAATGGTCGTGAACTCCTATATATGAAGGAATATATGTCAAGTGGTGTCCACTTCATAGGATCTCGTTTTTTTTTTTCATTGGTAATGTAAAAGCAAACTACAAACCATTTAGTACAACATCAGAAAATTAGGTACGCAAAACAAATGTTGAATTCTTATTTCCTATAAAAACTAGCAAAACAACATTCTTCAGAAGATATGTAAACATAAGGAATTTAATAAGTATAATGATATATTAATTATGCGTATATTAAATATAGATACTAAACCTATGAATTCAATTTATATTAATATATAACCATCTTTACATTAATATCATCATCACCGTCACGCAAAGACCATAAATATAAGAGTTTAAAAGTCTATCATATATACATAAGAAAACAATCTCCACTTCATTCTAACTTGCTTTGTTCCGTATAACTAGATTAAGGAATAACACAGGCATCTCGAACTCAATAGTAAGAACGTATCAAGAGTAAAATACAGTAGCTGACTCGGATGTGAACATGTTTAGTTCAACGCTGTTCGGGTTTAGGACAGTGGTAAAGAATCTTTTTATGCTGGAAAGTCATATTAAATTAGCTGTAACCTAATGAGGCTGTATTCAAGACAATTCAATGAAACGCACTTTAAAATGTACATTGTTTTTAAAAAATCTAATTACTTTGTACTAACTACATAAAATTGACTTTTTTAAGTGATATAATTGAGTTTAGGACCAATAAATACACAAATTAGATTTATTGCCGACGTTTTATTGTATTTTCGTAATTATTTATTTTGATGTAACAAAAATAGCATTGGAAATAAATAACGTTGCATAAGAATTAAATTGTGTTACATTAGAACAAAATCATGTTGCCTTAGAACAAAACCATGTTTCATTAGAACAAAATCAAATTGCATCAGCACTAAATCATGTTGCATTAGAACTAAATCATGAGCATAGCAGATGTCAAAAAAGCACTCATGCCTTACTTATGTTTTAATTGTGACCGTCAGTCGGAAAGCATTTATTTCTTTGAACTATTTTTAACTTGTTGGCATTTTAAATACGCTAATTTTAAGATTACGATAAAATTAATAAAATACGAACAGAAACAAATTGACAAAAATAAACGAATTATTTCTGCAAAATTTTGATTCATTCAACAGGCCGCACTTAATGGCCTACAAGGCTGCAGGTTTCCTATCCCTGATTAAGGAGACAGGTAGCGTAATATATAGAAGAATGAGTGATTTTTTAAAATCTATCTCAAAATTCGTGGTATTTTCGCTGACCTGTAAACAACACCGAACTGTGCGAGAGGTGAACACTCGTAATTGACACATTTTTCATCAGTATTATTTAAAAATTATCTGTTTTGTTTACATTCATTTATTAATTTCTTGTAAGTGTTCTATCAAATCAAACAAAAATAGCCAACAACAAGCCAACATCCAACAAACGGATGTTTATGTCACTTCTGCCACCACTCTGTCATCGAAACTCAATATATTTCACTCTGATTGATAAAAAAATATGCTCCTGTGTAAATGAATCTGGTATGGTGTCGAACTGAAATAAATGACAAATTACAGTATACGAAACCCTACATTGAATTGGAATTCGATTTACAGTGCGAAAAATGGCAAATATAGACAAAAGAATTCATACGAGTATACTCGTATTCACAGAAATAAATAATCGCTTTTTATGGATGTAAATAATTAAATACTTCTACATTTTAATGTCTTGGTGTTTTGGCAAAAAATACATAGGCTTTTTGTTGCGTGAGAAACTGGATTAGGTTGATGAGTTCTGTTATCTGGGCAGTCTACTATATTCTCGTACATACTAGTATGAAGGGCGAGTTGAAAGGTGCATAGAAAGAAGGGTAACGAAAGCGAATAAGGTGAACGGAGCACTTAATGTAAAATACAACAATCATACTGTACCAAAAGTAACAAAACTTTGAATATATAACAGTGTGTTGGTGCCCACCTTGACATATGGAAGTGAAACTTAGAAGGAAGAGAAATATGGGAAAAATTAGATTCATGTTTTAAAGATGCGAGCATTTGGGAAAAATATGGATTGTCAATGTGTGAAAAAAAGGCGAAATGAAGACATCAGATACGGATGTTTCATGTACTTGTAAGATGAAGAACGGAGCTTAAATATCGTTTGGACATGTGGAGAGAGTGAATGACAAAAAAATACTAAACGAGTGTGAAAGTCACTAGTTTAAGATGTGCGTGAAAGAGGTAGACAGATAAAAAAACACGGCTGAATCAAATTATTAAGATTTTAAACAAGGTAAAGTGAGAAGTATGAATAATAAAATATTGTGCATAACGAGATGTATGAATGTAAAGGAGGTAAAAGTTGTGTGCTTGAATAGAAAAAAATGGAAATCTGTTTATCTGCCTAGTCTGCAAGGGACACGGTGTGATGATATGTATTTACTAACTTAGGGCTCGCCAATAATTGAACAACTATAGTTCGGAAATTCTAGGATGAGTCCTGTGACAGCTCACAAATTTGCCCCAATACAACCTTGTAACGATGTTCAGTAATTTTAATTATTTTATCAACTTTAATATAAGCCTCAATTCTAATAAAAAGCAAGTTATTTAGGTAAATACATTACATAAGGTTGTATTGGGGCAAATTTGTGAGCTGTCACAGGACTCATCCTAGAATTTTCTAATTATATGATAACATGTGTCCTGTTATTGAGTATTAAATTAACTAAGCAGAAATTTCCACGTACTTTAAAGATAACTACTTTTAGTGATTAAATTTAATAATATAAGCCTCAATTCTAATAAATAGCAAGTTATTTAGGTAAATACATTACATAAGGTTGTATTGGGGCAAATTTGTGAGCTGTCACAGGACTCATCCTAGAATTTCCGAACTATAGAATAGTTTTTATTTGAACTAATGCTAAATCGGGATGTGAACTCAAGATTTAACGTAATGAAAATATTATAAAATATAAAACTATACACAGTAACGCCTCAATTTACTCGGCTTTCATTTAAACGTATTGACATTAGCGAGGTATTACACATATTGACATTTATTATGTTTTTAAGTGTATAATAGTGACATCTTTCAAGGAATAATCTGGCTTGAAAAACGATGTTTTATTTTCTGCTACTGGGAACATCTTGTTATTTAGTTTTTTGTTTAGCTACAACTCGAACAGCGAAACAGTAACAATGAAAGCTTTAGCGTGATTTTGAATAGGAACAGCAAAATGTAAGTTCTGTATTTTTTTCTTCGAACAAATAAATCGTGTCGCTCTCATAAAAATGTGTTTTATTAGTTGTCACCTTTTTTTACATAAACGCATTAAAAAAAACTTATTTTTTAAGCAATTACAATAACTGGAATTTGGAAATATGTAGAAGATCACGTACAGTACCTGGCGGTAAGTAATACACATCGGGCTTAAGAAAGAGACTGTCGGTCATAATCGGCTAACTTCGGCTTTGTAAAAACATGATAAAAACTATATTAATAAAATTTTGAAGACGGCACAGCGATTTATAAAAACAATACACATACATTGCATCAATGGTTCCATTTAGGTGGGTTTCATTAGCGCATTGTTTTCCAGGAACCAATTATCCGCGTCAATAGAGTGATTGTAGTATAGTATACGTTAAATAATACATATATTGAAAAATATTGATTGTTGTATACGTAAAATAATACACGTACCATATATTTAAAAATATTTATTATTGTATACATAAAATAATACACGTATATTGAAAAATATTGATTGTTGTATACGTAAAATAATATATAGAAAAATGGGTAAAAAAATGGATCTTTTTGCATATATCTAGATTTTTACAGGAATTAAATTATTTTTCAGTAGTGACTATTTCTGAGAATGTTTGTGGATTTAGTAACCTGTTGGTTACAGGGCGTTGGGGGATTAACCCAAGAGCCCCGATGATTGGAGGAAAACTAATAGACCACTGATCCTGGAGAACGTGTAGTACCAGGCTTCGTATGCCCCTGGTTGGAGAAGTTTCTTGAAATCCTTATTTCTTAACGGAACAAAGAGTATTTCTAGTCATTCAAGTTATATATCAGTTCTTTGTAACGTATATTTTATATTATTTTACCATGGTAAAAAAAACAAATAGAATCTTTATATTTTTTCTACGAGATATACGCATAACCTTTTTCAATAACTATTTTATAAAATCATTAATAAATAAGTACGATAAACGATAATTTCATTTCAATAATTAGTATATCCATTATTTATTACTCATAAATAGAAACACGACAATTAACAATAAAATTATTACATAAAATGGCGAAACATTTTTGGACTAATTTAATGAATGTACTTTTACTGATATTTTATTGCGCAATATTTTGCAACAAATTCAATTTTACGAAGACGTTCAAAACATACCATATTTAGTTATTGTTTTTAATTGACCAGATATTCATTATTTGAAAGTTTTAAGGAATGTTAAAAAAATTATGTCTTATAAATTAATTGTTATACGTAATATTTTTTTTCTTTCACAATTTTACCAATAAACTTATTAAATACGTGATAAAATGAGTTTTCTACATGAATAAATAACAAACTAAAATCAATTGGAAGCATGCGCAAGCGATTAAAACCACTAAAAACATATTTCGTTTATTTGGCATATTTTAAAAATTTAAGCCAAGAAAATTCATGTTTGATTGCTAAATGACGCATTTTTCCATGGCTTTAGAAAGCATCGTTGTTTTTTTTTTCAAATATATTTTTTTCAAAACACATACCTACAGTTACATATTTGGTTTGGATCCGTTTTGCATAGACCTATATGATCTAACTGTATTTCTTAATTAACAATTTTAAAAACAAAATGAGAATTTTGAGTTAATTATTTTCGATGACAGGTCGCATACATGTTTTATTTATTGTAAGATAAATATCAAAGGTTTGTGTGAACCCTTGAGTGTGGTTTGTTTTTGATGATTATGGGGTGGATTTTTTAGTATGTTTGAAATGATTTGACACGCATGATACATAATATGTATAATTGAGTCTCACTGTTTATCAAGTTGATGAGAGTTTACAACGGAGTATTGTACATATAATGAACAATCGGAAAAAAGATCAACTTGTTTTTCCATGTTATATGTCTTCAGTAAGATACAAGCAAAATCCTAGTTCACTGGGGACACGACAAATGAAACGCAACAAACCCAGATCCATATAAATCGTTTGTCCACTTTAATTTGCCTGTTTGTTTTTCATAAATTATGTATTTATAAAATTTCTTGTCATGTATAAATTAATAAAAATAAAGTGCCTTATATAAATAATTTTACAAGTGGTAATTAATGAAAAAATAACATTCCCTCTCATATTGTAAGATAATTAATTAAAATTTTAAATGAGGCCTAAAAGAACGAAGCGTTACCTTATAGTGAAATTTTGTTTCTCTAATTGTTTTTTTTTATTTTTTATAACACAAAAATATAAGCTATTATTTGATAAAAAAATATTTACCTTTGAAATATATGCTGCGGGGAAACTGTACTCGTGTGTACACGAATACAAGCATAACCTTGTTAAGTATATTAAACCACAAACACTGATAACATCATTCACTGATACCGATAGCACATCAGCTATTGTAGAAAGATCGAGATCGCTGCTCGTTACCGTGTAGCTATTGTGTATTGACTTCGCACCGCACTAACTTGGCATCAATTGACATCCCTAATACCCTGTATAATATATAAAAATAGAGATGGACCAAGAAACAATTAATAATATAAAAAATATTTACTATTTCCAAGAACTAGAAAACATAATATTTAGTATACAACGATAATCAGTCCTTTGTTTTTACTTGAAAGTTTTTCTTTAAAATTTAACTTCAACTTTACTATGAGTAGATAAATGTTTTTAAACAAGATGAAAGCACAAACAAGCGTAAATAATCACAAAGGAATATTCATTGCACACTCAAATTAGAGTTATCTTTGTAACAAGTTAATGAATTAATTCAGTTTTAGGAACTAGATTAGTTCACGAAAGAATAAAAAAATCCCATCTCTATTCGAAAAGTATTTGACGTTTCAAAAAAACTTTTAACCTGCTTACTTTTTTAACAGCCGCTAAGACGATGTATTAAATAAGAATGAACTGGAAATTTGAAAATATGCAACAATTTCGTAAAACCTTTAAAGTTTTAACTCATCCGCGAAGACAGAACGAAAGATTTTGACAGATCGCGTAAAATGGCCGACGCGAATACAACCGACCTCTAACAACGTACGACAAAAACTGTCTGGCGTAAAAGTTACAGACTAAGCTACGACACACGTCTGTCGGGCCAAGCTACTGCGCAACCGCTTAGCGCACAGACTGCTGTGAACAAAATCCAATAGGGTCTGAACACTAAAAAGACTTAAATGACAAACATGGAACCAACATGACACTATGCCACAATCTTAAAAAATGAGTTATAAAAGAGTAAATGTTCGTTTTATTTAATTGGTGTCACTAAATGAATATTTACATTTATCCCCAGCTCTCAATTCATATTTATGATAGATTGAGGAGTGATTATTCGTGTTTTGTGAGTTATTCAAGAACATTTCTAACATGTCACTTAAGACTTTAGATTGTAAATTTGGTGGGAACTGCAAAATCCCGCGCTCCGCTCATGGAAAAATGAAATAGCTATAGAAACGTCAGTTTAGATCGTTTTGTCTGACCAGCTGATCAGTTCGTACCGGGATTCTTGTTTGTAAAGTGCACATTTTATTTTTCTGGTGGCAGCACCACGTGGTAAGTATTATTTATCCTCGATACATACATGTTTGACGTTCATTTGAATGTGAATTTCAGTTCATTGTTTGATTAAATAATTATTCACAATGTGTCACTCGCCTTCTTAGTAAAATATTGGGTGATGTTGCTAAATCGAAAATAATGCAAATATCATATAGTAGAACCTCGTTAAGCCGGACTATCATAAATGGGGATGAAGTTGGACCGGATAATACAGAGGAAAAAAACGCTTATAACATAATATTACCTGGTAACTATGCATACTTTTTATGTATGATAAATAATGTCATTCATACATTTTCAAATAATAAATATAAATTTAACACATACCTACAGAATAATATTTTTTTGTTTGAACTTTAAATATTTTCTTGTGCTTCAAGATAGTTGTTCTTTTCGTAGTCACCAAATCACGTATACCAGGGATGGTCAACAGTTCGATCGCGAAAAAATTTTTTGTCGATCGCGGCCGTCTTCGTAATTTACAATGTGGCGTACGATGTTGCCAAATCTCATTACGCGCTTGCACTCGTCAATTTAATCAATTAGTTATCCTTATTTAATATGTAGATATGTCTTATACAAATAAATGTACTTATGTTACTTACCATATATGTATAAGTTTTCGTTTCCTTATTCATATTTTTTTAGTGAAGTAAATGCCGCTCATACTTATTAATAAACTAAGTTATTAGTTATCATTTTTTAACATATGTGTTATGTGTTAAGGTGTTAAATATCGCGAATGTGATCGCGATTATTTTTCTACGTAAAAAGTCGATGGCAACAGCAAATAAGTTGGCTACCCCTGACGTATACTATTCAGAGAAATATGTTTTTTGAGTCATATTCTTCGTGCCTTTGAAACCACTTCATAGCAACCTCTAAACATTGAAAGCTGTCATCCTCGGACATCAGTTGATTTGCAAAGTGTATTATATTTTTTAACCAGACAAATTAATTTCGTACTCTTCAGTAGATGACAGTGTACTGCCACGTGTTACACAACACATTCGTATAATCCACTATTTTTTTTTTCATTTATTTTGTCCAATCCGGATGAAGAAAATTTTGGATAATTGAGGTTCTACTATATGAGTTTTCTTGGAATGACGAAGAAAAGTAAATACTAAAACCATCTTGCAATATTTATTTTTGGAGTCTAAGAAGGAACAAATCATCATGTTTTTCTATTAAATCTCACCATTGATACTTTGTTATGTATGTTATTCGAGTATAAGAACAACTATCCCTCAATTGACGCGGTAGATCAGTTTCGATAAAATTCGCTTTACTCGACATCGCGAAAATTGAAATAAGAAATGTATATATTACATGCAGTGAGTACATTTATTACATTTGTAGCTAGTCAGCCTCTCCGCCAACCTGACCTTAAATTATATGAAGGTCAGGTTTGAAGCGATCTGATTGAGGCGACTCTAATTTAATGATGTGTATATCCATTGTGATTAAAAATGAACGGATTGATTTAAAAAAATGGTCTCTATATATTCAAGTCCCTTAATGGAATGTATCTTTCGAATCTGAGAGATGTTTCTTCGGGGAGAAGGAGAACTTTGAAGTCGATTTCTTCATCTTATAAATTGGTTGTTTCAAATCAATCCAATATCGCGAGATACTATGAGCTTTTGCCGTTGCTGGTTGTCTGGTGTTAAAAGGTCTGATTCCTAGTGTCAGAGACATGGGTGGCGTGTGCAACTTTAGAACGCACTTAGACAATCCTTTTTGGGAGGGTTTCTCAAAATTCATGAGTGAGTTCAAATCCTGAGTGAGAGCGCCATTGAAAGAATTTGCTCTCTAAACGGCGCTTTATAAGTTGTCCTATGGTTATTATTATTTGTTGTAAATATTATTTTTAAATTTTAGGATTAGTTTTCTTCGTAATTAATGAAACATTCACTGTAATGTATTTTTTTATGTTGTATTATAAAACACATTGGTCTGTTGATGATATTAAATAAGAAATTCCCCCACCCGTAGACATCATGGGTTTGGTGACTTTTAAGTTTACAAAGCTCTCAACGCTAGGCCGAGCGCAAAACGGAGGAAGACTGCAACAAATGAAGATTCTCTGCTGTTTTTTTATCCGTGCCATAGTGGTATAGCGAGGAGGCATGTAGGGTATATGCCCCCGGGCGCAGAACTAAAGGGGAGGCAAAGTCGGGGACTAAAAGCATGTTTTTAAAGCTTGTGCTCAATTTCGCCACGCCCTGTCACTATCAGACAATTTTTTTATACAAACCCCATACAATAACTTTTTTTTTTTACTTTCGCTCAGACATGGAAAATACTGTAAAAACTACTTAATATTTAAAACAATGAAACTAGTACTGAATCTGTTGTTTTAATCAAATAATCCCTGTTTTAAGTTTATTGCATAATACGGCGCATTTATGAAGATAATTTTGTTAAATTACGAATATAAAAGAAAGTAGCAAAAATGACAATACATACGAGTAGATGTAGTGTGTTTTTGATTATTGTATGCGGGATATTATGAGATGGACTTTTTGAGTTGTTTGAAATGTTGAAGTATAGAGCTTGTATCCCGTGGTGTATTCATATACTCGTAATTAAGTCTCACAACTTATCAAGTTGAGAGTTTGTGACAGAAGTATTAAATGATCAACAAAGTCCTTAGTAAGATACAAGCAAAAGCCTTATTTACTGAAGACACGACAAATGAAAGGCAACAAACTTAGATTCATGTAAATGGAGTGTCCTTTTTTAATTACCTATATTTTTTACTTTGTCGACTGTCATGTTTTCTTTCTTCATATGATTTTTATTCTAATATGTATTCATACGATTACAATATTTTTCATATAAATAAATAGAAGTGTATTGGTGCCCACTTTGATTTAAAAAAATTAAGCTTGGATTAAAAAAAAAAAGAATATAATATATTGATATGCTGTGGATATGGGTGCAGTAAAAACTTTTTTAGATGGTCGACGTATGAAAGAATCCGAAATCGATAGATTTCAGAAATAATAATAATAAAATGATAATTTACATAGCGTCGTTTAAAGAGCAGACTTTCCTCGGACTTCAGACTGACTGCAACCATTAGATTACGAACTTTTCTGTATCTGCATATGTTTGGAAAAACATTTGGTAAGAAAACCGTAGAAAACTTACCAAGGAAAGACGAACTACAAAGAAACCTTTGAAGGTCTTCCAATATGTGATAGTAACACATTGGGATTTAGGTGGAGTGTAGTATATGTGTGTAATATTCATATATAATCATACATTTTAATAAGACAAAAAGGACCCAAAAAGGGTTTTCTTCAATTGCTTCCCATAATTATACACGACACCCAATTCTCCACCACTGAGGCATACAAAATGTCAACTGAAATGACATACAGTCACTCTGGGTAACATTGGCCCAATTTGAAGCAATTTGGTGTAATATTGTAGTCTTCAAATTACAAATATTATTATAAAGTTAGTTCAAATCACTGACAATATAAAGATGCTTTATTGTTTATTTGTGTTTTCAAAAAAAGATTACCCGTTTAATTACTATAAATTAAAATATAGGCGGTCAAAGTTATATTGATGATTGTGGTAACATTGGCCCACCCAACATATTTCAATGAAATTGTCACTAAAACGATGTATTTAGAACGCTGTCGAACGTTGCCCTACATCAGAGAATACTAAAGTTAATTTTGAAAAAAAAAATACCCATTTTAATTCACATTTTATTACAAAAACAAGATATTTTGTCAAAAAAAATACCGTTTCAAAATAAATGTCGTATAGTAAATACACAAAAACACAAGTTTTAATGCTAGAAAATATGTATTTATTGTTATAACTAATTAATATAAAGCCTTATAATCATTTTTCAATACTTAACATCGACTTTGGTACATTTTTGGTAATTGAATTACCAAAAGTGTATACCTACCTACCTAATCAAAAAAAATTAAACTATCATTAAAATATGTTTTTTTGCCCCTCCGAGCAAAATCTTCATCCCATGACGTATCAGAGTCACTTTCCACACTATAACAAGAAGCACATATATAATATAACATGATCTTCCTCATCTTCAGGTATACTCGTGTGTATTCTGTGAAACTTGGGAATACAGAAGTCATGGAACAAATCATCGCATTCCGAATATATTCAATATTTGGATTTTTTATTCAAGGGAAATGAACAAACTTTACAATTCTCAAAGACAATTACTTCCGTTTGAGTATTTTCCTTGTTTTCCTGCAGTTTGACATGTGAATCTAACGATGTTGAAGGCAAATTTACCATTGTTGGATTTATAAAAACTCCTTCCTTCTCATCCAATATCACACGCGTTTATGATGATTTATTTCCATCCAAAGTATTTTGTTTTTTGTTCTTTGGTGTTTTCTCAACAGGAAGACCTCTTTTCTTTGTTTTCTTTTGATGTTCTCTATTGACGCAAAATGCTTGCACTTCTTCAGATGATACACTTTTACCTGGCAAAACTGGAAGTTAATTTTTTTGGCCCGAGGCAACAAAGACAAATCCGAATTTCGAATATTTTTAATATACTCCTTGAATGTGTTTCCTTAAGCACCGGTTTCTCTTTCTTCATCATTTGCATATGCTGGTCATTATGATAATACGCGGTTTCTAGAGATGGGATCAATTCCTGTTGCTTCAAATCCAAATACCTTTTTGGAAATGGATAGTTCACTCATTTATGTTTGCTTTTGTATATGATGTATGGTGGTAACAATTCTCCAATCGCACTTCCACGAAACATAACAGTAAAGCAGCTTTTTGTTGAGTTTTTTTTACGATTTCTGTATGTCTATGTAATGTCACCCAGAGCAATAGCATGTTTAATAAAACATAACTCCTCATCTTGAGAAAAAAAAATCATGTCTGCCTACTTTTTTATCATGTTTACCTTTAATTTTGATTTTAATAGCACTTCGAGGGATATTATGGGTTTTAGAAGCCATCCGCTGGTTCATTGCACCAGTCCTTATATTCAGTAATGCTTCATTCAGCTGCTCCACCTAATAATTAGTGTTTGTACCATACTTTCGGGTTCCGGTTGTTGTGGTGTTGTTATTTTTTCTCGGCATTATTGCAATGGACTTCAGGGAGAGCTACAAAAACTTTTCATTAAATTTTCAGAAGGAAAAACATAAATTTTCAAAGATAATATACCCAATACATGTGACAAAGTAAAATTCGGGTAACATTGGCCCGGGCCAATGTTACCCGAATTTGGACCAATTTCGCACATATTACAAAATTCTAGGTTATATTATGTTAATTCATAAAAATAATCAAAGTTCAATTACTAATACTAATTCATTAACTAATAACGTGAAAAATGAGGTATACCTTACTTTGGTACGTTGAAAAATTCGCTTTCAATATCAAATTAAAGTAGCTCTTCAAAACGACCGTGTATTCCACACCACAAACACGGCAATCCTCACTGAACACGTGTCAACGTTGATTAGTTTAATTACCATTAAATGGCAGTACAGAGTCACCAGAGTGAAAAACCAGTAATATTCTGTGGTTTGTACCAACAGGAAGGTGAATAAAAAAATGAGAACATTTTTTTTTGTAATGGGCCAAAGTTACACTGATGGGCAAAGTTACCCAGAGTGACTGTAATGAATTCTAGTTTTTTTACTAAACCTACCTGTGCTGAGCCACGATGAATCCAGTGCTCAACGAGGTCATCTCTTTGATTTTGTCTATTCACCTTCCTGAAAATCATCTTCTTGCTTACGCTCCCTCAATACTTTCAGTCGCTATGACATTTTTTTAATAGGCAATCCACCCAAACTAGGATGATTTGTGTCACCAAATTAAATTCATTGTGCAATTATACGAATCAATGTAATAAAACTAATTTAAAAAATGACAAATCTAGATAATTTCAAGTTTCCGTTGATAAAGCTTCAAAATTGAACAATCGATCTATGTTATAATAGGGAAGTTCCACGAAGTACGCAACATTCATTAGACGCAGTAAAGATATGGCTTTTTGTAAATCAAATCTATCTCGCAAAGGACGACCGAAATGACATTATTTTAATTATCAAATAATAACTATTAAACTGTAACTATGAAAACATATATTACACATGGACAAACGTACAACAGATTTTATTTCTTTGATAATTGATTATCAAAAGAAACCGGTAATATACATGTTGTTGGTTTGATCTTTTTAGCATGTATGCATACTTTTATATTTACATATATATATACTCGTATATACATACGTCCATATTACATATAAATAAATATAATAAATGTTCGTTATGTCGAAAAAATTTAACTAGTTTACTAGTTCTTAACATTTTATAAGCAGTAGGTTTTGACTAGTCCTTATCTCATTTGAATTGAATTTTTTTGTATGTTGCTTCGAATTTATGGTGATTTGACAAAATTCTACGCCAATTGATAGTACTATATTTGGATATTTCCGTCAAATATTGACTAAAACATGTTGGCGATTGCGTCACTGCCTTGATTATCTCTCACTACCAAGGTGACCACAGTTTTTCCTCTAGATTAAACATAATAAGTAAATTATTTTTCTAATATTTTTTAAAGATTTCTCTATCCTGTAAACAGAGGCCAAGCGAGGCAGGGGGGGCAGTTTTCTCCTACCAAAAGTAATATTTTTGAAACTTTGTTTAATTATGTCACAACTTCTTAATCCGAAATTCCAGTCTGTTGTTTTTGCTGTCAATCGCACTTCGGGCGTGGAAACAATAGTAAAAAATACTTAAAATGTGGAGTAGCAAAACTAACTACTAGGTAAGTCCAGAAAGTAAGTGTACTGAATTTTTGTAGGTTACAATTTTTTTAATTTAAACAAAAAAATTACGTGGTTACCGTAGTACATATGTAAGCTATTTTTCGACATAGTCGCCATTCCTGTCAATGCAGGTGGTGAAGCGGGGTATCAACTTTTTGATGCCTTCCTCGAAGTAGTTTCCCGCCAACCCCTCCGTCCACTTCTCCACCTCCTCCTTTACCTCCTCGTCGGTTGAAAACCTTTTTCCACCCATGTGCAGCTTCAGGGAAGTAAAGAGATAGTAATCTGAAGGTGCTAGGTCAGGGGAATGCGCGGGATGGTTCAGGACATCCCATTTAAACGAGGCGAGCAGTTCCTTCGTGGTGTTGGCCGTGTGTGGTCTGGCATTGTCGTACAGCAGGCAGACTCCCTTTGTCAGCATGCCTCTCCTCTTGTTCTGAATCGGCCTCCGCAATTTTTTTAGGGTCTCACAGTATCTTGCAGAGTTGATGGTCTCCCCTTGAGGCATATATTCAATTAAAATTATGCCTTGACAGTCCCAAAACAATTTCCTCCTCTGATCATCATGCACAGACGTACGACCGTTTTTAAACTCGCCACACCACTTGTACACACTCGTACGATTCATAGCTTTATCACCATATGTAGTTTTCACCTCATTATAAACCTCAACCGGAGGTTTTCCCTTCCAAACGAGATAACGGATGACGCCGCGTATTTCGCACTTGGCGGGAGATTGGATTTACATTTTTCACGAAACGTGTTGTCGCGTCGACACTTCTCAACGTACTGACCTCGAACCGGTCTCGTTGCGGAGAGGAAGGGTCAGGCTACACAGAAGTGTAGCCAACATGTCGAAAATAAAATCCATCCGGTCGTGAGAGCCTCAGTACACTTACTTTCTGGATACGCCTCGTAGTACTGATACTTTTTTTTTAAATACCATATAATTTTTTAAATACCATATATTTTTTTAAATACCATATAATTTTTCAACATAATAATAATTGTTTTTAGTATATTTCACAACTAAGCGCATTCAAAGTTCACTAGACTTATAATAAATACACAAAATCACGCCGTGTCTACAGCGGAGTAGGCAGAGATAACAGATCTCCACACTTTTCTATCCACGCACAAAACTTAAGCCTTTTTCACATTCATACATCTCATCATACACTTTTTTTTTCAAAATTTGGTCTATTTGATTCAGTCACGTTATTCTCGGTCTACTTCTTCCACGCACACCTTGCACTTCTGATATTAATACTCGCTTAATAATTATTTCGTTATTCATTCCATCCACATGTCCAAACCATCTTAAAACTCCTGTATTCATCTTACTTAAAACATCCATTTTTTCCATGCACTAATTTCTTATGTCTTCAGTCTGCCTTCTTTCATACATTGACACTCCACATTTTTTTCTTAGTGCACACATCTCAGCATTGATCCTTGTTCTGCCAAATCCATGTCTTCCTAATTATACTGTTCATACATTTGTTCACATATTTTTTTGGTTCTGAACATATTTTTTTTAGTTCTGAACATGTTTTTTTAGTTCTGAACATATTTTTTTAGTTCTGAACATAAATTTTTAGTTCTGAAACGGATCTTATAATACATTTGGCTTAACTAGGTGCAGGAGGTCCCGTATCCTATTTTTATGTCTTATCATTTCAAAATGTGTTTTCACTTTGGTAACATGAAAATGTGGTAGGTGTGAAATCTCGGAAATGTTATCATATAACGGGCAGATGACTTTCATCTCGTGCTTTGCTTAAAAAAATAATACTTTGTTAATAAAAGATACATCAATTTGAAAGCTTTCATGGATGGAATCTCGTATTAGTCGTAAAAGATATTTCGAAGGGATTGATAAAATGAACTATAACTACATAGCTTCAACTGGAAGCCACGCGGTTGATCTCCCGTGGTGGGTCGAACCCATACGATTGGCTCAATACAATCGGAACCGGGATGGAACTATGCGCTCATGATACGGTAGAGAATTTGCTATAAACCAAGCGAATTGATTACAACCAAGCCCTAAAGATGAAAACTCTGACGTTTTCGAAACGTCGGTATCATAATCCAAACCAGGTGATACAACATCATGAAAGACTATACCAGAAATAGGTGCATATTGGTTGGAATAAATTGCTACCGTGCAAAAATCCCAATTCACCCGGGTAAAAGTCACTTTGTATATTACAATATAATTTATGCCAATAAAAAAAAAGATCAAATAATATGCATTCATAAAATAACCCAGGAATCTATGCACACTCTTCGGGTAATACCTGTTACTGTGAGTGCTCATAGAATTTTTTTACCAAGAGCCAACATAATTTAATAATGAGGCCTACAAATTAATATCAGTCTGGGTTTGAAATAGGAGTGTTTAGGCCAGCGAGACTTTAGGTTAAAAATCGAAATATTTGGTCACCTTAATTATTCCGGAAAACTGTTTTTTCGCTGTTCATTTATTTGCAAACTGAATTGATTTCGGTTGAGATTTTTTTATGCGTGGGAAACCTTTTGTGCAATTACTTTAACACATCCGTTGCGACATGCCTTCTCATTCACACCGAGTCGTAATGTCACCTCAATTTATACAAGGTCAAATATACAATAATTCTTTACACATTTGTGATCATAAAATTTAACTTAAATTTACAAAAAGGACCCAACCCACATTTATTTCGGTTTCGTCAAATTGATTGTTCCAAATCGATTCAATAGGGCATGGTATTATATTAGTACTAGAGATATGAATGGCGTGTGCAGCTTTAGGAAGTGCTTGATGACAACCCTTTTTGGGAGGTCTCATTAAAATATATGATGTTGTATAAACACTACACACATACACTACATGATATCTTAAACCGAATGTGTTACCAGCGGTTGCCGGTCCCGAGGTGCGCTGGTGCGCTGAGCACCAACGCATCTCGAGACGCTGAGCGAATATGAAATATCGCTGTCTCACGGTTTACTGTATGTCTCAGTCTGCCCTATATGAATTTGCGTTTCCGTCCGGTGCGTATTGGAGATAGCTCCGTTAGTATTGGCAAACTTCTCTTAAATAAAAATATTCGTACTGTTTGTCAGTATTCTTATATATATTTAATCTTTACAAATATTTAACGTTTTTGGAAGTCATGTTTGCGAATATATAATTTAATTATTGCGAATTATTTCTCCGATTCAGCGCACCTCTAGACCGGCCGCCGCTGTGCGTTACTATCACATATCGGAAGATTTACAAATGTTTCATTGTAGGTTCGTATTCGCTTGATAATTTGTCTACGGTTTTCTTAACAAATATATTTTTCTTAACATTCTCAGCCACTACTTTCCTATCCTTACACTCAACAGATTTTTTAAAATCTGTCAATAGTAGTGGGTAGGAATCCCGAGTTAGAGGACCTTCGGAGAGAGTCTGCTCTGTAAACGGCGCTATATAAATAATCCTTATTATTATTATATAATATGGTAGAGAACGACGAAAAGAAAATGTTGTATATTTTTGATCTATCAATAATAGTGGGTTCGAATCTCGAGCTGGAGCACCCTTGAGGAGAGTCTGATCTCTAAACAGCGTATTACGAGTATAAATTGTCATTTTATTATTGTATTATAATTATCAAATATAAGAGGTCTTTCAAATTGAGTGGGTTTTTGAATTATTGAATAAAACACACAATTGATTTTGATTTCAAAAAACTTTTTATTAGTCATTGAAGTATAATGTATGACATTTAAACACAAAAAACAATATCCGCCAAATGTCCACCTCTTGCAGCTCTACAGATGTTCACTCTTTTGTCAAAATTTTCGATGACATTTTGTCATAATTGCGGTTCTAACTCGCCAATAACGCGAATAATTTCGTCCTTCAGCTCAGGAATTGATTAAGGGTCATTTTTATACACCTGGTTTTTCACGTAACCCCAGAGAAAATATTTCAACGGTGTCAGATCACATGATCTTGGTGGCCAATTAACATCACCGTTTCCGAAGATTACAATACATAAAATAATTCAACAATTTGAACGCGTTGTTGTATTGTATACGACTCCATTTTAATAAATGTCATACATTACACTTCTCAAATGTCACAAGACTCAGGCAAGTTCGCGACGCCATCTGTGTTTTATCCAAGAATTAAAAAAAACCCGCTCAATTTGAAAGACCCTTCATATATACTTCAAAAAACACAGTAAATTGTGTATTTGACAAGTCCGTCTTATTAAATAATCATTATCTGACAACCTATATAAAGCGAGCCGAGTTTTCTCGATTATCTTAAGATAAAATGTTGGGTTGAGTCCTTTTTGCAAATAGATTTAACTTGCAGTTAACTACATTCACTATATTACTGACATAACTGCGATTCTTATTAATGATTACATGTTTAATCAAGCTTAGTTTCAGACGAGTCTCTGCACAAATTAACATATTACAGTCACCCCTCGAAGTGCACAAAAATGTCAAGTTACAGTAAACCCCCGGTTTCGTAATTGCGCGGTTTTACAGCTTATAATCATTGACGGTAATAATCCTGTCGATTGTTCCTCTGTTTTACGTGTGAGGTGCCAAATAATGTTTCCAACACAATACGGGGCCGTCCACTGGCGCACAGCCCGCACTGCGCTAAAAATACAAACACAAAAGACAATAATTGAAAAACAAATTAAATACATGAATTATTAAATAATAGAGGGTTCAAGTCCTGAGTTGGACGCCCTTGAAAAAAGTTCACTCTCTTAACGGCGCTTTATAAAATAGCCCTTAAAAGCCCTTAATGAACTATGTCGAAAAATAAAATAGCTTTTTCCGAAACAATTTCCCCCCCTTTTTTTTCAAACTACCCACGTAGTTTTGATTCTGCTGTAAAGATATGCCCAGTACCCGGCGGTAAGTAATACATACACATAGTTTGTAGAGCGTCATCTCTGTCGCACGATGCGCTAACCACACCGTGACTACAATACCTGACTGTTAGCGCATCGTGCGACAGAGACGACGCTCTACAAACGATGTGTATATCTTACCGCCGGGGACTGTAAGCTATCTTATATATCAAGTAATTTAATCTATTGAGCATTGAAAAAAGCATAATTAACTGAACTACCCACACATTTTCTAACCAAAATCGAATTCAAACTTTTCAAATACTTCAAAGCCACAATGATCTCACCATTCAGTTTTATGAAGCAACTTCACTTACTCGTATTATCAGTGTTTGTGACTTTTTCGCAACACCTTCAGTATTCGCAGAATTCCTTTCACATCGACCCCAACTAACATATACGCAACCCCCTAGTTCAGGGAACCATAAACTTTTTGAGACAATGTTTGTATTCCATTTGAAAACATAAATTTGAAACCAATAATCATTTTAATAAACTATCGATGATATTATATATCGCAAGTTTGTTTGGAAATGATACATTTTGGTTCGCAGGAATACTTTTATTTGCTATCTTTCACGGATTTAAACACTTAATTTGCTTTGAATAACATGTTTTTATTTCCTTGCTTAATGTATCGTATTGCATTTATTTTATATACTCTTTGGAAGGTAGAAGTTGGTCGTAAGTAAAAGGCAGTTGACGTTCGAGAAACGTATTTTTGACGTTTTGCGCTCCTTATGTGCGACCAATCGCTCATCGTAGTAAGCTCCTAACATATTTCGCCCGTGTATGCCGTCATGGCTTGCGAGATACTACGTATCTCGCACGTTTTTCGTTTGCATGGGCCGGCCGACTTTTGGTTGTAGCTATTGCGAAGGTCACGTAACATGTAAGGAACATTTCATTATAATCGGTACACAGCAAGTACACCAAACAAAACATCTTTAAATATAAAAAAAACAAGAAAATATACATAAATCATATTTTAAGTGACGCATACGTCCGATACACATTGTGTACGAGTAGAATAAATTTCAAGTTAAAAAAAACATCCTTATGTACGAGTGGAATACCATTACACAGTAAAAATAAAAATCCTTGTGTACGAGTAGAATAAATTTAATTAAAAAAATAATCTTGCAATTTTCTTTCAAAATGACATCTTATTCATAGAGAAAATAAAATAATTCAATATATATACACAAATCATATTTTAGATGACGATACGTCCAATACACATTGTGTACGAGTAGAATAAATTTCAAGTTAAAAAAAAACATCCTTATGTACGAGTGGAATACCATTACATAGTAAACATAAAAATCCTTGTGTACGAGTAGAATAAATTTAATTAAAAAAATCATCTTGCAATTTTCTTACAAAATGACATCTTATTCATAGGGAAAATAATTCAATATATATTTCTAGCGCTTCATAAACCACTCTGTTCACATCTCTTCTCATACGCGTCCCTCGATTGTGTTTGTCCTCCTATTGTACTTCGTGTTGCTGCACAACAATACACCAACATTAGCCAACGTCCCGCGAAAGGCCGCCACCAATTCGAGCCAAAATCAATAATACGATATATTGCCTGGGCCTGTCGTACCATAATGCCACTTATTGTTATAAGCTTGGATTAACCGTGTTTTGTGTGAAAAATGAATTTCAGTTTAACTTTATTAAGGGATAGGTTTATTTTAGCTGCCACACAAATTTGATAATTTTTGACAAATTTATTTTATTTATTATTACACATGACAAGAAATATACACAATTTGCGAAAAAACAACAGGTAATTTGATTTGGGCATACAATTTTAATGGATCTGGGTTTGTTGCCTTTCATTTGTCGTATCCTCAGTAAACTAGGCTTTTGCCTATATCTCACTGAGGATATTTAGCATGAAAAAATAAATCGATACTTCTTTCCGATTTTTGATTACACGAAAAACAAAACCCCGTTGCACGCTCTCATCAACCTGACAAACAGTGACACTCAGCTATAACTGGAAACATCTTGCGAAATACAACTCCTCACACATCATCACTCCAGAAAGACCAAAAATATTAATCCCACAATATACCGCACACAACCATAAGGATAAAAATTAAAATTAAAACAAAAAAAATACACAGAAACACAAATACAAAAACAACCAAAATTAAAACAACAAGAAGAAATCCACATTCACGAGTTTACATAAATCCTTTCCACTCACCATTCATTCAAATACTCTTATATCAATATTTACATTGGTGCATAGCCGCGGGGTAACGCACTGGATTTCCGTAAGGAAGGTCACCAGTTCGAACCTCGCGTTGTGCTACTTTCTTCGAATGAAACAGGCATTTCCACCTGGTACTCGGGGGTATAAGAATACCTATGACTTTGGTCATATCTATCCTTTCAAAAAGAGAAAAAAACATGCTGGTTTGTTCCGATCGTCTGACTTCGGCATGCCATCGGATTCTGTACAACGAGTTTGCTGGTGTGCAACGGCTCGCTCGTTTGAATAAAAAACAAACTCCACGGCACATATTTATTCTCCAACTGAATTGACATTGAAATTGCGATGGGATCATTGACTACGAGGTCCAGCAACGACGACATAATAACATGTAAATTGTTTTGAGATATTATAGCCCATTGTATACACGGTATTCATTTATAGTTTTAGGTGACACAATAATTTTTAACCAATTAAACAAGTGGCTCCCAAACTTTTTCGGTTCACGGTTTTCAATTCACAAAAAAGTTTTGTTGTAAGTACATATTTTGAACAGTCAATTAGGACATATTGAATAAATATATCCTAATTAGTGGGACTAGCGAGTCCATTGTTGATCACACATTTTCTCAAATCCTGAAATTAAACTGGACACAGCCACCTCATTTTCTGTTCTACCTTGATTTTCGTATAATACATGATTTTTATCACAGTGACCGTCGAAAACCCAGTTTTGCACAAATATGGCGTCTCAAATGGAACTAAGATTTACTGAGTTCATTACTTAGCAGCGGATATTCATATTTTACTGATATGCAAAACTCAATCCCAGCGTACTGTCGCAAAAGAGCTAAAGAAGATTTTCTTCTTCTACATAAGTTAATTCAGATGGAGCTTTGGCCTTACATGGGAATCCATGCAAACTTGTCGATATTATCTTCTCGAAAGTATTTTTTCAGCCGTTAATATTAGTGTTCCGCAGCGCCGCTGTAAGCCAATTGCGGCGGCCTCGGGCACATTTGGGAAACCATTGAACAATACGTTTTTATTTATACAAAGGAAACTTGAAAGTGGCAAAAAAGTGAAGAAAGTAAGATAAATGCGATACAAAGGAGAACCTTGCGTCGAATATGGGAATAATGATGTATGACAGAAAAAGGAATGAGGACATAAGGAAATAATTCTGGTTGAAAGATCATGAAGAAACTAGTGGTTCGATTACGTAGAAAATCTTAATGGTGAAAATATTTACGGAATTAATCTCTGCAAGTTATATAGAAAGTACAAGATTCGGAATCATAGAAAAAAGTAACATGCATACATCCTTCAAGCCATCTTCCTTTCTCTTATACATCCATACACGTTTTCATACAACTTCTATTATTTCTCTGACTTTCTTCGTTTCCTTCTTTCGAAATATCGTTGAACCATTATTTCTTTAGTCTTCCTATAACACGTCTTCCACTCATATCTACACTATATATCTGTGATGTAAGTTTTTATTTAGTCACTAGTTTCACATGCTAAAAACCATCTCAGCGTGTTCTTCTTCAATACATCAGCCTTAAGTTCACATTCATCCCTAATCACTTCATTACGTATTTTGTCATACATAGTCATCCCATCTATTCTTCCAAATGCACGCATTTCTACAGTATTTATTAGACTCTTTTCAGTCTTGTTCAATGTATACGTTTCACTCCCATACATCAAAGATAATACTAAAATATTGTTGTGGACTATCGTCTTAGCAGCTTTCGATACTATCTGGTTCAAATATATAGGTTATAGTAGTCCATTGGCTTTGTTTCCTATCGCTACATACCGATGAATCTCAACTCTTCCAACATCGCATTTACTTTTTCTTTCACACTTTTCTATCACCAATTCGAAAAGTTCTGTGGTCAACTTAATTAAATTCAGAAAGAGGGGAGAGGGAAAAGACATTTTGAGCATACACGACGAGATGTACTCGTATGGATGTGGCAAAAGCGAAATACTATAATAAAGTGTATATATTTTCTCTATTTCAATTCGGACATGGCGTGATGATTATGATAATGGACGTCTATATCCAAAAGGGATCTATCCCTCAAAACATTATTTTTGTTCATTTGAAATATCTTATAAGTAGGTAATATAAAAATATTGAGTTAGTCATGCTTGTTTTTCATTGTAATGACAGCTAGACACGGTTCAAAAATGTCGTGCAATTTTCCAAATATTATGTACATCTTTATTAACAAAGCCGGGACATGTGTTATGGCGTGTGAAGCGCGCATTCGATAACGCGCCCCCTAAGTAAGGGGAAACAATCTAAACACTTTCAGAAATTATTCAAATTGCTGTAATATTTTAACTTTATTTTTTGTTCTCTAAAAGAGCGCACTCGTCTGAAAAAAAATTTAAAATTGCGGCGTACATACAATCGTTTTAACACATGACATAAATAAATGGATGAAAATCAAAATGTCAAACATATATAACTTAATTTTTCGAGTTCCAGCAAAATCACCACTAACTTTATCGATATTGATTTTGGTCGAAACGAACAAGAGACTAGATCTTAACTAGGTTTCGTTTTACTTTAATATTTTTATTGTTGTTTTCATTATTTTACGCTCTTTTTCTGTTTTCGCCGTCGATTTTGACACTCTTCAGATATCGCGCTAGGGGCCAGTGCCACAGTTAGACCACCCTTATCACAGCTCTGTGTGTGAGCATGCAGTATAATTTATTTATTTGTTTCAACGACGGTCAATGCTGACCTCATAATATGTTTTAATCCAACTAATCAATGAAATTAAACCGTCAAAATTATAAACAATTTCTAACAGTTAGTTATAAGATTCAAATTCCGACATTTATTATTCCGTACAAGCCCATATCACGGGTCGTTGTGTTTTCTGAAGTATTTTGAAACAGATATTATATTATGAGTTGTATAATTCTTGCATATTTTCGACCAATTTAATTTTTATAAACAATTATCAAAGTATTTTTTAGATTTTGGATTATGTATGCAGTATACTTTTACCATTTTTTAATTTAAAAAATGTGTCTTGTCGTTTGAATATCTTTGCATCTACAGTAAAAAAATCTATATACCATACAGTACCCGGCGGTAAGTAATACACATCGTTTGTAGAGCGTCGTCTCTGTCATTCATACACGTGTTCCGTCGCGATTTGTCAGTCGTTCCCGGACCGGACTGTTAGCGCATCGTGCGACAGAGGCAACGCTCTACAAATGATGTGTATTAATTACCGCCGGGTACTGTATGTATAGTTTTTGAAAGGACTCCTTACACAACGGGAAAACAATTGGTGCGGAAATATATGAAAAAAAAAGTTATGTACAAAAATGTTCAATATCCTAAAAAATATTTGCACATGTTCATAAATGTTTGTAAATAATTTAATTACAATGTGAAATAAAAAATTACAGTGTTAAATTAAAATTAGTGTTAAATTAAAATAACATCAATTAAAAAAAATACCCTTGTCAGGTGGTAACGACCGGCACCCTTTTGCGCGTGGCGTCCTAGGGTTACTGCAATTTTAGCCCAATGGTTATCGGCCCAGAGGAGAGGACTACCTAGGCTTGTACGGAACATGAAAACTTGAAAACCCAATTTAACCTCACAATACCAATTTAACCACACAATACCAATTTAACTACACAATACCAATTTGACGGGATTCATATTTTTGCACTCACAGAATTGATCTGTTTTTTTTTCGATATTTCAATTAAACCAAAAAAATGTTTATGTTATCTATACTTAAGGCATTAACATTGTGGAAGTTTAAAGACATTGTAATTTGTTTTATCAAACACTTGTTTTATTAAAGTATTGTTTGTGCTCTCCTGATGATGAGGTGAATGCTTTGAAACCGGTAGAGCTATACCGTTACATAAAGTGGGACAAACAGTGTTTGATTAAACAAATTACAATGCATTTAAACCTCCACAATGTTAATGCCTTAACTATAAATAATATATTAAATACCAGTACGGCAAAAAAGGCAAAAATGTATAAAAAGTGCAAACTTAAAGATAGAATGTTGTCTCTCAAAATATATTACAACCAGAGTCGTGTTTGTGCTCCCCTGATGATTAGGTGAAACCGGTATGGTTATACCGTTACATAAAGTGGAATAAAAAGTGTTTGATAAAACAAATTACAAAAAAATGTTTGGTGGATTGGATCCTTTTTGCATTCTTACATCAATTAAAAAAAAATACCAATCTTATCTTTTAGTTGTATTGATACACGGAATTATCTCCGTCGGTATTTTAAGCATTTTTGTATGTTACTACGAGTATCAAAGAGCAGTTTATATATTTTTTCCAAATAAAACAGATAAAATACTTTTTGAAATTTTATGTTTCATACATTCGTGACTTCAAGAAGACATATTTTACTGCTTATAAATAAATATTTGATATTTTTATGCCTCGAATCATAAAATTAATTATGCTAAGACGTATAATATAAACAGATATTATTTTGAATATTAGTGGTTTGTAATGTTTTTCAAGTTAGTTTTTAAATAATTTCCTTTAAAATAAAATTTTCTTGTAAATAAAACCTTTATTCTTCGTTATGTCAATATTATATTTGTTCTATTTAGTGTTATGTCCATCTAGCGTCTCTATGGTGAAAGCTTTTGACGTTTTAACTAATGTTTTTGTCTACGTCGCCCTCGGTAGTTCTGTTTTATTTCAAGAGATGCCACTGTAATGATACGATTCACGCTTAACAAGTCGAGTTAACTTATAACATTTTTCGTTTAGACTATATCATATTTATATCGATACACGAGTTGCGCTTTCTAAGAAATATTATAACTTTATTAAAGTAAATATACCGTTCAAATACAGCTGTGAATAATCGTTAGGACTAAACGTGAACATTTATCTGGTTAAAGGTGCTACTTTGGGAACAAGAAACATTAAATTTTACAGCACTAATTAAAATAAACCAATAGGTATGTTTTTTAAATCCTAATCTTCAATACTTTGGAATTAAATCCTCTCTTGTGTACGAGAGAAATGTATTTGCATTATATATCTAGAGATATATTATGTGAAAATGGGGAATCGTCGAGTTGACATCTACAATATTATTCAAATAAAACTTCAAACATAATAAAGCGTTTGAATTAAAGCGAATTCGCGTAAATTAAGGGATTTCAGTACTTATATACATAAGTGACACCTTTCATAATCTAATTCACTAACTCCACGTTGCGGAGAGCTCTCTTATCACTGTTCAGCTACTCATTCAATTGATCACACGGACATGTTAAAAAGCGTGAACGGGAGACAATGTTGTCTTCGGCTCAAGTAATCGATTTTTCTCTATCGTGCATGTTTTAAATACTATCACACGTGGGCAGATAACAATAATCGCACATGTCAGGCACGTGCAAGTTTTATTAGTAGACAAATTATTTAACCAGGTTTCGGACTTTTTTAAGTGTATCTTCGAAAATACAACCCAAAACTCCCGGATGGATGCCACGGAGTTCAGCAATCACTAACCGCTATGGTCCCCAATGGTTCCATCCATTCTGTGTGACTTTACCTTCTTAGGTAGATTAATATTTTCCATAATTGAGAAATAATTTATATACAGGATATTTTTGAGCCATATTTCTATGGCCTAGGGTTATGATCAATGGTCACAATGGTTCCGATTTTAGTGTCCTAGTAACTGTATTCCTAGCAATCCTCGACATATCCTTCACATAGTCGCCCCTGCGATCTGCCCATCCTAGTATTTCCTGGAACACTGTCTAGAATAATTAATCTTCCTAATTTTCCTAAACACTGTCTAGAATAATCAAGCTTGCTAAGTTCGAACCTCGCGCTGTGCTTCTCCCCTCGAATTACGCAGGAATTTTTTTCCGCCTAGTATTCGGGGTATAAAGATATCTGTTCTTTCAAAAAGAGGGAAAAAAGTGTGCCGGTGTGCTTCGATCGTTTTATTTCGGTGTGCCGTTGGATCCAGTACAACGGTGTGGCCGGTGAGTTTGCTGATGTGCAACGGCCCACTCACTAAAAAAAAAAACTCCACGGCAGAGCTTCGTTTTCCAATTAAATTGACGTTGGAATGGCGAGGGATTTTCACATACGAGGCACAGCAACGATCGAACGACGACCCATAATGTATCAATAACTAGAAAAAATGTTTCGTTACGATCTATTTCTATAGCAGATATATTATGATCTAATAGACTTGCGCTGATCACACACTCAATTGGAATATTTATTTATTTAAATAGATAAGAATTTAAAATTAGTGACTATACGAAATATAATTTCTTTTCTCGTTTTGCAAATACGTGGTCCAGTGCAGCAACATAATATTATCTCCTTATCTGTCATCCTAACCTCACGCCCCTCCTACTATTTCGCCTTGACAATCACAGGTCACGCCACTCTCTATCAGCGAGAATTTCAGTCTATCTCGTAGTGTTGGTTCATATCTCCCTTGTGATGTAAGTATCTCTCATATTTTTTTATTTGAGCCATTCAGTTATTTTCTTTTCTGAATTTAGTGGTCTTAAAATCTTTAAATACCATTTTTTAACTCAGCAAAATAATCGTTTTTTTCTTTTGTTTGTACATTTTCGTATGACGTTTTTTTCTTTATTCGATGAACTTTTCCACTTGTAGATCGATTCTTAAATTTGGGAATTTAATCAATTGACGATTTAAATATTGTAGTTAAAAATCGTTATTTTTTAATTTAATATATTATATTATATTAATTATAATAAGAGTAAGATTAATGCCGAGGACATGTTGCGAAGAGTCAATATTTGAAAGAAGGCGGAATGAAGACATCAGAAATGAATGCATATATACAATCGATGTTTTATCTAAGATGAAGAAATTATCTTTAAGATGGTTGGACATGTGGAGAGAATGAATTATGAAAGAATGACTACGCGAGTATACAAGCTTGAAGTGTAAGATGTGCCTGAATGAGGTTGACCGAAGTAAACATGGTTGGACTTAATGGACCAGATTTTGTAAGAAGGTGAAGTGAGAAGTATGAATAATTGAAGGTAGTGTGTCACGAGATATATGGAAGAAGAGGAGGAAAAGTTGCGTGCTTGAATAGAAAAGTGTGGGGAACTCTTTTATTTGTATGCAGAAGTATAGTTGCGTGCTTAAATAGAAAAGTTTGGGAGTCTTTTATTTGTATGCAGAAGTATAGTTGCGTGCTTAAATAGAAAAGTTTGGGAGTCTTTTATTTGTATGCAGAAGTATAAAAGCATAAGCATAATAAGCGTCAACATAAGCGTAGACATAATCATAAGAATAAGCATAGGAATAATCATAATCATAATATGCATAAGCATAATCGTAAGTATAATCATGAAAAACAAGCATAAGCAATCACAAGCATAAGTATAATCGTAAGCGATCGCACAAGAATAAGCATAATTATTATCATAAATAATCATAAGAATAATCCTAATCATAAGCATAAGTATAAACGTAAGCATAATTATAAGCATGATCATAAGCATAATTATAAGCATAAGAATAAGCGTAAATCATAAGCATAATTATAAAAATAAGCATATGCATATGTATACCTGTATAATTGTATACATCTATATGTGTATGCACGTATACATTTTTATATGCACTCATATATGATATATCATATATCTAATATTATATTGCTCTAATGTTTTATTCCTCACTAATAACAACATTTACTTTTTCTTTCACACTTTTCATTATGACTTTGGATATCGCACCATACGTTCACAGATATTTCTGGTTATAAATATATCCTTATCATCAACTGGATATGTTGATAACATAAAAATGAATGAATGTTATTTATATGGGGAGTCTTATGTTTCTTGACGATGTCTAACAATTCTTAAGAGTTAGGATTTTTTTGTCAAACTGTTATCGTTATTGAATGCGTTCGCCGGTTAGACACATATACAACGAATTATTCCTCTTTACAAAGGAAAATTGAGGTACATGACTTATCCAAGGATTTTCAACCAAAGTGTAAACTTGCCTTTCCATTTATCACGGCACATTGTTACTGATGCACGACGGTCAAGATGCTATCGCTTTATGCTAATATTATGCATAAATATTAAGTAATGTTCATTTACCATTGTTATATTAATATTAGTTTCGTTTCATGTGTTCAATTGCTAAAAACAATTTGTTGTTAATATTTCTGTACCGCATTATATCTTTATCCATTTGGTATGGATAAGATCTGCGAGTGTCTTTGAAAGAATTTGGTTTAAGATTAATTGACTAATGAGTTTTGTTATAAAATTGGTTGAAAGTATTACTGCTCGGGGGGTTTCATGTGTTTCTTCTATCTACTGTTATCCTTCCATTTACGCGAATTCATTTTAACGCGGTTTGTTATATTTGATAAACATGGATATTATAAGTAGAATTGAGAAAGGAATCTTGAGATAGTTTGGCCACATTGAGAGAATGCGTGGCAATAGATTTACGATTAATAATTATAATCAAAATTTAAATGTGAGTGTTGCATAGAACGTGTAGTAAGAATAATTTAGTGTATATCATAGTATATACTTCCTTTCCATAAATACAATTTAGAATATTTGCTGCCTATTAGCAATTTCTTCCAACCAACCAGAAAATTTACAAAAAAGTTAAAAATAATTTTTGTTTAACATTAGGAATTGAACCCACTTTCCCCGGGTTTTAAATTCAAGCGTTCAACTAAGTCTTGGAAGCTCTGTGAAAAATGAATGAGGACATTATGAAATAATTGTGATTGACAGAATATATTCAGATGGGTTGGTCACGAAGAATGATTTCGAGGAGTATAGGTAGTTCTGAATTCGTCACAATGTGACGTCAAACTCAAATTATTATTTTTTAATCTTCTAGTGCAGATCGCACTGGATGAGACTGACGTTCTCCATGATAACAACGTCTTCCTAATTTACTCATAACTTCTATAATTTTATTTTGTAAATCTTTCATTATTCATTCATTCTACATGGCCGAACTATGTGGATGCTCATTTTTCATCTTGAGTTCTCTACTTATTTATTCATAGAACTTTTGATATAGGTTTAACCCAATCAAATCAAATAATTAGAAACAAAAATGATTAAAAGTCTAAAAATATGACAACAGGGACTATGATAATATGACAACGGGGACTATGATAATATGATAACAGGGACTATGATAATATGACAACAGGGACTATGATAATTATGATTTCCTTTTAAGTGGTTCTGTTATGCCTACTAAGTTTATTAAAGAGTTTAATCTTCAATTTATTCACCGAGATGTTGAAGATATCAATATTGGAAAAGTCAATCAACAAGTGCTTTCCCTGTGCGAGTGGAGATGCTCTAAACATCTCAGTTCGTGAATACGGCACCGAAAACAATCTTAATTCACGATCGCGTTAATAATAATAAGTCTCCGGTACATTAAGCCTAAGTTTGTCAATCAACTAAGGGTCTCTTATTTTTTTCTGTAAGCAGTTCATATACTCGTATAAGCAGGTGCGTAGATCTCTTTGTTAATGAATTTATTTATTTATTCAACACTGATGCATTGTAAAAACAGCCTGGCGGATTTATTGCCAGGCGGCAATTTTTTCCAACCAATAAGACAAAAGTAAATAAAGGAAATTACATAGTTGCAAAAAATATTTAAATAATTATTCATCTTTATAAAATTTATGAATGTATCATATACATAATAAAAGTAAAAATGAGATATCATCAATCAAAGAAAAGGGAAGGGATGGTGGAGAGGAAAGAAAAATCAGAAATGAAACACGTTTTATTACTGACTAGAAATTGAGAGTTTTTCAGTCGCGTCTTAATAAAGTATGCCGGAGCCAGTCAAACATAGGTTTGTAATTGGTTCCAGAGTTTCAGTGCATGGATAGTAAAGGACTATTTAAAAAAAGAAGAGCGCTGCACTGGGAATCTCTTCTAATGCTTAAAGAGTTATACCCAAGCCTATCAATTAAAAATGTAGGATAGAGCATAGGTAAACTCCACACTCAAGGTGTCACAGAAATATATTATGGACTCGCTCAACAGGGAGTTTGGATTCTTCTCGGGTTCCATTTAATTGAGCCGTAATCCAATCTACCCCGAACAAGTCACTTGAATAGTAATCTCATAACAGCGCCAGTACCAAATACCCTAGATACTAATTTATTTCTTATTTGTTTATTTTTCTTAATCATAATGTACAAGGGTGTGTACAGTACCGAGACGACGCTCTACAAAGCCGAAGTTAGCCAATTATGGCCGACAGACTCTTTCTTAAGTCCGATGTGTATTACTTACCGCCAGGTACTGTATTGGTGGGGTATATCTTGACCGGGGGGATGTTATGAGATGAGCCCAGACCTTTTAAAAGCTTGTATCTTAAATGTATTCTTTGCTTTTTATTTTGAGATATATGTGCTATTTCGGAATATATTTATATATGAACACATAATGTTGCTATCAATAAACCTCTATTTATTTATTTAATTACAAATCTCAGAAATTGATTTGCATCGTAGAACATATAATGAAATAGCATTGAAATTAAGTTGTCATGAGCAATGTTTGGCGGTTAATTATTCTTTGCCATCTTGGTTGCATAATGACCATGCTTTTCTTCCATAAATTATTACAAGCAGTCATAATAAATCCGCTATGCACCGATAACGGTATCCTTGAACATTTTTGCGGAAAGAATGGCTCCGAATTCAATTTTAATTTCGATAATTTGCCATTGTAATTATTTGTACTACCGGAATTTTTAAATAATAATTTTGCATTAAAATTTAAAAAAAAATTGTTTTCGGTCATTACCTTTTCCCACTACTTATGACTGCAAGGTCGGTATTTGATAAAATGGATGAATGTTATCAAAAGGTTTATTTTCTTTATCATAATGAAGACCTCCGTGGTTTAGTTGGTAAGGCGCTTGACTTCCACTCAGGGGTTTCGGGTTGATTTCCCGATGGTACCAGAAAAAAAATAAGCTACAGCGAGGTTAAAGAGTCTGCCTGGTAACAATACTCGCACGCACTAGACTTGACACTCTTACAAGAGTGGTTGCCTCTTCACGCGCAGGATAGTATTGCCAACTCGTAAGATGAAGAATTGGGAGTTCCATGTCCACTCCAGTGCTTCTAAACCTGACCTCTACCTCTTTTTGGGGCTGAAGAAAGTGTTTTTAATGTGTCCGAAATACCAATTTGGATCTGTTGAAGGGTATCATGCGAATGAAAAAAAATTAAAGATTAGAATGAATTGAAAAATTATTTATCTGGGAAGTATCTGTTTTCAGACGACGAAAAGGTTGAATCGAGTAAATACAGTAGAATTACATGCACTTGTGACGAAAATGTAGTGTGTCGATGTATGAAAAAATAAAAAAATGTAATTATTAATGATCAATGTGAGTTTAAAACATTAAGACATATTAAGAGGGGTTGGATATGTTAAACTGATAGATGGCGAAAGGCTGACTAACCAAATTTAAAACGCATGCATAATTGAGAGTCGTGGTAGACCGACAAAAGCATGATTGGTCCAAGTGAATGAAATTTTGTAAGAAGGATATAGTATGTAGTAGGAGAAACACAAAGAGCTTTATGAGAAGATTTTCGGACGTGGAGGAGGCCAATGAAGTATGCCGTGATAGGAAAGCTTGGCGCTCTGTATGCCTTGCTTTCCTCAACAGGATTATGGTGCGTTTGTATGTATATTTTTCGATATTTTCATTCCTATGGTACCCCTCAATATATCCGAATTGATAATGTTGGAGAACGTGACCAAGATATAATATTAGCTTTGCCCCAGTAATCCAGTTAAGAACTCTGAAGTAGACAAACAACTCACAGTTCGTCATCGTACTTGAACGGCAACAAGTCACAGACGTGTACCGAATGCGAGTATTGTTACCAGACGAACTTTTTAACCTGACTGGGATCCTTTATTATTATTTTGTACCATCGGGAATCAAATCTGAAACCTATGGGTCAAAACCAGCATATTGCCAACTAAGCTACGAAAGTCGTTTATCTTCAATAATATTTCTTCATTTTTGACTATCTTATTGCTTTTCTTTCCTACAGTATATTCACCAACAAGTTGGCCAACAAATTAATCATGGAGTGTTATGTTTCGTTGTCTGATTTCTGGTGGCTTTGTCTAAGGAAGACGAGTAAGACTGAAGAAAGAATGGAATAATAATATTACGATTTACAAAACATTATAGACAGAGAAAAGGCAAAAAGTGTGCAAAACAAAGGAACATTTATGACGAGGTGCATTAGTGAAGATTAAGCAAAGACTGTTTGTTTGGATTGAAACATGTGAAAATCTGTCCTCTTTGCGTATCTCAATAGTGATATTGCGTAATGGTATGTACGAGTATGTATGTGTATGGAGGAATATTACACAATATTTTTCTTGATGTACTTTTATCTCTTTTTCAGTGTCTTCCTCAAGAGCATCATGACTTCCCAAGTTGCCAGCATAACGGCTGCTAAAGCGGTTCTACGGAAGAAGGTCACGGATACCCTTAACAGTTTAAAGGTGGAAGACATCATGCAGCAGTCTAAGATAATCACTCAAAAGGTATTTGTGAGGATAAATGTATATTGAATAATGAGATAAATATATTAAACTACATAATCTAATGGCCGCAACCACTACTTTCCTATCCTCACACACTTTTTTTTATATATAATACTACTACGCCATCTCCCCGACAGCGAGTCGATATGATGGTATGTATCATATGTATGATTATTTTTGTTATTAGATATTCGGTTCGTATGACACATTCTGAAGGCAATCCGTTGTTATTAATTAGGAGCAATCTTCTCAGATATTTTGAAGTATGGTGTATCACAAGGGTCGGTACTGAGGCTACTGCTTCATGTCCTTTAAGTTAATCATATCAGTGATCCCATTTGCACGGAGAGTTTCGAGTCTTTGTGTTGTTTTTTTTAGATTCTATGATTCAAGGGGAAAAATATTCTGAAAGAGAATATTTCTTACTCCATTCTCATTGTCTCAAATAGGATGTCAAAAAAAAAATATTAAAATTAAATTCAAGTTAAACGAAATTTATCTTGGTGACTTCACCTCGTAGACAACTTATTGGGAATGCTTTATCAGTTATGGGTGTTATATGTTTTTTTCAGGTTTCTATAGTATCAGTGAATTAAAAATTTGTACGTCGACGTCTTCCATCGAGGGAAATATTTTTTTTATTTATTCATTTGTTGTGTGGCGTCCAGATAATTGTTATTCTATTTATTCTGGTTTGCTTGATTTCTAGAATTCAGTCTGTTATTGATGTAGCTGCTAAGTTGATATACTCGTACGTTAGTCATAAATATTGCCATATTGGTCTGCTTCTAAAAGTCTATATTTAAGTCTCGCTAACGGATCACTTTTAAAATTTGTCTCTTTTTATTCAAGTCCCTTAATAGGATCTTTTTAATTTGTGTCTAAGTGATGGTGCTTTGGAGAGAAGTAGAACTTTAAGGTTGGTTTCTTCTTCATCTAATAAATTGGTTGTTCCAAATTAATCCAATAGGGTGGGGTATTATGATAGAGCTTTTGAAGGTTTGGTGGTGTGGAGTGGTCTGACTCTTAGTATCAGAGATATGGGTGGCGTGTGTAGCTTTAGGAAGCACTTAAAGACAATACTCTTGGGGAGGTCTTTAAACATTTATGAGTCTGTGCGAATCCTGAGCTAGAGCGCCCTTGAGGAAAGTGTGATCTCTAAACGGCGTTATATAAATTGCCTATTTATTATAATTATTCGGATTATATGCACCATTAATACTCAAATCGGAAATTTCTTTGCGAAAGACTAACGGACTTCCACCTGGCAACGAAGGTTATTTTTATCGTCTTAAATTAGTGGATACACATCATGCTAGAAGTCATTCAAAAATGTCTATTTGTCTTAACAGTCACGTTACATAAAAGCCTCGGAGCTCAATTCAAAAGGCTACAGCATTTTGCGAAACATTTAATTTTGTGGAACAAAGACTTTCCGAGTTCACATGAATTAATGCACCGTCACTTCTTGCCATTCTTCTAGTGTTTCGCATTTTTTTGGCTGTTTGATGGATTAGCGAATGTTGATTGTGGTTAGACTGGAAATCATCAATATCCTTCTCCATGCCACTGACCTTGAAATATCAAGTGTAATAGTGTGTTGTGTGGACATTATATCAGGCAGATCAGTTCGATCCCATCATCACCTACGTTGATATTGTGGATAAAATAAGTTCCCATCCAGCGTGAGCTACACTAGACGATCGAAACGTTCTTTAGTTTTATGAGGGTGACGTCACGTAGTGACTAAGAAAGCCCATAGGAACTCCTCTGGTGACGACACACCTAAGTGTGTAAAGAAGAGTAGCGACGACGAACTTAAGGTCCGAAATCATGGAAGAAGGAAAATGACAAGATGTGGACAATATATAATCATGTGTTGATGTCCACCTTGATTTATGAAAGTAAAGCCTGAATTTGACGGAAGAAGGATGAAAGTAAGACTAATGTCGGCGGCCGTAGTCTAACGTTTACCATTCATGCTAAGTAAACGGGCGATCCAGCTTCGATTCCTGACGGATTCACTTCCGGATTGATTTTACTCTTAAGGCATTTTACATCTGAATTTATATTTTTATGTATCATATATATGTACATGCTAGATGACTAGATGGCGCGCTTTTTAAAGACATTGGTGTCCTTCAACTTCGCTTATTTTCTGTTGAGCTATTTGAAACGACCTCCGTGGTCTAGTTGGTAAGACGCTTGTCTCCCAACCGGAGGTTGCGGGTCTGATTTCCGTTGGAACCGAGATTTTTTGAAAAAGGATTTCCGTCTGATTTTGACTTAAGAACTTTTAAATATATTTCTGGTTAGTTGAAAGATATCGCCACATATCAATAAGCCCGCCAGTTTGTACTCTATACAACGAAAGTGTAATACAATAAGGAAGCGCTCTTGGAGTGGTCGTAATGGTCAGGAAACAGCGCTTTATCAAATTATCTATAAAAATGCTGAAGAGGTTCGTACACAAAGGATATTTTTTAGATTGTCGGAAAGCGGAATGAAGACATCAGAATCAAGGATAAAATGTAGTTTGTAAGATTAAAAAAGGAGCATTAAGATAGCTTGAGAGATGGATCGAGTGAAACTCGGCTGGATCAAGTGGACTAGATTTCAAATGAAGGTAAAGTGAGAAACACAAGTGATTGAAGATTGTGGATTACGAGATGTATGAATTTAAAGGAAGCAAAAGTTATTTGTTTGGATAGAAAATCATGGAAATATATTTTCTCTGTCTACCCTTCAAGGGACGCTGCGTGATGATATATATGTATATGACAACTGTGAGAGTGAATTGTGATCGAACGATGATCTATTTTATTTTATTAACCTTTTTTGTACTATGTATCTATTGGCTTTATTTTATTTGTCGACAATACACTGAACTTGTCATTAATCAAAGGATCACTATATCAAAAAATATTGTAGTTGTATTAAAAAAGGACACACATTTTCTACCAACAGTTGTTCAGCTCTCCAGAATGGTCCAAGGCCAAGCGAATCTCGTTCTATTTGTCCATGCCGATGGAAGCGCAGACCGATGAGGCGGTGCTGCGAGCTCTAGGAGAAGGCAAGGTCTGCTACGTGCCCCTATGTGCCGGGGGACGCATGCGCATGCTGAGGCTTCGAGACGTGCAAGATCTGCAGAACCTTCCCAAGAATTCCTGGGGCATTCGGGAGCCCAAGCCTGTTGAGGGAAGAGATGATGCCATACTTACTGGTATGGTTTTATTTCTCTCTCTCTGTATTCTCTTTGACCCCTACATTCTTATTGAGGACTTATTGCCTGGATGAGGGATTGCAACACGTTAGTCATTGCTAGAATTTGAGACTGCTAAAATGACATATTTTATTTGCACCTGTTTTTGCAAGCTAGTTCTTTAATTCGGTTGCCTGTATTTGGTTCATTCAAAAGATTTTTTTGTAAAGTTTTTATTTTAGTTGCCTTAGAACAAGTAGCAGTTGGTTCCATTTCTTTGAAATATAATAAGTCCTGGAGGACCGTCCTGGAGCTTTCTTGAAGTAAAACCTCCTCTAGAGAACCTGAAGTACATAGTTTGGAACCTAAGATGAATTTCACATATCTCGGTAAATTTTACATTTCATTATTTGCAATTGTTTTTTTATACTTATACTTAAAGTTTGGGTGCTTTATTCTATAATAGTACATAAACAATTTCTTTCAATTAAGCGGATGAAAATGTGTTCGATCGCTATCATGTCCTATAGTCCAATATGTTCAACCTGTTGATTATTATCTACGGGATCTTATAGTGAAGTTTGTTTGAGATACGTATTAAATTTACAATTTATTTATTTCTTATTTAAGGTGGAGTAGACCTAGTAGTTTGCCCTGGTGTCGCCTTCACTATGCAAGGCCACCGTTTGGGACACGGAAAGGCGTACTACGACAGGTTCCTGAAGGAGCTGAAGGCACTTCCTACCATGAACGGAGACTCCGCCCCAGCAACCTTGGCATTCGCTCTTAAAGAGCAGATCTTTGAAGATATTCCTGTTACAGACACAGATGTCACTATCGATCGTGTATTGACTCCTGAATAATTTATGTGTATCGTATTTTGAATGAATAAATCTTTCGTTAGTAAATAATAGGTAATAATTAAATTTTTAAAAACATTTTCGAAAAACAATACGGAAATGTAGAAAAAATTTGATACAACATTCAATAATTTATTTTTGTAAGCTTTTTACATTCATTTAATAAATGGGACACGTTATCTTTTATTTTCAAAGACGTAAAATTTTACATTTTGTTAGTATATAATTTCATATCCTCTCCTATATTCTCACCACAAATTAACTTGTTATAATTTTTATATACATATAAATTATCAAATGATTCCTGTCTTCTTTTTGTCTTAGAATTCTCTTTAATTATTTTATTTTCTCATTATAATATTCCAATGTAATTTTTTCATCTAACATTGTAACCAAATTGTTAAACGATTTTTTTGGTAGGCTGGAAAAGATTGTTATTTGGTAATAAAAGTTTTAGGCTTCTAAGGCAATAGTGCTTTAGAAGATTATTTTGACACATGTCAATGTCATTTTAATGCCATAGTATTGTTTTATTGAACACATCTTGAATTTTTCAATTTATAGAAAGTTTGTGATAATTTTAGGCTAAAGAAAATGGAGTATTAAGTACAACATCATAAGCCAAACCACGCAGTACAAATCTTCGAAAACCTTATTCGATTACAACTAATATGAAGAATCACGAAAGCCTCAAAAGATAGTATCTTATTGTATTATATTCCACTTTCGTTGTATATAGCACAACCTGGCGGGTTTATTGCTACGCGGGAATTTCGAAAAAATGTGTTAAAGAGGCTTTAAGGGAAAACTATACTGCAACCTTTTTTATATCTGGGTTTCACCGAAAATCAAACTCGCAACCCGTTGGAAAAACGTTGGAAAAAGGCGTTTTAACTACTAGGGTATGAAAGTAGTTTTGTTATACACATATGACTGCTATAAAAAATCTCTTGTATAATATTTCTGCTTCCTGTTTATCACATATATTATTTTGTTTAATTGAATAAACGAATACTAAAGTGATGTCATATTATCTGACTTGACTGTCCAATATTGAGTGTTTTTACGTCATACTGAATGAGGTTCTTACGTGGGTGCTTTTAAAACTCCATTGTGGGGAAGCGACTAGTTCCCAGGAGTTGCAATGCAAGATTGATTACTTCCTCGCTAACATATGCTTGCTTACTTATTAAAAAATTAGGCATATATTTTTTTAGTGTTAAAAATTTCAATTCTGTGTCATTATTCATTTTTACTTTATTTACAATGTGACTTACAAAACAGGATTTATCAAATTATTTACGATGTGACTTACAAAACAGGATTTATCAAATTATTTATAATGTGACCAACAATGTAAATAATTGATCATATATTCTTAGTAAATCTTTATTTAAAAAAATATGTTGAGAATTGACTCGAACTTTGTATATGGTATATTATCTAACTGTTAGTTTAGTTTGATAATAATAATGGAAGGACGATTTATGTAAAGCCGTTTAGAGAACATTCTCTTCTTAAGGACGTTCTATCTTGGAAATCGTACCCACTAATGAAAGATTACTTTTTTTAATAAGTTGGATGTAAGGATGGAATGATAAAGACTGCGGCACTTAGGTTAGGTAATTCTCCGCATCTGCATATGATTAGAAAAACAAATTTGGTAAGAAAACCGTAGAAAACTTACCATGGGAAGATGAACGACAAAGAAATATTTTCAGATATTCCGATATGTGGTAGTCACATTCGCGTGTGATTGGAGTGTAGTGAATTTATAAAGTGATCATACAAAATCATAAGTTTTTATAAGACCTCCCAAAAAGGGTTATCTGCAATTGTTTCCTTAAGCTGCATACACCATATATGTATGGAATACTTTGAGGCAAAACATTCCACGCCACAGGACCAGCATCGACAAGATTGTCAAAATACCTTACCCTATTATATCGATTCGGAATATTCAATTTATTCTACGAATACGAAATTGATCTCAAATTTTTATTTCCCTCCGAAACAGCATCTTTCAGACAAATGTTCGAGAGATACAATGGTGACATCTTATTAAAAACTTGAATACAAATAGACAAAGTTAACAATGTACAGCGTGGAAGGCAATATAAAATTTCAAATAAAATTAATTAATTTCCGTGTCCGGATTATCAATTACGCCACGTGTTTCCAGTATGATTCAACAGAGATCGCCCTATCATTTGCATCAATCAGGTTCAGAGCATGTTATCCTAATTTTCGAACAAACTAGCATGTTTTATGAGTACTGTATATCCCCACAATTACTACACTGCTACTTTCATTCAAGTATAAATACTATTTTTTAATACAGACTAGCATGTTTTGTGAGTACTGTATATCCCCACAATCACATACACTGCTACTTTTATTCAAGTATAAATACAATAATTTAAGTTTGATCGATTGTTTAAGACAGACTAGCATGTTTTGTGAGTACTGTATATCTCCACAATCACATACACTGCTACTTTCATTCAAGTGTAAATACAATAATTTAAATTTAATCGATTATTTATGACAGACTAGAATGTTTTGTGAGTACTGTATATCTCCACAATCACATACACTGCTACTTTCATTCAACTATAAATACAATAATTTAAATTTAATCGATTATTTAAAGCAGACTGCCATGTTTTGTGAGTACTGTAACCACAATCACATACACTGCTACTTTCATTCAAGTACAAATACAATTATTTAAATTTAATCAATTATTTAAGACAGGAAGGAAAAATATAAAAAATCTCTCAAGAGCGTCGAAAGTACGAAATTATTGGCCAATTACAAAAAATATATAATTTGTCAACAATTTAGCTGTTGATTTGTATTTATGTTACGTAATATACTCGTATTTAAAATTTTGTTTCTTCTGTTTTTTTTTGTATAATTATGATTTTTTATAAATTTGTTGAAATTTAATAAATCAATAAAGAAGCTTTATCGTTAAAAATTGATTGATTAATAAAGAAAATAGACGGGAAAATGAAAAACTCTAACCTCCAAAACTAGATTGTGTTGGACGAAACTCTTTCTTCAAGCCAAACTGAAATACTAGAAGGCCAATGAATCAACTGTCGACAAGCGGCATCGGATTCACGAACACTATGATAATTGTGGATAACTTAGCCAATTCAAGCCTCAATGCCAGTTTTTTTGGGCGGACACACTATAAAGCCATTGACATAAAATAAAAAAGAAAGACAGTTATTTTGTATTGTGTTCAAGATCCGCTTAACATTTGCTTTTATATGCACGTATTTTATATTTCATTACGCCAACACTTCGTGATGCATGAAATGTTCTTTGTCTTCGAATGGCACACCTAATAATGTACATGATAAATAAGTTCAATACACTTAACTTGCAATATGATGATTATCCACAACAGTATTCTCGTACTAACTTAAATGTTTAGAAGTGAAACTTTGACGTGGAAAAAACTAAAATAACCTGGATTAATGCTGTAGAAATCCGTGTAATCGGAAGAATACAAGAGGTGACAATAAATAACAGAATATGGAATGATCTAATTAGGGATGAATGTGAACTTAAGGCTTATGTGTTAAGTAAGATAAAGTAGAGCACTCTAAGATTATTTGGACATGTAGAACGAATGATTGAGGAAATACTAACAAAAAAATATATACTCGTTCAGTTAGATATAACTATGTACATAAAACGTATATTAAGATGTTTGTCACGGTAGGTCTGTTTGCAAGTAGCAACTTTAGTTTTCTTGATATTTGAATATATTACTTACCATTGCATTTTATATCGAAGTCATCAACCATCATCAAAGAAGTACATCTTTCATCTACCAGTTTCGATTGAATTAACTGCTCATTTACTATAGTTTTTTTAAAAATTAATATACATGTACAAGGGTGTGGGCTAAACAATATTTGATCTCCTTGCGACCGGGCTCGTCTTCTATTGGTGGCGGTGTATCTCGATTGGAGGGATATTAGATGAGCCTAGACCTCTTCAATGTATTTTCTTCTCCATTTTCTAGAAATTATGCAATTTCAGGAGATGTGCATACCATGTTGCTATTGATAAATCTATGTTTATTATTATTTTCATTTTATTAATTGGTTAGCTTCTAGATCAACAAATGCCATTCGATTGTTCCCTATCTTTGTATTTCACTTTCGTTGTATACAATTCAACCTGACAGATTTATAGTCATGTTGAAATCTATTCCAACCTAGCAAAATTACGGCCTTGGTGGTAATTGGTTAGATGCATGTTTAACAACTCGAAAGTCACGGGTTTCATTCCTTTGTAAACCTTTAATTTAAACTTAAGATTTCTTAAAAATCTTTTTTGTTTGATCAGAAGAAATAAGCAAATTGTAATAAACCTGTCAGGTTGTACTGTATACAATGGAAGTGTTATACAATACAATATACCAATATGTTAAAAGATCTTAAGTGGAGACCAAACTGGTCACTTGTTTCATATACCATGTATTGAGTTCTAATGGGAATCGATCTGTATCCTTTAGGTTGGAAGATATGCGTCTTACCAACTAGACCGTGGTGGTCGTCGGTCACAGATTCTTTTGGTTGTAATTAAGGAATGGAAACATATGTTAATTGATAAGGTTTGTAATTAAAGACGAACAAAAAACAAACATAAGTTTTTCAAAAAGATTTATTTAGCAAAATATACAATAGTTTATTTTAATAATATAGATTCTACAATAAAATCAATATATAATATTTACACAATCACCTGATCTTATCCTCTTCTCTCGACTAGACTATAACATCGTGTAAAAGCTAGGTGTTACCTGTGTCGTGCTACGAGCTGCGACATGCACTATTTAATGTTGTTTGTGCAACATTCGTTTATTTCATGGTGCATATGGAAAAAGGATCCGACCCACATTTAATTACATAGATTTAAGATATTTAAAGAAAACGTGGCTTCGTTTTTGTTATGTGTTTACGTTTTACAAAGTCGTGTTCTTTGCAGGATAGACAGATATTACAACCCTTTTATATCTAAACATATGGTTTTCGCTTTCTTTACATTCAAATATCTCGCCATAGATAATTTTTTTCGTGCTTGTCACTGCCTTCCTTTTCCACACACACCTTACACTTCTCAATTTAACCATGAAACATTTCACTGACTTGGTTTTTAACATGTATGGGATTAAAATATGTTTATTTGATATAATCAATATATTAAAAAATAGTTTTTTTGGGTTCTCAATTCTTTTTACATATACACGTACATTTGTGAATACGCTGTGTTGGCTGAGTGGAAAAATAATATATATATTAAAAATATATTTTAAGATTCTTATGGTTATTGCACATTCTAAGAGAAGATTCTCCGCAATTGCCGTCGTGTTGATGTGCTAGATAAAAAGGTTGACGAGTCGAACGCATTGTACCTTACATCTTCAGAGCAAATACAGAAAACCATCACTTCATAAAAAAACATCAACCATCTATCAAGCCAGACAGGGTGGCAACTTCGAGAAATTTTTCAAAATATTTTTCACTTTTTTAAAAGTTAGGGCTGAAACATTTTTTTATCTGCAAAATTATAATTGAGTGTTATGATAAATTGATCAAGTGTTCTTGTTATGGGACAGTTCGTATTATTTTTTTAATATTAGTTTTTCAAAACCGATGTCAGAAATGATGAAAACAGTTGGTAAAAATCAAACTTACTTTCAGTTGATAAAAATCAAACTCCTTCAGACGTCAAATTAGGAAAATCAATGTTTTTACTTCGTAGTTGAATTAATAATTATATTAACTAAATAAAAGAAGGAAATTCCTTATTTTTTTAATTAAGCTGTTTCCGAGTTTGATTGCATAGTTAATTATTGGATAATAATTTTTTTGTATTATATTTCAGTTTCTCTGATAACTTATAAACTTTATAACTCTTGTTCATTCAATGTCAACATATTTTCATTTAGGAAAAGATTTTAAAATATTTTATTTGTTCAAATATGTCAGGAATGAACCACGAAATACACATATTACCAACTTGATATTTAAAAATATACATTACTGAGCTATGCTCATTTGGTATTTTAAATAAATCAAAATTATAACTTTTGTGAGTTGAATCCTTTTTGCAACTCTCGTACTAAAATTGTGCATTTGATTCGTTTTTTGGCAACCTGTTTGGAGGACCCTATAAATTCCTTATTCTACTTGAACCCCAAGACTAGTCGATTTCCAGATTCATATGTCGAATCTTCAAGATCTGACACTTCATTGAATAATGATGACGTGACTTCAAAATTCATGGATATTTTCATTATCTAGGGTTTTGTCTGATGTACGAGTAGATAACTTATTTTACGTTGTAAGTGTAATACGAACAACATAAAATAAGTTATCATCAGATTTTTCTTTTTTAGATGTCTTAAAAACTTTGAATGTGGGTTGAATCTTTTTTGCATATTTAATAATATTTATTTGTGATTATTGGTTATGGAAATAATACTATGAACACTTAATTCAATTTAAGGAGAATACAAAAAAATATATATGTATGTTTTATTTTTACATTGAAAAAAATCATTGAAAAAAAAAACTAAAGATATTGAAGGTAATTTATATACTTGGATGTATATCAATCGGATGTTTAATGTAATGTTATATAATTAGATGTTCAACGTGACGTTGTATAATTTGACGTATAATGTAACGTTGTATAATTTGACGTAACGTATAATGTAATATTGTATAATTTGATATTTCTTGTTACGTTGTATAAGTTGACGTTTAATGTAACGTTGTTTAATTTGAAGTTAAATCTAACGTTATACAGTATGACGTTTAATGTAACGTTGTATAATTTGATGTTCAGTGTAACGTTGTATAATTTGATGTTCACTAAAACTTTATACTCGTATAATATAATTTGATATTTAATGTAACTGTGTATAATTTGGTGTTTGGTGTAACGTTTTAGTAGTTGACGTGTAATGTAACGTTAAATAAATTGATGTTTAATGTAACGTTGTATAATTTACTTTCTAAAACCATTTAAAAGACATGCAGGTGTACCTTATTTATTACATATGTGAGATCTTAAAAAAATAAAGGCAGTGAATTTAAACTTAGACAAAACTATTTATTCAATATTAAAAGGTATATTTTCTATGTTAAATGAAACACGTGGTGATTTTTTAATACACTTAATGATTAAAATAAAGTTCATAGGTTTTTGTGACTTTTTAACACAAAATAGTATTTATTACACAAAATACATCCACTATGAAAAATATATTTTTAAGTTTTTTACACACATTGCCAAGTGAAATATATAGTTTTAAGTTTTTTAACACATTTAGTAGAAAGAAAATATTAAAAATAAAAAGTTCTGTTAATAACACTTTTGAGAAAAAATCTTTTGATTCCTTAAAACAAACTCACAACACTTAAAATTATAAAAAAGCCATTTTTTTTATATTTAAGATATCTTTTTTTTTTCTTTTGCACATGATAAAAATATACAATAATTTGTAACATAAATAATTCAGAAAAACAAACTGTAATGTACTTCAAAATTATGATTTTTTTATTCAAGTAGATCTGGGTAATTAGCTCTTTGTGCACCTTGGTTCCAATAACTAGGCTTCTGTCTGTATCTTATTGGAGAAAGTTAAAAAATAGAATAAATATACTCGTACACATAATTCTTTCATAAATATTTAAGTATAAAAAATATTTAATCTGAAATCTAAAAAAAAATCTTTCTAGTATAACGTGCATGTTAATAAAACTTTATTAAGATTTACCTTTTGTGTGGAAAAGATGTATTTAATTCGTTCCCGTAGTTAGAATAACAACCTAAATAGTTGAATTGTTTTTTTTATCGTGACTAATTTTAAGTGCGAAAAACTAGCCAACTGTTTTACTCATAGTTCTTTAATATAGAGTTCCACCAGTTAAAACATAAAATTTTGATAAAAAATGAGTTTGTTTTATTTAAAAAATCAGCACTTCCCCCCATTTAATAGGTAAATACTAAAAATTCAATATTTTAGAAAAAAAAATTATTTTCACTGGTCACATTGGTATCTAATCCATACATATTAAAAAAATCATGACTATATTTAAGTATTGATTAAGTCGATGATTTAATGATAATTTTTGTGGTGAAAGCTACATTTTACAATTTTAAAACTAAAGCCAATTTGTATTTTACTATCCTTGGTTAAATTATTATTTGCAAGCGATTCAATACCCTTTGCTGATGAAATCTTCTACCCTTCTGTTAGACTTGATAAGGAGTACATTTAAAATAAAGCACAATGGGGAGGTATATTTTATTCTCAATGTCAATGGATAAATTATTAAATTTAACAGTCATTAATGATTGTAAGTGAAAATTCATTTTACACTTAGTATGTTAGGTCACAAAAAATCTGTAGAGCTAACTAGTAAATGTAAAATGAAATCTATTGAATAAAAATATGATTATTGATTAAAATACTATAAAATGTCAATAGAAAATTGTAATTATTCTGAGCAGTACCACTATACATAAACCTTTATTGACTGTTTAGAACCAAGGTACTCTAACTCTTGTAATTTTCATATTAGAAACAAATTTAAACAATTTCTTCATTTCAAAAAAAATATTTAACTTACATTAAAGTATTGTTGATAATAAAGTAAATAAAATAAAATTTTAAAATATTAGACGAACATTGGATTAGATTCGAAAACCAAATGGAGATAGAGTAAATTAATTCCAAACTGTCGGGTCTTATATATAAATCTTCTCAATTTCGTAAATTTATTAAAAGATAAAATAAAAATTGATAATCACAATGATTTAGTAACATAAACTTAATTCCTATTATCGCTTTATATTTTTAAACACATTAATTATATTTATTTTGGCAAAAATAATCGAAAGTGACGGGAATACAATAAAATAAAATAATTTAAATGAACTTATTATAATATGAATTAAAGATCGGCAATGTTTTTTTATTTGAAATATTAAAGAAATGGCATAACACAAACCTATCGAGTAAGAAAGTCATAACACAATCTGGTATACCATCCAGGTCGAGTGGGTGGATTTTTTTCTGTTGAAGAATTGCCACCTAACTCTGAACTGTCCTGGAATACCTATAAATCTCTTAACAAGTTCCGTGCAGGAATTGAAAGAAACCAGGACAACATGTCAAAATGGGAAATGCTGCGCGATGGGTCGAATCTCTGTATCTGTGGGGAGGAGCAGTCCACGCGACATTTGCTGTAGTGCCCCGGGATCCCACCATCTCACACCAATGAGGACTTGATTCGTGGAACGCCCAATACTATCAGGTGGCAGAATTCTAGGCGGTAGTACTGTAGAGCCTTTTGCATGAAAATAAGAACATGAACCACATATCCTTGCTTAGTGGTCAAGTTGGCATGACGCTGATCTTCCACCCGGGGGGTTTGGGCTCGATTTCTGATTTTATCCTATAAAAAGGGCTACCAGACGTTATTGTGTCTTCAAGTTTGGTAGTAATGTCGACGTGTACGATGGTGAACAGCGAGTTCCGTACCTACTTCAGTGTTACTAGTCAGTTCTAAAGTCCGATGGCTCGATTAATGGGATCGAATATAATGTTACCTCTCGGCCACGCTCTTCAATATATCCTATGTCAGTTCAGACGTGTTGAGGGGGCAAATGTGAATTAATGAAAAAGGAAACAATTCCAATAAGTAAGAAAACGTTGCACCAACTATTTCAGACAGTGAAAAAAAGGAAAATTTCTACATCGGGATACTTTGCAAAAAATTAGGTTGTGTTATGCTTTTTTTGATAATATATTTTATTCAAGCCCACACAAAGCTTTTTATATCAAATAACACAAAACATGTAGAACCCGAGTTCAAATACTTTTTATTTATTAAAATTCTCTTGATCTAGTTGAGACCTTTTAATCAAGTACATATTTAATACAAAAACTCTTAAAAAATGATTTAATAATAAGTCGCTATAATTAATGGCAGTGTTATATATTCTTTGATTTTTAAAGTATAAAATACCTTCACGTATATCTATGTTAGTTAAACAATTTGTTGCAGACATTAAAATAAATTGGTAATTTAAAAAAATAAATAATAAATTGTGGATATAATAAATAAAGAATAAAAAGTACAAAGCTTTATTATTTCAATAAGATATCTCAGTGAGACAGAAAACATGGAATGTGTTTTGAAAATATTGTCAATATTATACTCTAAATATTCAAGTTCTATACGCGAGCAAGGCTCTTCACTTTGTGAAAACTAATACTAATCATTGAGTCGAACTGATACCAATACACATCATTGAGTTGAACTGATAACAACAAATATCATTAAATTGAGCTGATACCAACACACATCATTAAGTTGATCTGATAATAACAAATATTATTAAGTTGAGCTGATACATATACATAATTGAGTTGAACTGATACAAACACAGATCATTAAGTGGACCAACATACATAATTGAGTTTAGCTGATAAAAACAAACGTCATTAAGTTGAGTTGATGCAAACACACTTCGTTGAGTTGAACTAATACCAATACACGCTATTAAGTTGAGCTGGTACATAACTAATACACAAAGTCAAAATATGTGAGATACCTGTTCAACAACGGTTCATGTAACTAACTCAGTAGCGTTGAAGAATTATTTATCGTTTTATTAAAAATATAATAAAAAAATTACCTGTTGGCATGCAAAACAGTATCTAAGTTTCAACATTAAGTTTGTTTATAAAACCACAAATGAATTACCTTTTTATTAATGACATTTGTTTTAGAAGATTAAAATAATGTATTAACCGGTCTATATTCAGAATAACGAAAATCCTTCTAGTTTAATCTCTAATAATCTCCATAGTACTGTATGGAGAGGAAACATAGACGATGAAAAATAAGGAAAGAAATAGGATAAATGCTTTCGAGACGCAGTGTTGAATGCGAATGATTTGTATTCGCAAAATAATGTGTTAGTGCCAACCTTGAACAGTAGTTTTTAAAAATTCACTTCTCCATTAAAGGCATTTAAACTTTTTGACATACCTATAAAGATATATTTATCGAAGAAATAGGTTCACTTTTTACGGAGCATTGAAAATGTAACAAGTAATAAATTCAGGCTGGGGAAAACCCGGCAAGTCTTGGGCAAATGTGATGTGTCAATTCCTAATGTAAATATGCAAATCAATTCTTATTGTCACAAATTCAACTGGTTCACTAGTTCTCAAACTCAGATTCCACATGACTTAATTAGTTTTAATCAATGTCTATAGAAATATATTTTTCATAAAATCTGAATGTAAATGTCTCTGGTATAATTGATAAGACGCTGGAATTGCGAAGAATAAAAATGAGTGCAATGTCGGTATGTAATAATATGGACGCATTGATTTTTTCATACATATTTTTCTTATCTCCATGATACCTCTGTATGTTCAATGTCTGCTACCTGGCGGTCCAGTCTCGGTTAGTTGTATTTTATTCCATTTGTGATTTATTTAGTACAATCAAACGAGTTTATTGTAATCTTAATAATTTATAGCTCACCCAAAAATGCTCAGGAGGTCTTAAGTGAAAACTACACTGTTTTTATTTATATATCATATAGAAAAGTAGAGTACCAACAGGGATTGAAACTGGAAAACTCGATTAGGAAAATAGGTGTCTAACAATTAGGTAACAACAGGTCTTGTTGGTAAGACACGAATCTGAAAAAATAAATAAAAAAGGTCACAGTCTGGTATAAGAGGTCTGGTAAATGTAATATAATCGTACGCGTTGGATGTGTGCGAGCGTTGTTACATTTACCACGCTCTTCAATATGTCCGCAATGCCAGATCGGATGTGTTGAGGGGTACCGTTGGATGTGTGCGAGCGTTGTTACATTTACCACGCTCTTCAATATGTCCGCAATGCCAGATCGGATCTGTTGAGGGGTACCGTTGGATGTGTGCGAGCGTTGTTACATTTACCACGCTCTTCAATATGTCCGCAATGCCAGATCGGATGTGTTGAGGGGTACCGTTGGATGTGTGCGAGCGTTGTTACATTTACCACGCTCTTCAATATGTCCGCAATGCCAGATCGGATCTGTTGAGGGGTACCGTTGGAATATAAATGGCAACAAACTTTTCTAAGTCATAAAGAGAAAAAGGATCAAATAAAAACGTTTACTTTTACAGGTCTAATTACAAGAAGAAACGGCATAAGATGATAGAATAAAGGGTATCGCAAAGGATACGACAAAGTAGATAATGAAAGAGAGGATATTGCAAAACGAGATATAAAATAATAAATCATAGATTACGTATATTGGGTTACAATTATGAAACAGTTCATTTTATAAAGAACTTGAATCGATTAACTTACATACAATGCTTAACAAAACTAAAGTGCACTTGACACCATGCAATATTTGTTTCAATTTATAATGGACTAAATACAATACCACGCATCACATTCAGGTGATTATTATAAAAAAATACCAACAATAATAAATAAAACTGTCTCCGTACTATAGTGGCAGAAAGCTTGCCTCATACCCAGGACTTTGGGGTATGTTTTCTGACGCAGCTCAGAAATATGGAAAATTGTCCTAATTAAGTATTCCCAAATAGGTTTTCTAATATATTTGACGACCTCCGTGGTCAAGTTAGTACTAGACCACGGAGACTGTACTCAAGTACAGACTCTTTCCATCCAGGAGTTTCGCGTTTGATTTACAATTGTATCAAAAAAATTTAATAAATAAGGTTATGACCATGTGCGGTAGAGTTAGACTGCTTCTAAAGCTCTAAGGTCAGTTTGGATATGTTAAAGCGCATTTTTTTAATAAATGATTTATTTATATATGACAAGAATTTTTTTAAATACATAATTTATATGAAAAAATAACAAGTAATTTAATGTCGATACACATTTTCATGGATCTGGATTTGCTGCCTTTCATTTATCGTGTCCCCAGTAAGCCAGTATTTTGCCTATATTTTACTGAGGACATATAACATGGAGAAATAATTTGATTTTTTTTCCGATTGTTGATTATACAATATCTCGTACCAAACTCTCATCAACTTGATAAACAACGAGACTCAATTACATATGTATGTATCACGTGAATCAAACCCCGCATACTTCATCATTCTAGACAGACCAAAAAATCCATCCCACAATGTGTCGCACATAATCATACATTCCTCCTGCAAGCCTAAGTATTCCAACCCTTGTCGCAATAACAACTACGCTCTGATCCACTGCCTGATTTTTATGCCTACTTTTACCTTTATTGAATTCGGCAACCCATTGTATTTCATGGGAGCCAAACAAGCTTATTATTTTTGGGCAAAATACGTTCTAACTCTAGGGATGGTGAACATTTGATCAGTTGTCATGTGTCTCTGCTGAGTAGGCATTTTCTTTTTTTTCTTAATGATAGTGCAAGAGAATTGATTTGAAGTGTAAGTTGGCTACATTAAGGACTCGATACTACCTGAAAATTTCCACTGTGGGATTGAATAAACATATTTCTCGTATAACATGTAACATATAGTGGCTTTCGCAGTTCTTTGCGACAGTAATGTTCTATCATCTATCAAATCTCTACTACATTTTTTTCAGATTAAAAACACACAAATATTGTATCATAAATAAAGAAAGGATTGCCTACAAAGATAAAAGGCATTTAATTTAAAATTGAAACAAATAATAAGAAGTCTAATACGCTGAAATTGTGAGATGTGTGCAACGTGGTTGCATGCTCCAAAAATTCTCCTGATATGTCAACAGAACAGCAGTTGATTATTTCACTGTTTGCTTTTCGATTCGTGCTAACAACCGGGACTAATTGCTCCGAAAAGAATTTGGCATTGGCCACCGCTGGGTAGTGTATAATTCTACGAAAATATTTGCTTTTCGCATATTTTTAACATACCTTAATATTGACTGTTCCATGTTCTGCACTGGTCTATGTATGGCAGATGTGTGATACTTGAATTTGAATATATAAATATTTTTTTATATTTAACTCTAAGAATATATCTTATTCGGTCATATTTTTTTTCAAATTTTGTAGACTATAATAATAGACTTTAATATTAAAACACTACGAGATTTTCTTTGTGAAAAGCTATTAGCACTCATCAGTTCTTTATTGAGTGCTGCACTCGTATGGCTCAGGATAGGAAGAGTAAAGTGGATTCATCAGCTCAGTTCCAGACTATGAGAGAACCACGATGCTAAGCCATGAGCAATTTGACTAAGAAGTTCCTTTCGTATGAGTGCTTTAAACGTGTTCTATCGACGGTTTCGAGGTTTTCACCTCATCACCAGAGGAGCATAAATAAGCCTGGGGTGGCACCGATAGATTAGACGCATCTAATGATAAAAAACCGGAGTGGGGGTGTACTATATAGAGGGATGCAAATTAGTTCAGCAAACGGTGGTGTAACCTCGGGAATACGTGTGTTTACCACATGTTCATCCAAATACACTGACTTGGATATTTCCATGGCTTGTAATCTGTCCAATTTATTACCGTAATTATTGATACGCAAAACTTTGGCATCATTCATAGAAATTCGTCCTTTTCTCATTGAAAATGACTAGTCATTTCAGAATAAACTAGACTCTAGAGGATTTGCCAAGGCGGATTTATTTTCATAAAATCTTTTTTCAAAATAACTTTCTGTTTTTCAAACGAGTATGTTATATAGAAATTAACGCAGTCAGAACAGAAAAGTTTATAAACACCACTGTTGCTTAGTATGCTGTTTCTGTCTTTTCCATTAATTAAAAGTTTCTGACGATTCAAGTTAGTGTAAAAGACTGCCTCTATGTGACTTGAAATATTTTATTAATTCCTTGGGAAAGATTTTATTAGTTTGATATACATTTTCCTTCTTCATAACATGACCATATTATGAAGAAGGAAAATGTATTCTTTATGAAGATAGTTTGCACAATACGCGGGAGATACAGACTTGATTAAGTTACTTAATTTAATCAGCAGTTTCACAACAGCTCTACCTTATGTCTTCGATATGTAATTTATTCCAATTGGCTTCTGTATTTCGCAGTCAAGTTCAGCGTCTCTCAGCCGCTACTTGGACTAACAACAAGTGTTGAGCAAGAGTAGATCAAATTTCAACTACATTACAGATTCTGTGCAATCCACAATCAAAGTACGAAACACAAGTAACAAAGTACTACCTTGATCAAAAAGTTTTAGGACCGACCGTGTGGTGCTGTCAGTCACCCGATTGAAATTCTTTTTTTTTGTTAGGTTACCACATCTATCATTGACACTTCCCTCTAAATTTCAGCGTCATAGCTTGACATTTGTAAAAGTCACGCTGTACTGAGTATCTTTGTGCGTGTTTTCGATTTTTTACAAGTTTGAAAATGGCATCAACTGTGCAACAACGAGTTTGCATTAAATTTTGTGTGAAAAACGGATTTAACGGTCCGCAGACCTTGGAAATGTTGGAGAAGGGTTTTTCGGTGGAACGAACGCTTCAGAAGTGGTCGTGAGTCGGTCGAGGAGGACGAACGCAGTGGCAGTCGAAAACCGATGAAAACATCGATAAAATCAAAGAAATGTTGGCCGAAAACCGCAAATTGACCATCAGAGAGCTGGCAGAGGACTTGAACATCGCTTATAGATTCGCTCAAGACATTTTGGTTAGTGATTTGGGCCTAAGACGTGTCGCTGCAAAACTGGTGCCGAAAGACCTCAATTTCATGCAAAAAAAGGACCGCGTTGAAATCGCGAAAGACATGATTTCCATGAGTTTTTGACAAAAAAAAACACGATTACTATCCAGCAGCCTTTGAATTCACCTGATCTGGCTTCCTGCGACTTTTTTCTGTTCAACCGACTTAAAAAACCACTTCGCAGAACGCGTTACAGCACCCGAGAGGATGTCATGAAAAACTCGAAGACGGCTCTGATGGACATACCGAAAATTAAGTACCAGCGGTGTTTCGAGGATTGGATCAAGAGCTGGCGTAAGTGCGTTGCAGTCGATGGGGAGTACTTTGAAGGGGATCATATCGATTTTGATGAATAAACTTGTATTTTCGATTTTGTAAATAAAGTCCTAAAACTTTTTGATCAAGGTAATATGTTATATTGAAAGAAAATACCATTAGCGAAATTACATATATTGACAGGGAAATTAAAATGTTGTTAAGAGTCAGTCGTGCTACTTCAACGTTGATCAAGAAAGTATATTCGAAGAACTTCAGAAGTTAAATGTGACGATACGAGTCCGCAGTGGTTCTTCGGGCTCATTTCCAGACATAAGCCGAGTGACTTGGATAATTTGATGGTGATAATAATTTGGTGGGCTAGAAAGAAGAGAGTCAGAATGCCGGCAAGGTGTAGTGATTAGATAAATTAATTGATTGACTGGGGGAAGTTTGTTATCTTCCATGCAAATGTCAAGTGATAAAAAGGAATGAAAATATGTCATCGTAATCTGTACCACCAACATCCTACAGATTAAGAGTTTGCGTAATGAGAAACGATAGGGATGATTATGCTGATTCCGTGGAAGAAAATAAGAGAAAGGCTTTGATGCTATGGGTATTTGATTCGAAGGCTTGAAAAATAAAGTTTCAGGTAAGCTATGAAGGAGCTACAAAATCAACGAAGTTGACCTAATAATACTTTGAAGTCATAACGGCGAAGAATATTAGTAGTGAATTAATGTCAGAACAATTCCTAAACTAAAACGAACTTTATTTTATAAAAAAAATCCAGTAAAACTCGTAATTTGGGATAAAGCTCGGGAGAAGACGACAGGATATAACCTACAAAGTGCACAACTAATTACTTTTAAATGTATGAAAACGGTTTTAAAGAAGCTTTAAAAATTCTGGGAACCAATGGGAATTGATCTATGATTACCAGGTTAGAAGACTTCTTATCAACTAGGCCACGGAGGTCATCGGAGGAGGTTGAATATATCTGTTTAGAAAATCCAGCTAGAAATTTTATAATACACACGTGTTTATATTCTATTGAAATATTTTTGTCAGAATCAGAAAATAAGTTTCTTAATCACACGATGTATAATTATATCCCAATAGCTCGAGTGTGTTGTAATAAATAATATTTTTAAATTCTTCTACTTATTATCTCGAGGAAGTATAAATCGTATTGATTGGTCACATTACATCAAAATCGATTCTGAGATAAGTTTTAAGTAACTGTTGATGGTGTTGAGGAGGTCATGGACCAGTTTGAGCAGCTGGATGGCGCCTACCACGAGTCGCAGAGTTGTACATAACACCACATAATACTGAGGCTGTTGCAACATTAGCTACCAGAACCTGTTACAACCACAATATTCTTTTCAGAGGTCACCAGATTCATCTTATTGTTGAATGCATCTCTCAAACAGCACCGTACTGGAATGTTTTTAGTAAATTTTATTAATATTTGAATATATTGTAACAAAATGCGCCGTCATACAATTTGAGAACTTAAATTTGACGTAGTTAGTAGTAACAACAATAACTAAGTATTAAAGGAGAAACTTGGTCGTATTTGAAGCGTGTGCATTCAATACGACTAAGTTAAAGTAATGCGATTGAAAGAATTTGAACTTTGATTTGAAATAAAAGAGTAACTTGTGATTTTTCATCTGTGGCGTGATCTCAATGTTGAAGAACGTGACCCACACTGAAATTGTCGTCTCTTGTCCAGTCTTTTTCAGTTCTCCCCGCATTCCGTTCCCGCAGTGTTTATAGTAAAAGCAGTCCCGTTGTACTCTTTTCCTGGTCGTTCCAGAGTACTCGTGAGATCACTGATCTACTCCCATCTTTGCTCCTGCGACTTATCACATTCCCAGTGATCATAAGTTTTTTTCTATGTCCTTTTTTCGTGAAATATGACCGAAAAACTGAAGAATGCGTTGAGTACACAATGTTGCTAGCCTCTCTAGGGCATTAAGTTATTCTAGAATAGAGGCATTTATTCGTTGCTTTGTCAATCTTCATTCTGTTAGATAATCATTTAGATTCACTGCCTATATTTTTGTACCGTGAAAGGCCAGTTGTAGTTTTCACCAAAAAAGTGCAGTTAGATGCAAGATGGAATGATCATATCTGATGAATATATATGGAAACAGATGAATTCACTATTTTGTATGTACATATTTTGAGGTGCTGACAACTGACCCCAATAGTAATAATTGACCATCATACGTACTGCTTAAAGTGTGAGAATTACCCATAATACTTACCTTGGTACAAACAAATTGACTGAAGAGCATTCACATAAAATGGAAGTACTCATGTTAAAGAGGTGAAAAGCAACATGAAAAAGTTTTCAACATCATCAATTTAATTTCCTTTTAACTTTGCAAACCTTCAAGAGATACACATCTTATTTTTAATCTACGAGTATAAATACCCTACAATGAAAAAAAGTAAGTAAAAAATAGGAACTAATGAATAAGTTCTGTTCGTAAAGGGTAGCTTAACCACGAACAGGCTAGGTTAACATATCTAAAGAAAGTGATAACAAATAACGTAAACCTGTTTGGTCCCAGAAGATGTTTGAAATAATTTTCATTATATGATTGCGTAATGAAATTATCCAAATTTGGTCTAACTTTAGAGACAAGAGGTGTCATGTAAATTTTTTTGCGTGCTCCAGGTTTTTTTTATCATATAGCACGTAGATGAGAGGAGAATTTGGAAGGACTTCCAAATTCTCCTCTAGTGTGGAGAGACGCCGAGGCAACAATCCGAAGACTTGGTCAAGTCCGAAACTAAAGGGTCTTCTGCAAAGATGGCACTTCGAGAGGATTAAAGTAGGGGGAGGTAGAGAGTTGGGTGGGTGGAATGGAGAGATCATGACCCAATCATTAGGGATTGTCGAAAAAGTGGTATTAAAGTGTAAAAATATAATTTTTTTTTATCCAACATCACTAGAACACGCTTGATCAATACCGATGTCTATTCTGCGAGTTTAAAGATAACCTGCCAAAGTGCGTGCAGTGACCAATACGTAAACGACACAAGTTAATGTTAACTTCCGTTATATCAAAAAGTAATAATATTATATAATCGATACATGTTATGTAAACATGGGAACATTACGTGTACAAATATTTTTTTTTGTTTTTACTTATGAAATTATTTTTGTCCAGTTTGTTTGTTAGCTAATTTCGTACATCCGCAATGTATTGAATGAAATGTCTTTGTTGCAATCGTTAAGTGGGTCTATTAAAATAACATTAGATGACATGTGATGAGTTGGAAAAGTAGGAAGCAAAGGTATTACATCTAGTGTGAGAAAAGCATCTAGTGTGAGAAAAGACGACGTTTTTCTTTAGATTAAACTTTATTCCTACAGCTAACTGAAAAACTGGCTTGAGACTTATCAGCCGAATGGAATATTGGGCGGCCTCATAATAATCTAGATGTCCTAAAGAGCTACAACCTGTATCCTGAGGAGAGTTTGTAAATTACCTTTCTGTACATTTTGGATTCACCAGTTTTAATCTCTGATTTAAATAAGTATGTACCAATGTAATATTTTGTAAATATAAATATGTACCAATATAACCTTTTAGCCGTTTCCAAGAGGTAAGTGTGCTTGTTTACGTATATAAATATATATTTTTTAATAGGCTTTCTACCCAAACTAGAATGATTTATGCCACAAAATTAAAGTCACTATGCAATTATATGAGTCAATATAATAAAACAAATTTAAAAAAAATGCCAATTTTAGACAATTTAAAGTTTCAAATGATAAAGCTTAAAAAAATTAACAATCGATCTATAAGTAAAAAAAGTTCCACGTTCCAAAAGTAGAAACGCAACATTCATTGGACGCAGTTAAGATATGACTTTTGGTAAATCAAACCTGTCTCATAAAGGACAACTGAAAAATACGTGGTCTAAAGTTTCATCATCCAGGCCACACTCGAAGCCGGGATCTCCACAATACCCGTTCTGTGACACTTCCATCTTAATCATTCTCATTATATTAAACCATGGTTTCAAAGGGATATAATGTTGGATTTATTTAAATCTCGAGCTCTTATTTACAGCAGTTATATCCCAATCCAACGCCCAACAGTGCCAAGTATTAAGTAACATATTATGTTAAAAAATCAGATAGGAGACAACCAGCAAAACGTGCTTTCTTTACCAAGGAATCAACACATTAATTATCAGTGATACCAACAAGTGAAGGAATCTAAGCTAAAGAAACAACTATATTTTTTATATCAATTAGAATAACTTGGCTTTGATTGAGCAAATCATTTCTTTGTATGAGATACTCAAACAATTGCCTGAATGAAGAGCACTTAGGAAATCGGAGAAAATAGCCATTTTTGAAAATGTTTAATAATTTCTAAAATTGTTCCATTCATTTTGGAGGTTTTTGTAAATGTAGAATTAAATTATTATCAGTTCGTCTCTGTATTTCATGCGGTTAACTACATCAAGGCTTCAGCTCGAATAAAAATGTCTTCTATCTGGCAGTTTCTCTGGTTTGGTGTCAATGCCGATAGCTTTAGTGGGTATGGCAGTTGGCACCCATCGTCGTAATATTAATGTTTCATTGCTCGCTTCACATTACTGCATTTAATTAAGACTTATGCGCTTCTGAAAACCAAGATGACCATCCATCATATAAATTGATTCAACGACACAGTTCTGCCATCGTAACTCTGTGCAATAAAAATTTGCATTCCTTGCTAAGTGGGACTAAAAATATTTACATAAAAAAAGTTATTTGAAAATAAACATGATTCATTCATTGACTCGAGTAAGTAATCTTCCACTTATCAGGATCGGATGCTTAGACATATTGAAGAGTGTGGTCGGAATACATTATTTTCAACCCCATTAATAGAGACTTCGGGTTTAGAACCACTGGAGTAGCCAATGTAATCGCAAGTGATCGCAAAACTTCCGCATGTGAAGTAACAATAACATTAGCACACGTCTGGCGCATTTGAGCATTGTTATCGAAAGAATATTTTTACCAGGCTGGGACCTATTTTTTTATTCTATTTTCGGCATTCGAAATTGACCTCGAAGCCCCCGAGTGTATGTCAAATATCTTGCCAACCATGGAGGTCGTCAGATATGATGACGGCAATAAAAAAGACCATACCATCATAAACGAGTATCCCAAATTATGAAGAGTTATGAGACACCAAATACTTGTTCTTGGTAATAACATGGCCAGTTTCAGTTAGCACGATTTCCATGATCTAGTCGGTAAGATGTTTGACGTCCACTCAGGGATTTCAGGTTCGGTTCTCAGTGAAACCCAAAAAATAAATGAAAGAGAGTTCCAGCCTGGCAAAAAAGTTCGTCTGTTGATAATACTACAAACACACTCGGCGTGTGCGTGTGTTGTTATGTCTTTACGTGCGATAGTTTTGCCAATTTCAGTATATCCAAATCATCTTATTACATACGAAACCATACGAAAGAAGAATATTGGGAAACGAAATGAAAGAAGAAGAATGGCTAGTCTCGAAAAATGGGCCGTTCAAATATTTATCCACAAATTAATAAAATAAGAATTCCATGCGATAATTTGTACTGCCAAAAAAATTATAAATTCGTATGGTACGCAACATTTCCGAATTGGTGATACGGACATGTTTAAGAGCATGGCCGGGAAAAAAATTGTAATTGACCCCATTAATATAACCCGCATAATAAAAACTTCTCGAGTAAACATGTATCGCGGAGTTATTCTGTTGGCAATACTACCGTACGAGGAGAGGTATCGGATACACGCGTACTTCTAGCGCGTTTGTATATTATAACCAGATGAACTCTTTACTCGGGAATTTTATGTATTCTTTTGAGTAACATTGAGAGACGGAACCGAATCTTTTAGGTGAAATACTAGACTGTAAAGAGATAAAAAATCAGTTTTATGTACACCACGAACAACTGGTGTATCTGTCTATTTCAACTATAGCTCTATGCTCTTTTTGATTTGGAGCACCACTTCGTGATGAATTTCAAAACGAGGCGTATTCTCTGTTACTCTGTGGATGTTAATTTTTGTTCGAATAAGGTGTCTTTAAAAAAATAAGGCTGCTTTTTTTTAAGAATTGAGGGAAACTTAGATAATAGATCCCGCCTAACTTTATTTTATCAAACCTTGGAAACAAAGATCTCTTTTCTATTGTATAGCAACAGCGTAGTATCTAAACATTACTGAAGATAGATGTTAATATGATTGGCATTCTTGTTATTGCCTGATTAAATAATAGTGAGTTGCATCATTAAGTTGAAGGGTTTCGAAGAGTATCAGAGAGCATTGTTCTAGCGGTATCGAAGACAACTGTTGATGATGCATCGGAATGCCAGTAAAGCAATGGTATATCACATCATAGAGCCGAAGGGTGCTCTGCCATTGGAAAGGAGGAGAGAACAAGCCACTAATGCCAGAAGAAAGAAGAGTAGGGCCAGGGCTGCAGCGGACAGGCGGCAAGCCCTCCTGGTCTTCCGGGCGTCTTCCAGTCTGGCTGCGAGGCGACGCTCTCCTGCAACACCCAACGTGAACTGGGCCTCGGGTCTCAGCTGTGGGTCCTGTAAGTAAAACATACGTATTAAAAAAATGAATTGTTGCAATACTGTAGTGTCACAAATGCCTTTTAGATGAAAAGTCCAAGCTTAAGAAGGATATTGCGGCTGAGATACATATAACAGTGGTGCATGGCATCAATATTTTTCCCTTTCAAAATGAATGTGAACAACTTGAATGAAGAAGGAAATGTCTTCAAGATAAAATACAAATTGAAACTTTTTGAGAAATATTTCAAGACCTTCCTCAAAATGTTTTATGCCAAAAAAATTACGCCTCACTAACATCATCATCATCCTTGTTTTTTTCAATTTTTTTGGAGCCGTTTTTCTCAATTGTACTCTTTACAGTCGTTTCTGGAGCTGGTTTCGTTTGTATATGCCCATACTATAGAAGCCTAGCCTGTCTCAATTTCAGTGACATAGGAACAAATTTCACAATACGTCTCATATGCAAATATTTTATTTTGTCATTCTTGCTCTTGAAATCCATCGTAGTATGCGTATTACGCTTCACAGACACCAATATTAAAGAAGCTAGAGAAAAGAAAACAAATACATCCGTCAAAGAAAAAAAAAACAGCTCTCAGAGTTGTTCTTGAGGATCAAATTGAAGAGAATACCATATATATTTATTTGAAGCACCTAGAGAAAGTGGAGCCCAAGTCATGTTTGACAGTAATATCAGTAACCCAATTCTATGAAAATTCTGAGTTGGAAAAATTGCTCTTTCCAAAGGCAATGAACTGAAGATATAAGATGATTTTTTTCATATACCATACATCATACAAAGAATATTTCAACTCATATAATATATAAATTTCATCAACACTTCAAAGTTGACACTGTCGATATATTACCACTGTTGAAATATCATAATTATTATTCGTAGTTAAAAAGTATTTCTAAAAATTTGAAAAAAGCCTGGAATCCACTAGAAATTAAACACATGATGCGTGCCAGAATGCAAAGCACGCATGATTATTATATTGCATTACACTAATGACAAACATAAAGTAACAATCGAGACACTAAACCAATCTCTATAACAGGTTTATTATTACAGAGAACAGCACATTAATACGATGTTAAATCAATAATATTATAAAGGTATGATAATCAAAACCTTCGAAGTACTTCCCATAAATTATCATAATAAAAAAGAAGGGATAATAAATAGAAACCTTCGAAAGAAGATCCAGCTACCTTAAGATTGTCAAATAGAGAAAGAAGCTAAGTTCAAGAATAAATTTTTATTCTTGACAAACATACCCCAAAAGGGAAATAGCGTAATGGCGTATTTATTTTTTTATAAGTTCCATCAAAATATTGTAAAAAGCAACAACAAGAATAACCATTATTATTTTCAGTTAGTCAGAATTCTCTATTGATCGAGATCATACTAGAAGCTCGGTACAGCAAACTTCACAACGATCAATCAATAGTCAAAAAGCAACAACAAGAATAACCATTACTGTTTTCAGTTAGTCAGAATTCTCAATTGATCGAGATCATACTAGAAGCTCGGTACAGCAAACTTCACAACGATCAACCAATAGTCAAAACAGATGCAGGCAGACAACTTGAAAATGAGAAAATGACAAGTGTATACAAGTTCTGTCATATTGTGGATATACGAGTACTACGGTCAGCTCACGGTCTACCCAAAGGCGGAACAATTCGCATTATGAATCCATTCTTAAACATTATTATAAGCGAAAACGCAATAATTTCTTCGTTATTGTTATATAAAACTTTGCTAAGCATTATTTTTTGGCAATCGAATGTAACATATTTAAGACTTATACAGTTTCACGGACAACCCATATGGTTCTTCTAAGATTTAAAAGTTGAAATAATAAGAGAATTGTAAGTTAGTAAAATATACGAGTGTTTTCAATATTTCACGCAAGAATCAAAACACTTAGTGCTGAAAGGAAACAACAGATTACATTCAAATGGTGTTGTAGATAACATCTGTCTCAAGACTGTCAACAATTTGAATGAGAAAACTGATTAGGTCTAAGTTTCATAAACCATTTGTACAAAAGAGATAAATTAGAAAAAATATTTATATGATTATTAAATACATATATGTACTACTACAGTTTACCTAAAGCTGAATGTGTTACTATTAAATTACTAAATTACGTTGAACCAGATCTACAAAGGTTTCCTTGTAGTCCATCATCCCTGTAAGTTTTTTTTATGGTTTTTATTATTTATCTATTTGGACCACTAACAATTTTTGTTACAAATAATATAGGTTCAGAGTGGGACATAACAGAAACAATGTATGCTATTACAATATAAAATATGTACATAAATATCAAAACAATATCAAGATTTTTCGTACCAAATGTGACGAAGTACTTAATCTAATGACTGAAGCCATCACCTTCCTATCATTAAAGACAAGTTATTTTGTTTATGCATTACTTTTAATATTTCAATAATAAAGGCTTCGATTTCCGAGTTAGAGCACCCTTGTAGAGAGTCTGCCCTGTAAGGGGTTCTATATGAATTTTCCTTTCATTTTCTTATTATTGAGTGGGAATCGTCAAAAAAGGCCTTAACTCACTAATAGGTAATAATTGGCTTATAATGAGTGATATACAATACACCAATTAAAAATAACAAGCAAGAAACAAAAATTCTGAAAAATTTCAAATTGGCAGTTTTCATCATAGACTTTGTCTGTGATGAAATCCAGGAATAATGTAACAAGAAAGTTATTCATTTTATTGCGTTACCTTCAGTAATTTGTCAATAAAAATAAACTTGTTTTTAGTGCAAATAATGCATACATACTAATACGCCATTTCCCTGTTGGGATAGGTAGAGAGGATAGAGCGCCTAATTTTTCTATCAGGACATACTTCCTTCACCTTCTCCACATCTATATATCTTAAATAAAATTTCCTTCTGTTTTTCTTACTCCCTACCTTGCCTTCATTCAATTGGATAAACTTTACGTTTCTGTCTTCCTCTATTGCAGCTTTCACTCATATTTGCGTGGTAAATTCATGTAGACCATCTTTTTATTTTTTTTCCGTTTCTTTTACTATTTGCCTTTCCTTCTTTTAAAACGTCATTCATTCATTTCTACTCACGTTTGCAATGTGAATTTAATTTGTCAGTCTTTCGTTACTAATCCGTTCAACATGTCTAAACTACCTCAATATGTTTTTTCTACCCTGCTTGTCATATAAATTGTTAGCTCACATGAATGCTTAATAATTATATTTTTTATTCTGTCATACAAAATGGATTGTGCTTTCATAAAATATGGGTACCATTTTTCATCACTAAGTCATACATAATGATTGGAAGATTATTAACGTGAAAGACAAAGTATGATTGAATACGTTATTAAGTTATTATTAAATAATGTTAATTTAAGACTGATGTATTGCGTTGGACGAATAAGATCATTTTGAGATGGTTTTAGGCATGTGAACGAATCACTGCAGGTAGATTGACAAAACAAATATACAGTCCAAATATAAGTGGAAGGCATGCTAGAGAAAAAAAATAGTTTGATTAAGTGAATGGTAGTTTGAAAGAACATGTAAAAAGTTAGAAAGCTGTAGCAGAAGGTATTTAGAAGTAGAAGAGACGAAACATGTGATAGTAAAGTCAGGTGCATTGTTCCCTCTGCCTATGCTGACAGGAAAATGATGTTATGGTGTGTATATATTTATGAAAGTAGAAGCTTGTTTTAAACCTTTAGCATTCGTTAGTGACCCAAATACAACCTTATAAAGTAAATCTTCTTTAAATGTCAAATATTGTTTTTATTGAGGTATTATTCGTTATGAAATCTTGATGCATTATTCATTTATTCTCAAAAAAGGTTCTATGAATACAACATCGGATGCACTAACAAGGCAATCAATCCAATTTCTCATATGTTGGTGACACGTTAGTAATACAAATTTCAACGGCAGATATTCCTCACGTTTCACAACGTATAGGCTGCACAATATTAGCGAAACATGAAATCGTATAAATTGTATTTTCAAATAAAAAAAATAAAATCATCTCGAGGAGCATACCCGAACGGTTAACGCATTGGATTTATACAAATAATAGAGGGACATGACCGCGAGGTAACGCATTGGATTTTCGTGCGAAAGGTCGTCGGTTCGAAACCCGCGCTGTGCTACGTCCTTCGAATAACACAGACATTTTTCCCGCCAAGTATTCGGGTGTATGAGGATACCTATAACTTCGGTAACATATATTCTTTCAAAAAGAGGAAAAAATAACATGCCGGTGTGCTCCGTTCGTCTCATTTCGGTGTGCCATCGGATCCAGTACATCCGTGTGACCGTTGAGTTTGCTGGTGTACAACGACTCACTCACTTAAAATAAACAAACTTCACGGCACAGCTTCGCTTTTCAATTAAATTGGCATTAGAATGACAAGGGGATCCTCGTCTACGAGGCCCAGCGACAACGATGTGTAGAATGTTAGATAATTAAAATATGCCCTCGATTTTGGACGTATATCAAGTGCTCCTTCTTTTGTGAATAGAAAGCCTCATTTATGAGTCTCCAAACAACACAGCCGTGTTACAGCATTGTTGGATAGGTGGATCTACTGCGGTTCCCTCCGAAAAGCGTATACAAGTCACCGGTTTACATATACAATATGGTCTGCTGTTTGTTGTTCACCACACACACTTCAAGTCGGTCGGTCTTCATTGGTAGTATTTCGAAGTTGTGCAACTTACTTCATGCATACAAATTGTTACGAAAGCAATAGAGTTTTGTTGGAAGTGATAGTCCGGGTCGATTCACTCCAGGATTATAAATGAGGTAGCCGTTTTTCAAAGTCGTCGTTTCCCACTTTTTATCTTCAATTATACGTTTATTAGCATTTTGACATTTAAGCCAGAAAGGGTGACGAGACTTCCAATCAAGTATTAGTACCATTAATTGTATATCATTGTCAAAGTGGGGAGAATAAGTGACTGAATGATTTTGTATAGCGATATTTTTTAAAATTGTATTTAATAAAGCAATCTATCACACAAACATTTGCCAAATGCTATACATATATACACATTTATGTCAAAATAACTATCTAATTTATGTATTATAACTTTTAACTAACTTAATTTTAATTTCCTACATGTCATTTTATTTAAAATTATCTTGATATTTAATTTCTTATAAATATTGAACACCTACATACTACTTATAACTAGATAACAAATCTTAAAACGAATTATTTTAATACTAATTATTTAGCACGTACATGTTCGCTCGTTCAGGCTACTTGCATTTCATCACATTCACTCAGACCTTGGTCTTCCTTGCTAATTCTGTAGGCGGACTAGTCAAGCAACATATGATACTTCGGGAGCCTGTGCTTATAACGGAGAGGTAGATCGGACTTACTCTCGTAAGCCCCCAGGGCAGCGGTCAGAGAATTGCTATGGTTCTGTTGACTTTTATATTACTTCAAGCGTGGATGTGATGTTGGAGGGTTTCTTCACGCTGTTCGGCGTGAAGTCAGAATAGGTTTGTTCTGGGATGGGTATTGAAAGAGATCTTCAATGCCTTCTTCTGCACTGGTTGAAGCTTCAGGTGATCCGTATTGCTCACACTACCCCAAATGGGTGCAGCATAGGTCATGATGGGACGAATTAAGGTTTTATAGAGGATGGGCTATCAAGATAAGGGTTAAGCAAGGATGGATACCTCCACGTGTTTTCAATATTTATTCGTCAGTAAATAAAACAATAACACGAACGATAAACTTTAAAAAAAGCATCGATTTGTTGCATTAATTATGAATGGATTTCACAGGTGTAAGTCAGCTGATTGAAAACAGGCAATGACCCTTGGGAGACAGCTTGTTTGAACAGTCTGTGTCGAGTAGATTATAGTTTTGTAAACGTATCGAAATAATGAGTTGTGAAATGGAAACAAATAACTTGTGTAAAATGAATGTAAGTAAAAAGAAAGAAAGGTTTGGAAATCTGACCTCTCTGTTAACGTTAAAAGAAGCATGGTTATTATTATAGTAGCTAAAAATCCCATTCAAGAATGCGCAAAAACAATTACCAAAAACTGACAATTCTATGGAAATTTCTAAGAAGATATTTATTTATATGTATGTTTTCAAGAAAGCTTAGCGATGACAGAAGACCGTGTTACCAGAGGTTTTTTTTTACTGTTTTCATTACAAGAGTTATTACTAAACGTTTGTGTAATATTTCGCAAGAAGCCTTGCTCTAATGGCTCGTCGCAATCCGCTCCCATAATACAAATAACATCCGAGCAAACCCAGTTCGCATGAAAGGAGTATGTGCGGATTCTAGGCTAGATCCATTTTGAGATACGACTGCTGGGTGACGAGTGTCAAAGGATTGCCAATATTTGAAGGTGTGTTAATTATATTTGTATGAATATAAAGTACGCATACCTATTGCACTTCATTTAATTTTCCTTCTTCTGGATGGTGTTTTACAACATCCATATTTTCTCGATGCAATGCGATGTATGTGTACGGGTGAAAAATTAAAGATTTGAACCAGTTGAGGAATTCAACTATTTAGATAGTATTTTCTAAGATGAAACACGATAGTATTTTCTAAGATGAAACACGATTTTTTTTTTAAGATGAAACACGATAGTATTTGTTAAGATGAAACACGATAGTATTTTCTAAGATGAAACGCGATAGTATTTTCTAAGATGAAACACGATAGTATTTTCTAAGATGAAACACGATAGTATTTTTTAAGATGAAACACGATAGTATTTTCTAAGATGAAACACGATAGTATTTTTTAAGATGTTTTATAGCGATAGGAAACAAATTCATTGGGGCACTGCGACACATACGATCGAACTAGGTAGTTTTTATAATAGTTTTTGGTGTTAACTTTGATGTATGAAAGTGAAACATGGACATGGAAATGATTGATAGGCACCGAATGAATGCTGTAGAAATGAGTGTATTGAGAAGAATACACGGGGTGACAATGTATGACAGAATTCGAAATGAAGTTATAAGGGATGGATGTAAACTTAATGCTCATGTTTCAAGAAAGATAAAGAAGAGCACGTTGATATTGTTTGGTATGTGGAACGAATGAAAGAAGAAAGACTAACAAAAAATATAAATTGAAACGTGAGAGGAATACTAAGGAAAGTACGGTTGGATCTAGTGAAGGATATTTTGAGAGAAGAAAACGAAGAAAGTCTGATAAATCAGAGAAGTTATATGAATGCAGTGGAGGCTGAGAAAGTATCTTGAGATAGGAAAGTCTGTCGATCTGTCCTCTCTGCTTATGCCGACAGTGAAATGGCGTGATTGTATTTGAGTGTGCATCACTATTTTCTCTATCTATATTCTGCAGAATAATAATAATAGTAATGAAAAGACAATTTATATAGCGCGTATAGAGAGCGGACTCTCCTCAAAGGTGATCTAACTCGAGATTCGAAACCACTATTATTGACAGATTAAAAATACACATATAACATAAAAATAAAATATGTAAGCTTTAAAGACAGGAAGGTGTCTTCTGCGGCCAATACATTAGGAACTTCTCCGCATTTGCATATGTTTAAAATAACTACAAAGAAACCTTTGTTTAACTTCCGATATGTGAAAATAACATATTCGGTTTTAGGTGGAGTGTATTGTATATGTGTAATGTTCATATACAATCATTCATTTTGAGAAGGACTTCTAAAAAATAGATGTCTTTGAGTGCTTCCCAAAGTTGCACACGCCAGCTGTTCTGTATCACTAAGGCATACAATAGTTTTACTGAAATTACATAATGAATTCTAGTTTTAATATCACATTTTATTTGGGATGATCGGGAAGTACAGGCTGATGCGTTCAGCAAGATGAAGACGACCACTCTGAGATGGTTTGGGCACGAGTAACAAATTAATGAAGAATACTTACTGCAAATGCGAGTGCAAGGCGTGGTAGAAGAAGATCGAAAAAAGTATGTTTGGATTAAGTATACGATATTTTAAATACGCAAATGTTAAAAGTCTGTATGAGAAGACTAAATACGCAAATGTTAAAAGTCTGTATGAGAAGGAGCTGTATGAGAAGGTGTATTAATGTAGAAGAGGCAAAATATGTGTATCGCGACAGGAAAGTCTAGCACTCTCTCCTTTCTGCCTACCCCGATAGGTAGACGGCGTGATGGAATGTATGAACGAATTTATTAAATATTATGTAACAATAATATAACTGTTGCAATTGCAATATAAACACGTTAAAATTACGATAAATACACTATTATCGAGTAGAACCAATCAAGAAATATGTAATAAATATTATGAAATATTGTTCACAACTTCAGGAACATCCAAATAACCCAAACTCTTATAAATCAGAATTTAATTTTAAAATTCTAATATAAAAAAATAAATCGCGTCCGGCAGCTACTTCTACTTCAGTTCCTGAGCTTGTTCATATTACTGCACATGGTCATGCTAAAAGGGAGTTGAGAGATATCTCGTGTTCTCACTCTTAAGAAGGTATAATGAGATTCTGCCTGGTTTTCACTCAAGACCACTTTAACATCTTTCTGGTTAGTTGGGAGATATATCCTCATGGTAATAAGTTCGCCAGGTTGTACTCTATATATCAAAAATGTAATATAACATAATGTACAGCACCGGTACAAAGACTGTAGAATATGTGGATGGTTGTTACTCAGTCCTCGGAGATTCCAGCGTGACTAATGAGTCTCGGTGACAGTGGGTGAAGAGATTCCTTGTTGACTGGTAAAGCTTTGTAGAGATAAAAACACAGTAGAAGTTTCAGACGAGAATATATTTTGATCATTTCAATATATTTTGTCACCCTTTGCTAGCTCAATGTTTGCCAAGTGGTCATTGCGCGCGGGGGCCGTCCGATCCATAATGTTGCGATAATGCGAGGATCACACAAAAGGACGTTTTATTACTAACATATATTACAAGAAGACATCACATAAATATAATTATTAATCTATGTGACGCATACGTTCGAAACTATAACAGCTCTATGTTTGATTGGAAGAAATTACAACATTTATTTATTATATCTTAGATATATACAACAGTTTCTTTCCCAAAAGTGTAATTCACTCATAATACACAAAATTCTAAATTGAACAAAGCGGTTTGAAGTAGAGCGTCGATATGATATTGCAGAAAGGATAAGGAAGAAAGAGAAACACTAGATCTCACAACGACCCGGAAGTCGCAACTGTCTGTAGTTCTGCAGAGGAATAACATAGACCAATAAAGTTTAATCTGCAATACCTCTAGGAGTTCATAGCTTGAAGCATTAATAAAAATTGGTCACACTTTTGTCTGCTGTTAAATTTAATGATACGCTTTTATCATACTTGGATTAATGTCGCAGTAACAGTTTTATGGATAGTGGTTATTAGTGGCAACATTTCTTGATTCGTTTAGATGAAAACCGGTGTTATAAATGTTTATCCGTTCCACTTGTCATGTTTCTATTATTTAGTTTGTTTCCGTAATAACGAATAATTTTAATATTTATGCCGACATGAATCAATTTACGTGTATTAAGAAGATATTGTAGAAATATGTTATTTATAATTTTTTCACAAAGTGAAATAATTTGCATTTAAAAAATGATCGATTTTTAGTATATTTGCATTATTATTGATATTTTTATAAATTTTACGGTATATTTATACTATATCATATACACCAACAGGTCGATCACGAAGCAATTTTTGGTCGATCGCAGCCGTCTTTATAACTTACAATATGGCATGCGATGTTGCCTAATCTCATTACGCGCATGCACTTGTCAACGCAGTCAATTAATATCCTTTTTTATATGTAGATATGTCTACTTCAAATAAATGTATATATTTTATTTAACATATATGTATAAATTAACTCTGTAATTTATCCTAATTCTCCGCTTACACTACCATGTCATCACCATACAGTAAACTGCACACATTCCCATTCAACATTCGTCTGCCAGTGGAACTCTTAAGTTCCTACAGACATGAATCTATGTAAATATAGTACTAAATAACCATATCCTTGTTTTAGATCTTTTGTAATGTTAAACCACTCTAATACATTCCCTTCTTTCGGCATATAGTGACATAATACCACGTATTAATTAACATTCAACACAATATTCGTTTCACATTTTCCATAGCTTGCCACTTATCACACGTTCACTGCTTTTCCAAGCCAACAAACGCACAATATTGTTCCTTATTTTTTCCATACGTTTATTTACAACTATACGTAAAGAAATTTTTTATGAACACATTCTCCTCTACTTAAAATATGCCCATTTAAATAAATATTTCTAAATAAAATCACTTTGCGCCCACAAATACGGTCAATCTATTATGGTGTAGACATTGCTTGTGGAGCTAATTCCATGTCCATGCCCTACAGCTATATAATATGCTGCTAAGATCACATATTGCTTCAGTCTACATGGTTCAATAATAGCCGGATTAGACAGTCCGTACCAGGGGTCAGCAAATAATTTATCGTGATACATTTGTAAGTCGATCATGAACGAAAGAGTAAATAATAAACGGATAACTGTTAGAGATGAATGTTAAAAATATAATTAATAAAAGAGCGATGGGAAACAAAGTCAACGGGGTACTAAATATATATAACATACTTGAACTGGACAGTGTCAAAACCTGTTAAGTTGATAGTCCAAAGCAATATTCTAATACCGACATTAATGTATGGAAGGGAAATGTGGACGTGGAAAATTAATGGAAGAAGCCGAAAATATGCTGTTGGAATGCGTTCATTGATGTATGGAAGTGAAATGTAGACGTGGAAAATGAATGTAAGAAGCCGAAAATATGCTGTAGGAATGCATTGAGATGGGTTGATAATATATGAGTGAGTGCGGAATGAAGTGATCAGGTACGAATGTGAACTTGATGTTGACATATTAAACAAGATCAAGAAAAGCACTCTGAGATTGTTTGAACATTTATAACGAATGAATAAAGAAAGACTAACAAAACAAATATATGGTGCAAATGTGAGTGGAAGCCATGGGGTAGAGGAAGGCCAGGGAAGAATAGATGGATCAAGTGAATGTTATTTTGAAAGAAGGAAATTTAAAAAGTAAAAAAAAAAAAGACGTAAAAGTTGTATGCGAAGGTGTATGGATGAGGAAGAGGCAAACGATGGGTGTTGCGATAGGAATGTTCGACGTTTTGTCTTCTCTGTCTATCCCGACAGGGAAATAGCGTGATGGTATGTACGTGTAATGTAAGAAAGGAGTATTGAGATGATTTGGTCACATTGAGAGAATACGTTGCCAAAACATATGAAAATATACTATATAAATGTACGTATTAAATTAATAGAGAGCAAGGAAGAGGTAGACCGAGGAAAGAGTGGAAGGGTATAATTTAGTTTGAGAAATTTCAATTATGGATTAAGTAAGAAGTCTGAGAAACAGAAGAGCATCGATGATAAGGATGGATTCGAGGTGAGAAAAAAAAATGTATACTATGTGTCTTCCCAAAAAAGGACATGGCATGATTGTATGTATGTTGCAACTTTTTATATCTGAGTGTTTTGCTGATGTCGGAGTTAAATACTCGTATAAGAGCGCTGTAGAGAAATGCAACTACAACAACAAATCAGGCCATAAAAAATTAAAACTTAGGAACAATTTTGATTATGAATGTTTTTGTAGATTTTGTTACGAAATAAGATAATTAGGCTTTTTCACTCATTGTATGGTCGGTCTAAAACTTTTTTAATTCATAATATTTTTTCTTCTGGCTATTTAATTTGTCTACCCCTGTTCTGTATACATCGCCACTTATCTCTTTATACAGATCTCATATTTCACTAAATCGCACTTACGTCTTGCAAAATGGAAACATAAGTGTAACAGATTTTATTAGCAATTATAACTGCTTTTTATGGGAATCAGAACACAGACTGAAACTACAAAGTTCATTCCTAGATATTGTACATTTTTATTACAATACCCGGCGGGAAGTAATATACACCGGGCTTAAGAAAGAGACTGTCGGCCATAATCGGCTAGCTCCGGCTATATAGAGCGTCGTCCGTGTCATTCATACACGTGTTCCGTCGCGATTTGTCAGTCGTTGACAAGCGTTCTAGGGGGTAGTCACTCGGTGAGACAACGCTCTACAAAGCCGAAGTTAGCCGATTATGGCCGACAGTCTCTTTACTAAGCCCGATATGCATTACTTACCGCCGGGTACTGTATATTATTTTGTTAAAATTTTCAAATAAATATGAGAAACAAAAATTTATTTTTCAGACTGATATTAATGGTGATTTTATGGAAAATTATGAAATGAGTCTGACTTAGGGTATGGGCTGAAAAACAACTCATGTACTCGCGGCCGGGCTCATTCTCTGTTGGTGGGGGTGTATCTGGATTGGGGGGATGTTATGAGATAATCCCTGACCTTTTGATAGCTTCCCTCTTAAATGTATTTTCTTCTACATTAACTTGAAATACATGTGTAATTTCAGAATATGTGTATATACGTATATAGTTTACTATATTGCTATCAATAAACCTACATTTATTTATTTATTGACAGCTTATTATGAAGTACCAATAGAGGTGCATGGTCGTTCTTTAGTGAATTTCAACAATTCCGATACGATGAAGAAGATCATATTAAGGATAGATTTTAGTATTGTTTTTATATTACTATTTTTATCCAAAAAATCTTTCAACCAACCAGTTTATCTTGGATAATTGTTTAACTAGATCAAACAAATGATATTTTGAAAGAATGAAATGTAAGAAGTAAAATAATTCATGAGAATGTATGGTCGTGGATGAGACGAAAGATGTGTATCGAGATAGGAATTTCTGGCGCTATATCCTCTCTGCCTATTTCAGGTCCATAGTCATGCGGTAACGGACTGGATTATCATACGGAATGTCACCGGTTCAAACCCCGCGCTGTGCTACTCTCATTGAATGACAAAGACATTTTTTCCGCCTAGTATTCGAGAGTACAAGGATACTTTTGACTTGGGTCATATCTATTCTTTCAAATAAAGGGAAAAAAGAAAGAAAACATGCCGGTGTGCCTTGATCGTCTTACATGGGTGCGCCATCGCAGTCAGTACAGCGGTGTGGTCGGTGAGTTTGCTGGTGAGCAACGGACACTCACAAAAATAATAAACGGCACAGCTTCGCTTTCCAACTAATTTTACGTTGGAATTGCGAGGGGATAATCGACAATGGGACCCAGCAACGACGACCCCAGGAGGGAAAATGAGTTATTGTATATACTCGTATGTATGTACAAAGGACCCACTATTTTTTTTTTTTTTTTGTGAAATAAAAACTTACACATGCAAGACATCGCATTGATTGAGTTACGTTGTTATCATCGCACTTATAATACGACGACTTGAATTCAAAATAAAAAAAAATACAAATATTGTGCTCGGTAGCGATGATGTAGCGCTCGATAATACTGTTGACCTTAGCCAATTTCCAAATTTGTACATCAAGTGTCATGTTTGTATAAATCTACAATACGTGATTATGGAAAAAAAGAATGATTGATTAGATCAATCCTTGTCTTCTTCTTATTATTCTTGTCATATACTCCCATTTTGGAAGGCCGGTTCATAAGAGGAAGGTATCTTAGAGGCCTAGGTATAGTGACAGAGCATTTGCTGTTGCTCTAGTTCGAGATGTTAGGTATATGGGTACCGTGTGCAGCTTTAGGAAGCACTTGAAGGCAACTCCTTCTGGGAAAATTTATTTACAATGTACCTCATAATAAAAATTAAAGAGCCAGTAGTGAGTGATTAACACATTAAGATGACAAGACTATATAAAATAATAATAAAATTTTTTTTTTTAAATACAACGAAACAATAAGAAAAAATCAAATACAAAATCTTAAAACAAATCATGATTAAATATGAACACTACTGTTTAAATATGAACATTACTGTTTAAATATGAACACTACTGTTTCAATATGAACACTACTGTTTAAATATGAACACTACTGTTTATGATAAAATATGAATACTCTTCACATACTTCACCTAAAGCCGTTAAGTGTTATGATATCACATCGGAAGATCTATAAATGTTTCTTTGTAGTTCGTCTTCTCTTGGTAAGTTTATTACCAAATATGTTTTTCTAAATCTCCTATCTAATGGCCGCAGCAATCACCTTACTGTTATAACACTTATATTTTGTAATATGTTTAATTTGTCAATAAAAGTGGTTTAGCATCCCGAGTTATAGCGCTCTTAAGGAGAATCTGTTTTCTTAACGGCGCTATATAATGTCATTTTATTATTATAATAATTCAATGCGCTGGGCCACTAAATAAATAATAAAACACGTCTAACTACTGTTCTCCGAAGTGTGGAGTAAATTGATGGATGGTGAGAGATCACCAAGCATTGTTATGTAATACGACAAAGAAGAAAGAGCACCCTGCAATATTTGTGGCCATGTCGACTGCCATAATATTATGTTGGGTTGCTGCAAATAGGGATGTTATTCATTTGCCAAACTACTCAGATTTTTCAGTCGTGTAATTCTTCGCTAGCAAGTTCATTGTCCTCCTGATTTTTTTTTCTGAATAATAAATTGTAGGGTGCTGTGTTATTCTGGCTTTAGCATAATTTGTGAAAAAATATTGCAAATTGACGTATCTTTGATTGTTATTTCTCGTAATAATTTATCGAACATTTTTATATGACTCATCACTTTATTATTGCTTACTGATGTTAAAGCATTCGTTGATGTGTTAAATTACTTGCAATGTATACACATTCCTCGATTTACGCGGTAGTGATGTTACAAAAAAATCGCGCTAATCGAAATCTCGCAAATTAGAGAAAGAAAGTTTGTTGGGAGACAGGCGTGTTACTACATAAGCCGGAGAGGGTGTTATTATGATTTTTGTTTAGTTATCAAGATTTGTGGATTCGATTTCAGCGGGTACCGGATATGTTTTATTTTCAATGTTTCTGTCATCTGTTAAGTGTCTTACATAAATATAATGTTAACAAAGTAAATAAATATAATACTAACAAAAAAATGGAGTTACTAAAATACCGTTTAATAAATCATCTCACTTAAGTTCGAAGAGTATTTGAGCTATTTATGAAAATAAGATTACAAGAGATGTCTAATCTATGTTATACACGTATGCTGCGAGTAGAGAGAGATATTCCTTCCTACGTCTCATACTGAAATGCACAAATGTTTCGGTCCTGCAACGCTCCAACTTTAAACCTATAGAGGATGTGGCTGTAAAGGCGAAATTGTGGTGGACCGGGCATGTGATACGTATGGACGATCACAGACTCCCAAAACGCGTCTTGTACGGGGAAGTGGTGGGCAAGCGAAGAGTTGGGGGGCAGAGGAAACGCTATAAGGACAGTCTGCGAGAGTCGCTTACTTTGTGCGGGGTGCCTGAGGACTGGGAGCAGGTGGCTCGGGACCGTGAAGGGTGGAGAGCCATATGCTCTCAAGCTGATGGCGTCTCAGCGGCTAGACGTATGAGAAACAGCCTGCGCACTGCGAACATGCATCAACATGGCCTGGCGGCTCAGCAGGGTACATATGTCTGTGACATTTGCGGGAGGGAGTGCGCATCCAGGATCGGGCTGTTCTTTCACAGAAGATCACACGATCGACGTGGGAGAACGGTTCAGGACTGACGTTGGAGTGGCGAGGGGATCCTCGACTGCGAGGCCCGGCAATGATAATGACTGATAGGCAAAATTAAGGGGATGTGAAATCGTAAAAAAAATTGATATGGCATCATTTCAATAAATTAACTAGAATCTAGAGTAAAGAAAATGTCTACAGAGTAATTATCATCGTTACAGAACTAGTCATCGCTCCTAAAGGCTCTTAATCAGATGATTACACAGTTAACATCGCTCCTAAAGGCTCTTAATCAGATGATTACACAGTTAACATCGCTCCTAAAGGCTCTTAATCAGATGATTACACAGTTAACATCGCTCCTAAAGGCTCTTAATCAGATGATTACACAGTTAACATCGCTCCTAAAGGCTCTTAATCAGATGATTACACAGTTAACATACAACTTGAACCTCGGGGATGATTTTCCCATAAGCAAATTTGTTACATCTCCTCTTAGTTTGATTCCTTTCATACAGTAATTAAATATTGTTGCATATTCTTTAAAAGCCTCTGTCTCAATTTACCGACTGACCGTATACGTGTTGTAGAGCTTGCATAATATTTGTTGAGATTATCGACTGAGATCTGCTTACATGTTTTACCTATGCTGGTAATTAATGAAACTGGGTTAAAATGAAGAAAAACGAAAATTTAGGAGACAAGTACTAATGGCTCACAAATAAGAATTATGCCACACGAAGGCTTTAAGCCTACTGAGATGTACTTTATTTAATTAGAATATTTCGAGATATGCCTATTGAAATACTCGTGCTATCAGTAGCAGAGGGTCTCATGACATGACTTATAGAAAATTTCAATGCAGTTTCTTCCATCATGACTAGGGGACTTCAAAACTACCGTACATTAAAAGTTTATGTATATATTTATTTATTACCACCGTTTAGTGACATGTTACTAATAGAATGATGCAATTTGTTTGAGAAAAATTAAAAAATACCTTGAAGGGTACCATAAAATGGGAAACTTTCCTTTCACACTAATACAAAATCTACCTGCTTGTTGCGCACAGTGCCTGAAGGGCCTTTTTTAAATTCAGATCGGAATGTATGTGCACAATAATTTTACTGAACAATCAGTTTTTTCCAAACTCGAGGCCGATGATCATGTTTAGACGACTTTCGTGGCCTAGTTAGTAAAATGGTTATTTTCCAAACTGGGGGTTGCATGCCACATTCAAAAAAATTAAAAACATTAAAAAAAAAGGATTCCTGTCTGGTTTCCACTGGACGTCTCTTTAACACCTTTCTGTTTGATTGGTGTCAAAGATTTCCACGATTTGTACTGTATACAATAAACCCATCAGGTTATACTGGATACAATGCAAGTCTAATACGATACAACATATTGAGGGGCATGGATTTTCGTTGTCATTGAGCACTAGAAATGTAGATAAAAATGTTACGCTGTTGGTTGGTTGGAATCGAAGATTGTCCCCAATTGTAGTGTATACAAAGGCAATAAACCCACCAGGTTGTATTGGATACAATGGAAGTCTAATACGATACGTTTTGAGGAACATGAATTTTCGTTGTCCTTGAACACTAGAAATGCAAATAAAAATGTTACACTATTGGTTGGTTGGAATCAAAGATTGCCCCCAATCGTAGTGCATACAAAAAGCAATACACCCACCTTTGTTGTGGTTGTACTGGATACAATGGAAGTCTAATACGATACAACGTTTTGAGGGGCATGAATTTTCGTTGTCCTTGAACATTAGAAATGTAGATAAAAATGTTACGCTGTTGGTTGATTGAAATTAAATATTACCACCAATTGTACTATATAAAAAAGCAATAAACCAACCTGGTTGTACTGGATACAATGGAAGTCTAATACAATTCGATGTTTTGAGGGACACGATTTTTTGTTGTCGTACTGGAACACTAGAAATGTAGATAAAAATGCATACAAGGCTCGATTGGCTTGACATTTAGCAGTAATATATTATAGTGTCCAGTTATATCTTCCACTCACATAGTGTTTGTTGTTTTTTTTGTGCTCTCAATAACGTGACATTTAAACGCTATTCTTCATCCTACACAATCACGAGAAAAGTATTATCAAGATTCACAATATTAGTTTTATTTTTTTGTCATAACATTTCTGAATATTTTTACCAACTTTTATAGAAACTTAAATGTTTATTTAAGAATTAACTAAAGAAATATTATATATTTCAAAATATTTCTTATCCATAACTTTCAAACGATTTTCACTGAAATTCCTATTTCGTTTGAGATTTATTTTTAATTTTGTTAGTTTCTCACATATGTCTTTTCTTTTATTTTTTTTATTTTCTTTTATTAACGACACAACGGTGTCTTTTATATGCAAATATGATATATGACAAGTTATACAAGTACTTAAAATTATTGACAAAAAATACAAAACTTTATCTTAAACTAACATGGAAATACAAAAGCAGTAGTAATAATAGATTACAGTCATTGTTTAAAATTATTTAATATTAACATATATATTTAAGTTTAATATATGTATGTATACCACAAAATATTACCAAACTTCATCAAACAGACTTACGTAATTGCCGAAAACTTATTTTATAGTGGTTAAGAACTTAGATTAAATCTAAGTTCCTAACCTAAAATCTAAGTTCCACTAAAAACAAATTTTGTTTTTAGTGGAACTATAATTAGTACAGCAATTTTCGGTATAAAAGGGATTGAGCTGTCTTGTGGATCTAGTGGGAATACGAAATGAAATACTTGCGAGTAAGTGAGGTGCATCAATCACTGAGTGAATGATTTTAGTGGGAATATGAAATGAAATGATTACGAGTAAGTCTCTTTTACAGCCATTCCTGCTTCTTCTAGATTAATCTTATTCACATTTTCCAAACGTTCGTCATTTTCAGCGTTACAAGACTTACCCGTGTTGCTACTTCTATCCCTTCTATCGTACAGACCTTCAAAATATTTCTTCCATCTCGAATGAACTCTTTCTTCTTCCGACAAAACCCTTCCATTCTTATTTTAGTTAATACTTATATCACCCAAATCATTTTTCTCAAATTTAATTAAACCCCTTACAAAATATTTTCATATTTCACTCCGCATTCATATTCAACTTTCTTACTTCATCTCTAGGGTTCTTCCTCTTTTCCTCAACTAGTATTTTTGTTATAATCTTCTATTATTTATACTCTCTCTTAAATTTCACTGGTTCATCACTGTTTCCTGTTCTTGCTTCGATAAATACTGTCCATGATCTATTTTTCCCTTTCACGCTGTCCTTTACTTCCTAACCACACCATTTTACAACCGACTTATGCAATTGTTTTCATGCACTAAGAAAAAATACGGTCATGGCTACCGATAATATTAATTAAAACAAAAGCGGATTGTTTGGAATAAATTGTTTTAAAGCAATAAATCCGCCCGATGTATGTGCACAAAAGTGTTGAAAAATAAATAAATAAAATAATAATAGCTATGAATTGTGTCATATCAGATTCAGAAAAGCACGACTCTTATATATAGTATGTTGTCGTGCTTTGGGCAATGAGTTATCTTTAATACAAACAGAATATCCAAACATGCAATTGTCGGTGATCTTGCTATGAGCATGCTTGCTTGAAAATCTTGTTTGGTGGTATGTTTCCAGCGGATCCTGGGCTGTTTTTACTTTCACTTATTAATTTATTACAATTAGATGAAGGAAGAGATTTATTAAAAAAATAAATCTATAAAAGTCTATCCGATTGTCTTGGATATTTAAACTTAACGGAACGTCAGATCTTGTTGATAGTAAATAACTGGATTGATCTATCGAAGTAGTTTATTCGTTTAGCGTAGTAACTTTCTGATTAAAATTAAATCGAATCTAATTCTAGCAGTAACATTTCTTTTGGAAGCTATTTTTTCTGTCAATCTGTTTTGTTACCAAAATCATGAATAATAATAAGAGGAGGATACTTCTAAAATTGCACATCTACATTTGTCAAATTACACATCTACGTTTGTAATTCTACTAAAATTACACATCTACGTTTGTAATTCTACTAAAATTACACATCTACGTTTGTAATTTTAGTAGTAAACATAGCAAAACATATCTGTCTATTTCACTCTTCATCTTAATTTATTTTTGTCCTGATACATAATGATTTGTCTTACATTTTAACTTACCGCCATCTTAAATCAATGGGAAAAGTCCAGAAGTTCGGCGCTTTGGTTCCACATGTTTTGAGTGAAAACAACCAAAATCAATGTTCGACAATTTCTGCTGGTTTACTAGCGCGTCATCGAGCTACACATGCCCACAAAGGTTCCTTTACCGCATCATTACTGGTGATGAAAAATGGTGCCTTTATGTGAATATGAAGAAATGGAAAGAATGGGTGAGTTATGGTCAACAAGCAACGCCCAGAGCGAAACAAGGTTTGCATCCGAGCAAGACGATGATTTGCATCTTGTGGGATTGGCAAGGCGTCATCCACTACGAGATGCTTGAACGCAATCAGACAGTCAACGCGGAGCTATACATTCTGCAAATGCAGCGGCTCAACCAGAATCAAAAAGGCCAGATCTGCAACACGATAACGTCCGCCCTCATATCGCCAACATTACGAAAAATTCCATTCAAACGTTTAGTTGGGAAGTCCTGCCGCACCCTCCATATTTTCCAGACCTCGCGCCGTTGGTTTCTACCTTTTTCGGTCGCTTTCGAACAGTTTGCGCGGCGTTTCCTTCAATAATGACGTCGAATTGCGGACATGGTTGGACGAATTCCTCGAGTCAAGACCGGATGGTTTTTATCGCACAGGCATTGAAAAACTTGTAGAACGTTGGCAACAAGTTGTTAATAATTAAGGAGAATACATTATTGACTAATTTGTTCTAATTTTTTTTGTTGGTCCTCTTGTTCTCTTCATTTGGAAAAAAAACGGACACAACTTATGTGAACACCCAATACATAATTCCTCCTGTTTCTCTTACTCCTTATCTTTCCTTCTTTCAAAATTTCATACTTGTCTTTCATCGCTCATCCCTTCAACATGTCTTAACAACCTTAACGTAATCTTTTCCCCCTACTCAATACATACATTTAAGTTCACAGTCATCTTTAATTTTCATCCAATACGAGTATTTCCTACTTAGTCATTCATCGACACACTGTATATTCTTCTCATTGCACGCATTTTCTAGGCTTCTTTTAATATTAACGTCCACGTTTTACTCCCATACATCAATGATGATTTAAGTACACGTTTTTTCCACCATATTTAACTAACCTGTATACATCTCACACCCTACCTTAATAATTATATTTCTCTTATTATACAAGTACTTTGACGCACCGCATATTTTTCTCAGTGCACGCAGTTACTATTTTCTATCATTTGTCCAAAATAATAATAAACCAAACAACCATTTCTATGAATGACTGAATCAGAGCGGTCATTTTAAATTATTTTAGTTGAAATTAAAAGTAATCATTATGTTGTGATTGCATAATCGGTCATGCGATAATGCACCGACATGCTTCTGAATCCGATATTTCAATCTCATTGACCGATTTTTCTTTCTTTTAATAAAATTCGTAATCGAAAGTGTTCCACAAAAACTCGTTTCTCTGCTTCTAGTATTGAATACATGCCGGATTGATCTATATTATAGTGCTTTGTTGACTTCGTGGCTTAGTTATCAGAAATTTTGTTCCCCATACGGATTGTGTTCGGTTCCCGATGATACCCCAAAAAAGGTGTCACTGATACTTTTACGTTAAGCTATTTTGTTTCTTTCTGGCGAGCATATTGCCTTTTGGTCACATGCCCACTAGGCTGTATTAGATACAAAAGTAGTTTGATACAGTTTTATTCAGGTTCCTTAATGTAATGTCTGCGTTGTATCTTTGAGTCTGTGTCTGGGAGATGTTGTATTGTATTACACTTCCGTTGTTACTGTATAACCTGGTGGGCTTCTTGTCATGTGGCAATACCTTCCAACCAACCAGAAAAGCGTTAAAGAGACTCTAAGTGAAAACAAGACTAGAATTATTTTTAAATAATCTGGGTTCCAACGAGAATCGAATCCGCAACCTTCGGGTTGGGAGAAAAGCATCTTATGAACTAGGCTACGGAGGTGGTTGTGCTTTGGAAAGGAGTAAGATTTTAAGGGTCCTTTGGAGAGGAGTAAGATTTTAAACGTCCATTTCGTAATCACCCAATAAATTGGTTGTTATGAATCGAACCAATAGGGTGGGGTATTATGGCAGGGCTTTTGCTGTTGTATGTACTGTGGCGTGAAATGGTCTGAAATGGGTGGCGTGACTACACACATATACCATACCACGGTGCCAGCAGAGGAATCCCTCCCCCCCCTCTCCGGGACAGCTCTTTCATCAAGTAAGAAGAATATCTAATATCTATTTTCGATTCGAAGTGTACGATCGCACTGTAAGGAAATATACAGTGTGGGTGAAGGAGGAAAAAATACAATACACTATATCTATGTGATGATGTGTGAATGTGTTACTATCATATACTCGTATAAGTGGGTATTGACAAATTACACTCATGGTGTCTGATGAATCAATTACACCTCATTACGAAAAAGTGTCAGAAAATAAACTTCCATAGAATTAAAAACCTAAGTAACTTTGATTACAATATGAAGTCTGATATGTTTGTTAGTATTTGCGTCTTGCGAGATCTGGGAATGTTTTCTGATTGTGCCGTCTTTTTCAACCCACGTTGAAAAGATTACCGCGAATTATTTGAAAGCTTTGGGTCCCATAATGATTCATTCGGAGAAGTTCAATGAAGTACACGCAATCAAGATTCTCTATTGCTCTTTGGTAAGAAGTAAACTGGAATACAACTCCTGTATCTGGACTCCTTATTACGCAGTTCATTCGAACGCTCTGAAGAGGGTGCTCCACAGATATTTGCGTCACATCGGGTTTAGGCTCAGTCTTAGAAATGATGATGAAAAGTATGTTATCGCGTCTGAACAGACTTTCCGATCCTAGAGTGATGTTTAATTAGATCCTGCTTTTCAAAATAATCTATGGGAACATTAACTGTCCGAAGTTACTAGTCTGAATTGATTAACTTCCAAATTTCTTCAACAGGTACATGACTGCTCGTATGTTATATTCTGGTGCGAGAGTTGAAGAACCATTACTCGAATTCTCCCGTACCCTGATTACATTGCAAATCGCAAAATTTCAGCTTTCATTTAAGTTCACGTTCATTCTTTGTCGCATCATTCCGTTTTCTGTCATGTATTTTTATTCGGTTCCTATCAGTATTTTCCTACGTCCCATTTAACTCTCACAGAGTCATCAAAATATCGGTTGTGTACTGTCACCTTACAAGATTTAACAATAACCATCTAAATATATATATAAGCAGGCACATGTACTTTAGATACCTATATCTAGTGGCATATCACAACGCTGTGCTCTAACTATGCATTACGCTACTGGCGTCCGAAACTAATGAATCGATCTGCAATATTTTCACGCTCCACATATCTATTACTTGCACTTAATCACGTTTCAGACTTATATCTGCCAATGGCCACTGCAGTGTCGTAACTTGTTGTATGTAAGAATCTTGAGAGAGATCAGAATTGGAGATTAGACAATAACGAAAGATCAATTTATGTTATGAGCTGATCTTTAATATTCTGAACCTTTTTGCGCGTATCGATGATTGAGGAATCATATCAATTTAGAAAATAAACTTTTTTGTAAATTGATATACGAGTACAGGTATACTGTTAGTTACTAATCTTTTTTCTGTGCTATTATTTCTGCACAGAATTCTGCCACCTGGATAGTACTTAACAGTACGAAATATCTCCATTAATCTGTACCTTGACCACCTGGACAGTACATATTAATGGACACATTTCATTAATAAAGTTCTCTTGAGTGGACATCGGACTCTTTGAGCACTAGTAGGAGTATCGCATTTATTGCTTTTCGCCATAGAGAGGTGCAGAGAGTCAATCTAATAGTAGCATGTAATATTTCGCCTTTTGCATGTTTGTCTTTGTTTTTTTCCATACTCCAAATTTATTTGGAGCATGTTAAGAGATTTCCAGTTCCTCATGGGCAGTTCACAAACAGGTGATGATACCTCTGGGGCCGGATGCTCTTCTCTTCTCCACTTGTTCATCCTACCTATAGCGGGTGGTTGTTCCAGAGGCATAATGGTCTTAATGAAACTGTGACATGATTTCAACTTAGAAGCTGGGGCTTGTGGTTACACATTCGTTAATTCTCGACTTATGATATATTTCGAAACAAACGTTTCGAAAGTGTTGTTTGAAAACTCATACTATGTATGTATCCATAATGTCTAAATATTTCTTCCTTAATTTAGCCTATACCACCGATTTCAAACAATTAGGTATTCGTTGTCAGTTTATTTCTCAATCTATAAAATATTCTTGGTTTGATATAGTATGCAATTCTACCGAGTTTTTTGCAGATCAAGGAGAGATACGTTTATTTATTTTTATATTTAAAGAATCAAATAAACTTTTTGGTGTAAAAAATACAAAACTAACAATTTAAATGAATATTGACATATTCATAGTGTTGTACAAAGTAAAATGTAATATATGTACATAGTGTTGTACAAATTATAAAATGTAAACCCAAAACAAGACGAGTCCAACATAAAAAAAGCAAACTCACTTAATAAATTCATTTCCCCCCGACCAGAGAAACTTATTTACTTTACTATTGTAACAAATCAAATTCATATGGAAGTCCATACAATGCCCATATCGACTATCCAATCTGTGTAGTCTTGTTATGTAGGATTTATACAAATTATTTGTTGTGACTATATCATTAGGAAACAAAGTACGTTGTTTAGTGGGCTTACAAATGACGTGTAACCTGATAAGTTAAATTAGTTCCGAACTGTTGAAATACGAGTATTAGCGGACAATCTTATATGATATTGTGAGGTTAATCTATGATATTGTGAGGATGTAAGACTCATGACTTCTAACAATAGACCGTAATCCAAGTCAGCACTTGGGATAAATACAAAGTTTTTCGTGTCTATTCGCACCTAAATTGAAATTTGATCCGTCACTGATATGAGGCTAGTAATGGCATGTGAACCAAATTGCACAACAATTTTAAAGATACTAGCGCGTGTGGCGTGCGTCGCTTTGGGCTGACTTCTCATGCAGTGGTGTGGACCGGCCAGCAGCTTCCGCGTTCCCGCTGACCCGGTCGGCTCCGCAGTCACTGCTGGTGTCGACCTGGATACCTTTAGGGCAACTGGTTTTAGTGTTGATTTCTCACCTCAAGGGTAGAAGTATTAGTTACACAACGTCAGAAAAAAAGAGGGGAAAGGGGACATTCTGATAAAAGAGAAGCAAATAAGAAAAAAAGTTCTAGTTCCAACAGGGATCAGATTATTTGGTTGTTAATGTATGCAAAGAGTCAAAACTATTATCGATTGATATCGATAGGCTCGTGATCCAGTATGACTGTCAGCCATCATGTGGAAAGAAGATGTATGGGTGTATAGTAGTTATTGTGTGCAAATTGCAGCACTTCAGCAAGCACACATTCTTAGAGGCAAGGATATTAAACTTCCAAGACGATCGGCAATTTTAATTTACAGCAGCTCTTTGTTCAGCAATTGTAATATTGGCTCTATTTTTGTGTTGCTTACTAAAAAGACTATAAGAATTTACGAGAAGCAGCATATAAGCTATAGAAAAACACGCATTTAGACGTAAAATGGTCTAAGATGAAAACCAGGCTGTAATTTAATACGTCAGGAATCGAACTTTATTATATATTTAAGTTACTGACGGCAGCTATGTTACACCTAATCCAACTATGTTGGAAAATATGTGGTTTTATGTTCTTTACAACTATTCGAAGTACAAAAAATATTAATCGATTTAGACTGGCAATAAGTAAAAATAACTTGCCAAATGCTATTCCTTTGTATCATGGGCTGTCCGTTTCGAATAGGGCCTAGGATATTGACAAATTTGACATTTCCGAAAATGTTTTTAAAGAAAGTATGAAGAGCTTTCTTAGTTACGGGAGTTAGTTGTTTAGATTTAACCAATATTCCTTATTCAATTATTTTTTTAAATTTCTTGTTGCCGTGTATAATTTTTATTTGAGCTTTGTTTGTAATTGGGTTTAACCTGTATATGCAAGCTTTATTAATTAAATAAATAAATGAATAAATACCATAATGAAACTTTTAAAAGCATAAATCATCTTGGTTTACATGCTTTCTTGTTCCTCATACTTCTTACCTATCCCTCAGTGAATATTTATCTATTTTCTTTCACATTTTTTTTGGTCTACGCCTTCCGCGTTCTTCACAATTAAAACAATGCTTAACAGCTAAATATTACCCTTAAATAGACAGGTATTGATAAATCCACGAAACTAATGTAATAATTGTTATATTGTTATTGCAATAAGTAAATAATTCAATGAGCATGGTTGTCTAACAATTGTGTTGTTGTTTATGACCTGCATACTAAGTAGATGGTCTCAATTCCCAAAGTCAGGTATGTTGCCAGGTGGCCGAGTCTTAGCTGCCGCTTAGAGTAATGCCGCCTGGGTAAGTTTAATTCTTGTATTATTAGTGCGGAGGATATTGAGTCTTAGATTTATCTGGATAATTTTTCACATATCCACCTGTATACATAAAGATATCAATATCATTACGACAAAATATTGGTCCAGAAACATCAGTTTTATGAGTGTAGCAGATATTAAACATTCTGGGGATTATGATATACGAGTATGTTGTCAATATTTGGAATATGAATGCATATCTCAAATAATATTTTCTATTGCCGTTCCAAATTATTCCAATGGTGATTACGTTGTCATATACTCGTATAATTTTTCTTTTTTTTTTCGTATAGTTTTTCTTTCACAGTCAGATGTTCAAATTGACATACAATATTATTATAATATCAAATAATACATACACGCCGTGCCCCTTGCGAGGTAGGCAGAGGGAACATACCTCCAAACCGTTCTATTCAATCGCAAGACTTTCATCTCTTCCATATTCACACATTTCCTCACGCACATTTCTATTATTTATATCTCTCAATTTACAGTCTTTTAAAATCTGGTTCATTTGGTCCAACCACGTTTCCTCGGTCTACTTCAATATTCAGTTTTTAAAGCTCTTTTCTTCGTCTAACTTAAAATGTCATTTATTTCAGTTGTCTTCATTCCGCATTCTTTCAAACATCAGAACCACAAATATTTCTTAGTGCACGCATGCTCACAGCATTCATCTTATTCTTATCATTATTTTACCAAGTAAAAGTTTCACATCCATACTCTGAGGTAGGCACTAATACCCTATTATGAATTGCCATTTTTGTTACTATTGATATTGAGTCGTTATTGTTCAATACATTAAGTGATACGTTTATTTTGTTCCTTACCCTTCTTTCAATGCCCCTTTCAGCTCGCCCATCACACGTTATTAACGTACTGCCCTAATACAACTCATCAACCTACTCCAGTTCAAATAATATTAAGAATCAAAGCATCACATATTTAGAAGTACTTTCAAAACTTTTAGTTTATTGAATTTCTATAAATGCTCCAGAAAAATGTTAAACACATACGATCCAACAGATGCACTCACTCTGAATGAGTTTGTTTGTATTTCGTTTTCTTGAAAAATAACATTTAACTGAATTTAGTACTATTATTAAATATGCTCGTAACTGAGATTAATTGAAAATCATAGAAGTCATCCTAAAGCTCGCTGCGTAAATTATATAAATAAAATTGAAGGTATACTATGGCAGCCAACGCCAATGGACAGACGATTTTCGAGAGCTAATGGTGAAACCATGTTCAGTAGTGAACTACAAAAAGTCTAAAAATTATGATTGCTAGAGCAGTGCCACTCCTTAATATGATCGCCTGCATGTATCTACATATAGTTTATATAGGTGCGGTAGCCCTGCTTATTGACCAGCATCTGAAACGAAATATAATACATCTTGCAACCCACCAAGAGCATCGGCAAGGGGCAGGGAGTGATGAAACAGCCGCCAAGAACTTGCTTGTAAACTTAATCGCTGATGTCACCTATGATGAAGTAACCTCGAGTAGTCTTGGCGACAAGATCAAAACCGTAGACCCAGTTGCATTAGCTATTGACGAGGTCATTCAAGAATCCTGCATTGCAACTTTATAAGAGGACGGAATCTAGTTTTAGATTAGATGACTCTTTGAGATGATGTCAAAATATAAAAACCAATCATACATACATACCATTAGACCATTTCTATGTTGGGGTAGGTAAAGAGGACAGAGGGCCAGACTTTTCAATATCGACACACAACCTTAACCTGTTCTACATTCATATACCTTTTCATACAATTCCTATTTTTCCTTCTTTCAAATATCGTTCACTTGACCTAACCATACTTTCCTTGGTCTTTCTCTAACACGCATTCCTCTCACATTTGCAATATATATTTGTTATATTAGTTTTTCTTTATTCGTTCGTTCTAGAGAGATTTTCTACATTTACTTGATTCATTCGTTCTTCTCAGTAAGATACAGGCCAAATCCTAGTTTACTGGGGGCAAGACAAATGAAAGGCAACAAACCTAGATCCGTTATAATTCTGTATCCACATTAAATTACGTGTTGTTTTTTTCACAAATGATGTATTTTAATGATTTGTTGTCATATGAAGAAACGTTCTTTCAAATTGAGAGGTTTTTTTTTAATATTTTTTTAAATTCTTGAATAAAACACACAATTTGCTTTGATTAAAAAAAACTTTTTATTAGTCACTGAAGTATAATGTATGACATCTAAATACAAAAAACAATATCCGCCAAATGTCTACCTCTTGCAGCTCCACAGATGTCCACTCTTTTGTCAAAATTTTCGATGACATTTTGGCATAGTTGCGGTTCTAACTCACCAATAACGCGAATAATTTCGTCCGTCAGCTCAGGAATTTATTGGGGATCACTCTTATAGACCTGGCTTTTCACGTAACCTCAGAGAAAATAGTCCAACAGTGTCAGATCACATGATCTTGGTGGCCAATTAACATCACCGTTTCTGGAGAATACAACACATAAAATAATTCAACAATTTGAACGCGTTGTTGTACTGTATACGACTCCATTTTTATAAATGTCATACATTACACTTCTCAAATGTTACAAGATCCGGGCAAGTTCGCGACGCCATCTGTATTTTATCCAAGAATAAAAAAAACCGCTCAATTTGAAATACCCTTTATATAAATAAATAAATATCCAAACCCGCAGAGTGCTCTTCATCATCTCAATCAACAGTTCACATTCATCACCAATCACTTTATTACGCCTTCAGTCATATTGTCGACCCATGAACTCCTCTCAGTTAACGCATTCCAATAGCATCCATGTATATTCGGCCCCTTTCATTATTTTTCCACATCCGCATTTCAGTTCTATACATCAATGTCGGTACAAGAATACTGCTGCGGACTATAATCTTGGCAGATGATACTGTCCATGCAATTTTTTACTAAGCATTGATACCACTTCGTTACAGGTCTTACCTAGTGAAGTGATTCTACATATTTTCAAAATAATGGATTTATGTATTGTATTTGTAATGAACTTGTGTTATTTGGTTCATCTTTCCATTCAAACGACATATCTTTGTAAATATTCATTGAGAATAATAAAATAAGAATAAAAAAATAAAACGTTTCCACATTTATCATCTTGTTAAAAAGTGCTAATCTTTTAAAATGTTCTTTAATAAAAATATAATTAACGTTGAGGATTTAGCCCATTAATACACTTTGCAGACATACGAGGAAATGAACCTCTTCACATTCCATATATTGTTATTTTGCTATATTTAGATTCTTACGAAATTTATTTTTCTCTTTTTACTCTTATTTGATTTAATCCGATTAAATTTGTAACAAATATAAAATAAATAAATACAAACAAACAAGTATATCGACAGCATTAATAAATAAATTGTAAAAACCTTGAAAGAGAGACCAACAACAAACTGAATACAGTTATACTAATAAAAGCAATAATATTTATTAGTATTATTGATATTTACATAAAAATTATCTTTTCATTGAAATAAAAGTGACAAAAATCTGGTATTGGATGCTAAACAAATGCAAATATAAGCATCTTCGTAAATGATGACAAGAATTTAAACGAGAATCGGTCGGTGGTAACCTTATTGGGAAGGTTGAGAGTGTCTAGTTCGACATGTGACCAATTTAACATACAAATTATCATTTTCTCGGTGTTTGTTTTACATGGCACATTTGTATGGTCATACAGTGACATCTAATCGAAGCAAGTTACGCAATAAATAAGAAGTAATTAAGATGTGATAAAATATATATTATAAAAGGGAGTCGACGAGATAACATGATTGACCATTTGTAGTCAAAATTTCTTTACAATTTCGTCAGTTAAATAAAAGTTTGTTAATAGCAATTTATTAAATACATACATAATTGTCATTTGTTTTATCAAATATTGTTTATTCTACTTTATGTCATATAAAATGGAATAAACAGTATTTAATAAAACAAATTATAAGGTATAAAATGGAATAAACAGTGTTTGATAAAACAAACTACAATGTTCTTAAATCTCCACAATGTTAATACCTTAACTATAAATAATATACATAAATTATATATATTTAGTTAATACATATATGTATCTTAGCCTCTTCAGACATGAATTAGTTATAATGTTTTAAAAAACATTCTTGTTTATGAGTGTATTATTTACAATAAATGCAACATTATGTCGTATTAACACGTTCAAAGTCGATAATACAGTATCCTACACTTCATTTGTTATCATTGGGAACATAAATGTACCACAAAGTTGTTTACAAAGTGTATAGGAACTCAGTGTCCATTATAATGGACGCCTGGTCTGAATAAGTTAGGGTATCAATGGCTTGTATATTTTATAACTGCAGATTGCTGTATGCTGATAACATGTAAGTATTGGTGGAGAGCGAAGATAAATTGCAGAGTTTAATAATTAAATGTTATGAGAAATGCAAAGAAAAAGATCAATGGTCAAAATCCAAAGTAATTGTGATTGAAAAGTTTAAAAGGAAAAAAAATGCGAGATATGAGTGAATAATGAAAGATTGGAGCAAGTCGATGGATTCTGCTATTTGGGTAGTATTTTTTTTTATTACATTATTGAAGAGTTAAGTATGCTGATAGGAAACAAAGTCAATAGGGCTTTAAAACATATAAATTTGAACCGGACTGTTTCAAAATATGTTAAGATGATATTCCATAATAATATTTGGTGCCAACTTTGATGAATGAGAGTGAAACGTGGATGTGTAAAATGAACGAAATAAGAAAGATTAACTAAATAAATATATAGTGCAAATGTGCGTGGAAGATGGGTAATACGAAAATCAAGGAAAGTATGGTTGGACCAAGTGTATAATATTTTGAAAGAAGGAAATGTAGAAAGTCAGAGAAATCGTAGAAGTTGTATGAATATGAAGGAGGCTAAGAATGTGAGCCAAGATAGGAAAGTTTGGCACTCTGTCTTCTATATTTGTATGCTTATTTATAACGATTTTACTTGTTTTAATTATAATTAACGTGTACAAGACTATGGACTGAAAAACATTTGTCGTTCTCGCAGTATATATTCACCCTCTCGATTGGAGGATGTTTTGAGATGAACCCAGACCGTTTTATAGATTCTCTCTCAAATATATTTTCAGTTCCATTGCCTTAACATACATGTGTAATTTAAGGATGTATGTTAACATATTACGAGTATGCCGTTATTATTAAATCTTGAAGTGTATGACCCACGCTGAGCTACTCCCCTTGAATGGCACAGACATTTTTACCGTCCAGTATTCGGATGTATAAGGATACCTATGGTTTTGGTCAAATCTATTCTATAAAACAAAACGAAAAAAAAACATGCCTCTGTGCTCCGATCGTCTCACATCAGGTGTGCCATCGGATCCAGTACAGCGGTATCGTTGGTGGATTTGCTGGTGTACAACACCTCACTCATTTAAAGATGAAAAAATAGAAGAAATATATGAAAAACTGCACAGCATAGCTTCGCTTTCCAACTAAACTGAAGGCCCAGCAACGACGACGATCATCAAATCCATTATTTTTTAAATCTGTTGTGGACTGCAGTAACGTATTGAATTTGTCACTTAAAGATATGTATATGTAAAACAGAGATAGATAGACCTACCGATAGCTGTACTCGTTTTAGATCAACGACTGAGTAATTATGTACAGAGTACAGACCAGACCCTACCTTAGAATTTATTTTTAGAGACTAAGGTCTGTTCACACAATGCGCTCTCGCGGGACGCCCAAGCACGCGTGTCCATTTGCTCTTGAAGCTGATTAGCATAAGTGAATATATTGTAAGCTTGCGAGAGAATATTTAATATACAGTGTGCATTACATATAACTGATAGGCAATCTCTCGTTTTACTCATGGCTCCATCTTAGATTTACTCGTATGTAGATTTTGAAAGAAATACTACCTATTTAACAGAAAATCTCTTGTCGCAATTTCCTGTAAATTTTAATGCACTTTTATGATCATTGCCAGAAAATTCCGAAACTAGCCTCTGTTAAAAAGTTTATCTACATATTTATTACCGACGTATGATAAAATGTCTCCAATAGAATTATGCAACGTGTTCGAAAGAATCAGAATAGTTTTGAGGCTTTCACGGTTTTTCGTTTCAGTTGGATAAGGTTATTCGAAGTGTTGTACTTCGTGGTTTGGCTTATGATGCAGACGTAGTAAAAAATTGTCGAAATTGACTACGAACAAACCCTGAAGATGAAAATGGCAACGATTACGAAACGTCGGCATAATAAGCCACACCGCGCGTTACAACGCTTCATTTCCATTCACCCTTCTTTTAAAGCTCCACAAGGGAGCATAGGGAGGCCACCAGTCTTCTCCATTCAAAGCAGTTTTGGGCGATGCTGGTAATCTCCCTCCACGACATTCCTAATGCTCTGTCTTCCTTGTCATAGGAACGGTACACCGTGACAGAAGGTCTTCCATGCCATCGGGACCCCCAATGGACAGAAAAAACAGCGCTCTCCTCGGCCAACTATCATCGGGCATTCTCAGAACATGTCCCAGCCAAGGCCATCGCCTCTCCCGAATTACAGAGACGACACACCCCTGCCGGGAGCGCCGGCGTGTAGCGTCGTTTGTTATGTGGTCATACCACCAATATCCTCCTGAGACACCTGTTTTCAAAACTAAGTATCTTGCGCTCCTGGGCCTTGGTGAGATGCTAAGATGCGTTAAACAGGCGGCATTTTGTTGTGAAGCTGAATCCAGTCGCCTTCCAAATCCTATCCATGTTGTTGAACACCCCGCTGGCAGCTCCGATGCGGATGGGTAGCTCCGTCCGGAGATCACCATTGGAGGTGATGGTGGCACCCAGGTATCTGAATTTATTCACCTGGGGGATTCGGTTGCCATTAATCATCATCGGCGCGCCTCCATCCGGACATGCATCGTTGCACAAGTATTCTGTTTTACCAGCGTTGCCTCGAAGGCCGAGACGCAAAGAATTTTCACATAATCTTGTGGTACTGCGCTGTAATCCACTAACAGAAACATCGAATAGGGCAAGATCATCTGCGTATTCAAGATCGTACAGCGGCCCCACATTGCCTTCATTGTTTGGCCTCTGTAGTAAAGGCGCCCCACACGAATCCACAATGAATTTTCTAAGAAGGTAATCCAGTTACAACACTACGAAAGACTTTACCCAAGTCTTATTAGCTTTTATCGGAATCGAATTTATTAAAAAAAAAAAAAAAACTTTTTTCCCATTCACACACATATGTAATCTACGTGAGTTTTCAGGCCAGTGATGCAGGGCTTTTATTTAATGTATTCGCTTGACTATTACTCCTTAAGCGTTAGAATGGTGTACCCTTTGTTTATCGACAAACTTTTTCTTTAATAGATCTAGCAATCATTTGGTATATCGTGAGTTATTTAAGATTATTTTCATTGCTATATTCACGAATTAAGTTATTAATCTTATTTGGTTTAGTTGATCTTGGATTCGGACCTTAATTGCTGAAATATCTTTCACACTGTATTTTTACGAAAGGCATTAATTTAACGATGCAATTTGGGTTTATATGAATTGAGTCCAGTTAAATAATTATCGCTGTTTTGTCACCAAATGTCCCCCCAAGAACCTTAACACGAAAACGTTTCTCAATCAATCATTCTCAGAGCAACCTTAAAAATATATAAGCTGTCAATCTATCAAGCCCTAAAATGAAGTTCATTTCACAGCAATGGTTCAGCAACACTCAACACCCAATTAAACTACAACAACAATAGCCAATCTCTCTTTTCTCACATCGATTGGACCTCACATGAAGATGTCTAAAACGTTAATAATGTTACTGAGGAAAAGTTGTGTTTTAAATTAATTGCTTAAAAAGTTCAAGATATAACCAGACACCCTGTATTATGGTTTTATGAAGTTGCGTTTAATTTCACCTGCACTCTGCGGTGCGGCAATTCGCTTTATTGTTAAGTCGTGTCATACGGGCCACAGCACAATGGGAAGCGAGTTTCACCTAAAACACACAAAGCGATGTGTATGTATCTATAACATAGTTGATTTTGTAATTTGCCCATCATTGTTAATTATTTGTTAAGAATACCCTTCTTCAATTATGAAACTGGTTCGAAAGTAGCATATTTGACACTTGAGAGCTTTTGGGACCTAAAGAGAGTTTTTGACAGGTTTTTTTTTACTATTAAGATAAAAAGGAGCAGGTTGTGACGTGGTATTTTTAAAAAGTTTGTGCTTCAGAGTTTTAAAATAATATTTTTACATGTTTGGGCTTCATAGCTGTTAACTAACATTTTTTATATATTTGTGCTTTAAGGTTATAAAGTAGCATATTGGACACATTTGTGCTTTTAGGCTATAAATTAGCATTTATGACACGTTTGTGCTTTAATGAAAAAAGAAGCATTTTTAGCAGCATTTTTATGGACAAAAAGGATTTATTTTTAATTATTTCGGGATTTCACGGCAATAAATTGGTATTTTAAACTTTATTTTTACTTATGGGGTTTTGTGCTTTATGGGTAAAAAATAGGTTTTTGGGCACTTTGTTCCGTCAAGTCCGAATCGTGGACTTTTAGCAATGTTGTATTTTGATGACCAAAAAGTGATATTTTAAAGTTTTTAAGATTTAGAAAAAATTTTAATTCATTCGTTTGATAACCTTGAACACGTTAAGATTTGTGACGTTGACTGGATGGCGAGCGTTGTGGTAGATAATATATATTCAGTCTTAGTAATGGAGCATTCGGGTTAGGAGCCACTGGATCAAGCAAGTTACTCACAGTTTGACATTGTACGTGTTGGAAATAATACCTCAAGTGGACAGGTAAGAATATTCACACCCGTCTAGCAGTGTGAGTAGTGCTTTTTTTTATCCACATTGCATGAATTTCTCCTGTTACACAAAGAGGATCTGTTTCTAGCGTTAGCTTATTCGTTAGGGATAATATCAGCCAGGATTCTTGTCATACTGCTAGACGGTACCGAGAATATATCAACAGTGTCATTCAGTTGGTTAAATATCTCTATACCACGCGTGACTGAGTGTTTAGCCATGATATTCGTCCTGTAAGTTGGTATGTAGAACAGAGGGTGACTCCTTGCATGGCTATATTTATTGGGTACATATAAATTTAGTGCTTCTAGAATCGCGGGACAGTTAAAGCAACCTTAGAAAACCTTAAGTAAGAATATCGCAATGAATTTTTGCCTTCTTGTTTCGAGGCTTCTATAGTTACACACCGTGAGAAGTTCGACATGGTGAGCATATTTTGGGTAATCGCTCTTTGTTCTGTACTCTAGATATCTGAGGATTTTTTTTGTATTTGTTCTATCTTATTTTTATATTTGAGCTGATGAGGAGTCTAAACCGTAGATGCATATTCTAATTTGGTTCTAATTAGATAATTATATAAGTTTCGGAGGATATCGGTGTTGTTAAATTCTCTTGATATTCTCATTATAAAACCGAGTAGTTTGTGACAGTCCGATTTCAAACGTGAGACATGGTTAACGGACGTGAGTCCGACATCAAAGGTTACGCCCAAATCTTTGAATTCAGACACTCTGTTTAATGCCACTCCCTGTATAGTATACTGATGGTGGATTGGTGAAAACGATTGGCTATAAGATATACAGACACATTTATTAATGTTAGAAGATGATTCTGCTTAGTCCAGGAAACTAGGGAGTCTAGGTCCTGTTGTAACTGTGCACAGTCGTGAGGTGAATTGATCTTTTTGAAAATGTTCAGGTCGTCAGCGAACAATAAACACGACGAGTGACTTATGGATTTTGAATGTCGTCCATTAATATGAGGAATAGCAGGGGACCTAAATTAGATCCTTGTGGTATACCAGATCTTGCGACAAATTTCACAGAAGAGATCTTTCTTTTAGGTATGATGCAAATAATTCGTGTTAACCGACGAACTATTGAACCAGATTGAGACCCTCTTTTAACACTTTAGTCAAGAGATGTACCGTGTCGCTTTGCTTCGTTTTCATTTTTCTCAGGATGATCAGATGTGTTATAATGTTTCTTATTCCTCTCATTATGTGACCTACCATATACTCTGCTACTTACGAACTTTCACAATTTTAATCTATTCTCGGTCATTATATATGTACAGGAAGAAGCACTTCCATATTTGCAACACACTCTGTCGGGAGAATCTTCAGAACAAGTCTATAGATCCACATCTTAAAACTGTTAATCTTACTTGATGTGTCCTGCTTTAGTGTCCACGTTTATATTCCATAAAGGATGATTGAGAAGAATAGTAGCGAACCATACGCGCTCTCAATTCGAAGCGTATAAAATAGGCATCACTTTTATTAAAATACTTCTCGCTAGCTATTGCAATACAATCGACGTGACTAGGTATTGAATTAAATTGAAACAGTTGTTACAATAAAATAATTAAAAAATGTAAAGCCCAATTAGCTCCTTATAGGGTAATATTAAATTATTCTTTAGAATCTAGCTTGCTTAATACTGTATCTCAACAAAATTGCGTGCCTTTAGAAGCAAAAGTCCTTTAATTGGCTCCAACTAAATGACACGGCATTAGTCAATAGACCTGACCGACCGCGATAGTTATTTGTATGTATGTATGTCTGTATATGATTTAAAAACGGCAGATTGTGGCAGCAATTTCGCAACATGTTTTCATTCCGAAGCGTTGCAAAATCACGGCAGCCTCTGGTACATTGTATGTGGGCTAGATAGAGAGAAATTCTAACGAAATATGATATGGTGTTACTTGCACCCAGAGCCGGTGATCGAGAGTTGGGAAAGCTCTCGAGGCAGTTGTAATTATCTTCAGCGGCAGAATCTGGACCAAGGTGATGTGCCTGTTTGATGAAGATGCCAAAATAATGAAACTGCGTTTATAAAGTTATGTTTAATAATTCAATATTAACGAAGGCTATGCCTTATATTTTGTGTTAATGATTTATGTACTTTTTTTTTAAACAAATATTTACTTATACTTTGAGTATTGTATATTTTTATGTTCCTAAAATATAATTTAGGGTGATTCTGTGCAGATACGGGGAAGTACTCAATCTAATGGCTGCAGTCGTCACCTTCATATTACTACACTCAACTTGTATAAAACTTTAGTTCAATACAGTTTAAAAAAATGAGTTTTTTGCTATGTAGCAATCTCTGCCAACTAACCAGATATTTGTCAGATTTAAGGTTCAGTTCAGCTCCACCCCCTATGTTATGGGGGACAAAATAAGTGCTCATCCAGCGCAATCTTCACTAGAAGATTTAAATCATCTTTATTTTTTTTATAAGTGCGATATCACGTGGTGACGAAGAAGGAACTGCCCAAAGGGACTTCTCCGGTGGTGGCATACCTGAGTGGGAAAATAATAGTATTGACGACGGACTTAAGGTCCGACATCACGAGGAATGGAAAATTAATAGCAGCGCAGAATTTTTTCTTTCTTATAAAGGCCTGGAGTTCAAACAGTCCAGCAAGTTGCCTGTATTTTTACAGAAAATTTCAAGTACAACAAAACTATCCTTTGAGGTAACTAGACCGGAGTAGTCACTAGGTCTGAAGATGAACCGATGTAAGGCTAAGTGGAGTTCCCTTCGGAAATTACTGACTCGATTTTTATCGCAGTACCACAGACTGTGTTCTGTGGATTGATCCAGATAGCCGCGAAAATTGCATCAGGGCGAAGGGACAAGATTAAAGCTAAAGAGTTTGCCATTAAAGCTCTCATTGCACGAGAAAAATTGGGTAGTTCAATAGTTTGGGTGTACCCATGGTGAGCCGAGGCGCGACCTGATGCAAGGAAATAATGTAAATGTCTATTTTTCCACGGAGGAGGACGACTAACGATGTTGCCAAATCGACAACTGGGATTCAAGGCAGGATTTAAAAATCACGCGAGGGGTCATCCCTGTCAAGAGGTGAAGGCGGACGTCATCAATACTCGCGGGCTGACCCTTACCGAGAATGTCAGATTGAAGGTATTATGATATTTGCCGTTGCTGGTTCTGTGACGTGGAATGGTATGTTTCTTAGTGTTAGAGATATTGGTGGCGTGTGCGACCCTTGCTGGAAAGTCTTGACTCTCAAAATTGGTAATTTTATTATACTAACACACATACACTACATCTAAAGCCGAATGTGTTACTATCACATATCGGAAGATCAACAAAGGTTTCTTTGCAGTTCGTCTTCCCTTGGTAAGTTTTCTAGAGCTTTCATGTCAAATATATTTTCCTAAACAAATTTTAAAAGTTGAAAACTCCTGTATGGAGAATTCACAAACTCATTGCGCTAAGCCGATGAATGACAAAGCCAACAATGTCCAGAATAACAGTTATTCTGAGAAACAGAATAATTCGTTAGTTCGTCGAAGTGTCTGTCTGCAGAGTAATTCATTACTATTCCACCCCCCTGAGTGTCCCAGTTAAGATTCATTCATCAATGGCGTATCTCCAGTACGAAATTTTACGTGAAAAATGCTATTCAAGTTAAGATACTTCCATGACATTGATAAGACGCCTACCTTCTCACCCCGGGGGTTGTGAGCTCGATTCCCGTTATTACCCAGATTTTATAAAGAGTACAAGTCTGTTGGTTTTCATTTAAAGCTGGTTTTACACCTTTCTAGTTGGTTGGAAGAGATTGACACATGACAATAAACCCTTCAGGTTGTAGTATATAGAACAAAAGCGTAACGCAATACAATAAATATGGGTTGTGAGCGTGATTCCCGTTTGTACTTAGATTTTATAAACGGTACAAGTTTGGTGGTTTTTATTTATGGCTTTTTTAAACCTTTCTAGTTGGTTGGAAGAGATTGTCACATGGCAATAAACCTTTTAGGTTATAGTGTTGAAAACAAAAGTGTAATACGGTTCAATAAAAATGTTGGCCCACAAAGAATACAATGCCAAAAACAATGGTTAGCGAATAAAAGTATAAAATTGCATTAGATTGCGTTAGTAAATAATAATTGTCTCTCCAACAACATGTAGACCAAGGTGAAGCGAAGATCCCATTACTGCAATTTATGGGGACGCTAAGAAATGATAAATTCGTTGTTGTGAAGTCCATTCCACTTAATATATCTCGAATAGCGTGTAAACTTCGCCTAAATACCACGGTAATTTGTTTTATAGTAATCAATTAGATTATTACAAATAATAATCTTTAATTTTAACTGTTTCCAATTGTATATACGAGTACATTTATGTTCAAGACGAAATTATTTTTTGGAGCAATAATTCTTTAGTTTCAATAACAAATTAGTTCCAGTTGTTAAACATTTTCACAGTCGTAAAATGAGAAATATATGATGGTATTTGAATTTCAATACATTTTGTAATGAATATAACATGAGATAAAATATTTTTTTTCTAGATCGCCTGCTCAATACTCGGTATGTCTAAAACTTGATATTTCATTTGTATCTATCCTTCCTGATACTGGGTCATGTAGAATTCAGCATTTTAAAAGAATTCCAAGTTTGTCTACGATGATTCTTCATATCTCCCTATTTTGACCATCTCAGAGTGTCGACGTAAGATAACACTGTAGCATTATCAACGTTGTTGGTCCATCGGTCGAGTGATGTCTTTCTGCCTCCTTGACCCTACATACTGCCCGTTTGCCAGTGTTAAAATTATCGAAATCCACAATTTTTAAACCAGCGTTTAAAGTATAATATTTTTTTGTGACATGTTTGTCTTACGTCTGCTTTGAAAAGAACAACACTAACATTTCAAATAACTTTTTTGTAACAACATGCTAAACTGTCATTTTTTAAAAAGAACAAGTTCTTCATATAAATAATCTTACATTTTATTTATAGTTAAGGCATTAATTAATATTGTGGAGGTTTAAATACATTGTAATTTGTTTTTATCAAACACTGTTTATTCGTAAAACCGGTAGGGTTACATATCCTTACATAAAGTGGAACAAACAGTGTTTGATAAAACAAATTACAATGAATAATTTTATTTTTGAACAAAGCAATTGAATATTTTTTAAAGGTTTGTGCATATATAATATTTAAATACGTACAAAACTGTTAGTCAATTTTAATTTTCAATCAGTTCGATCAATACTCTGCGTTATTTTTTGACCAGTTTTTAAAGTAAAAATCAGACTGGAGTCCTTTTATAAAAAATCTGGGTTCCAATGGGAATCGAACTCGCAACTTCCGGGCTAGGAAACAAGCGTCTTATCAACTAGGCCACGGAGGTCGTCGTAGTGTTAGCGAGATATTGAAGATGAATTACAAAGTTTATATGTGTGAAAACTAATAAAAAAGAATTTAGTTTTTTCATCAAAAACTCTTCTATATTATATACTCGTATATCTTAAGAAGGGTGTGGGCTGAAAAATATCTGATGTTCTCGCAGCCAGGCTCGCTCTATATTGGTGGAGTATATATTGGGCGGGAGGGGGGGGGGGGTTGTTATGTGATGAACCCAAACCTTTTGATAGCTTCTTTTTTAAATGTATTTTCTGCTATTTGTCTATCTTAAGATATATGCGCGATTTTGGGATGTATTTTTACGAGAATGTACATACCTACTATGTTACTATCAATAAACCTATATTTATTTATTTAAGAACTATTTTATCAAGATCAGAAGTTTTGCAAGTTAAAGATACTTAATCAGGAATTAAATATATTACATTTTTTTTTCTCAAATGTGGACTTACAGATATTTGCCAGTAACCCTACGATTTATAATCATACCTAACGTTTCTAATAAGTCACATGATACTAGTGCCAGAACACAATATCGTCTGTTGACTTGCAATATGTTGCATTAGAATCACAATGCGACGAGAAAACTTCCTTATGAATACCATTTGCATTTAGGGCAGGGATTAGTGGCGTAATTCTATTGACCCATTGTTAAACATCCGTGTTTTGTTTATTCTCCTTTTATTTATTTTAACCATTAGGTAGGTACGTTAGCCATATTGATCACAAAAGCCTCGTACGGTGAACCAGGAATTATATTAAAAACCATCAACATGCAAGATAGATGACATTAAGAATATACTCGTAGTCTGATCCAGATGGCATCTCAAGTCAAGAACATATATCGGTGAATAACCAAGAGATAACCAGTGGAAGGGAAAGATGAAGAGGAAGGTGCGTTATATATTTTAATTCTGAATATTATGGAGAAAGGTGTGGACGACTATGGTCAAACGATTAACATTAACGCTAAGCAAGCGGACGCCCCAAGTTCTATTTCTGATGGGTTCATTTCCGAACGTTTACTCTTAGACCGTTTTACAACTGAATTTGTGTTTCTGTTGGGTAAATGCTGCTTATTATTAATTCTTTTGACGTTATTTCTTATTGCAAATATTTTTTGACTGACAGTGGTTGATAGTACTCCACAATAAAATAACGGTAAGACACCAACAAGATCACGCAGGTCATTTTTGTCGACCAGGAGATTGCGGATTTGATTCCCATTGGTACCTTTTTCTTTTTTGAAATGATCAGTTTGATTTTCCCTCCAGGACTCTTTAACATCTTTCTGACTTGTTGTTCAAGATTTCTACCTGGCAATAAACTCGCCACAGTTCGTAAGTACTGGTTTAATCTGGGAGATTTTTTTTTTCTTTATTTCGCTGGCCCAAGTCAAATTTAACAAGGGGTTCACTCGAGCCAGTTAAAACACAAATTTTTATTTTCTTAAAGGTATCCGTGTAATAACTTGAACCGACCCTCCGTGGTCTAGTAGGTAAGACTGGATATCAATTAGGGGAGTAGCGTATTCGAGTCCCAATTTATTTAAAAAAGGGTTTGATTTGGTTTTCACTTAAGTCCAAGTCTACATCTTTCTAGTTGGTTGGACCCACATGGCATAAACTCGCGAGTTTGTACCGTACGCAACGAAAGTGTCATACAATACTACACAAAAGTTTTACTAACGTGTTCTTGCTTTAAACTTAGCCTGATCAATTTTTTAGATGAACTCAAGTTTTATTTATTATTATTTAACTAGTTTAGTGTTTTACAATACTTTTGTATATATAAAATTTGCTATCACACAAAGCCAAGGATCCATTATTACATTCTATAATAGTATTTTCTACCTGGATTCTACGATAGTTGACTTACATTGCCATTTTTATATTCTATAATAGTATTTTCTACCTGGATTCTACTATAGTTGACTTACATTGCCATTTTTATATTCTATAATAGTATTTTCTACCTGGATTCTACTATAGTTGACTTACATTGCCATTTTTATATTCTATAATAGTATTTTCTACCTGGATTCTACGATAGTTGACTTACATTGCCATTTTTATATTCTATAATAGTATTTTCTACCTGGATTCTACGATAGTTGACTTACATTACCATTTTCTCATTACATTTTTTTCCATTCAACTAAAGGTCTTTTCAGTTATCCTGTGTGTTTGTTAAATGTCATTCTGATTTGGACATTACGGTATTAAGGTCCAAAAAAATTTAGTCTGAACAAGTTATAGTGTGTATTGTCAGATACCACGGCGACCACGCCAAGTGCATGGTCAGGCAATGTTACAATAAAAATTTGATATCTCTATTCTCAGTAGTTTATCAGCTAGAGTGCTAGAGCATATATAAGACGTGTTGTTTCGTTATATTAAAGAAAAAGTTTCTATTAAAAGGAGGGAAAAGCCCGGCAGAAATTAAACGAAATTTAGATGCTATGTATGGAAAATCTTCTCCGCCATATATCACCATGAAAATTTTAGCGAAATAATTTTTCTGAGGCAGATAATCTATTGAATTTCCCTTTTGGCAAACCAGCAAAAGCACTGTAAAGAAAAATAAATTTGTTATAAAGGGTGAAAATACTGAAACTGTGTCATTCTATCAACCTTTTTATATCCTGGGACCGGACACATTTGGGCATTCCTATGTTATGTATATTCGAACATAAAATGACAATATAAGAGCCCCTATAAACACTTATATGTGAATGAGTATTGAAGTTAGTGAGCTGCCAAGATGGTGTAAGCACAAGAAAATAAATACTCCTCGGCCGGCCTTCGGAGTCCATTCTTTTCTGCTGACAGTAAGCCGGTCTCTAAATGCTCTGCTAATCTTATCGTGAGATATGGCTTAAAAGTACGAGTATAACCTTGTTCTCAAGAAAAACACTCACCATATTTTTAAAACTAAGTGGGACACCCCAATCGATGATTTTTTAAATATTGTTTTATCGAGTGCTATAATAATGGTTACCCAGATCTATCTAGAACGCTCTGAAGTTCGTCCGAAGGGGAAAAACAGATGTCACCAAAATAATATTTTTTTTGATAACAATTTAGATAGTCCTGATGATTTAACATATATCGCATTATTTCCATTTTTGTAAATAAAATGAGACACGCGCTGTAATAATTCTATTTTTAATATTTTTTATCTACACCCTAATGTAGTGTTGAATAAGGAAAAGTCGCGAGTGAAAATTTTATGGTTTTTCATTCAGCTGTCGGTCGATGTACTCGGACGGTATTGTGTTAAATGCAGCCTTTTTTTTGGGAAATTGATATAAATTTGTAGGAGAAGTAAGTAGTCAGCCTCATGAATATTTTATATGCAAGCACTGTTTTATAACATTACAGTTTAGCAAACACTATTTTATAACATAACAGTTCTGGAATTGCGTATGCTCCGGATTAATCACCTAGTTTTTATTATTTAATAATTTTGTTGTAACATACTTATATATTTTACTGTATATTTTCCATTGACAAACATTTCATTGATGAATTCTGTGGCATAATTGGTAAAACACTAGGGTTTCAGGTTCGATTTCCGATGTTTCCAAAGCATAGGGTCATAGTCTGGTAAAAGAGTTCGTCTGATAATATCAATGGCGCTGCTCAATATAACACATCTTTCATATCAATATTGATTTTAAATTACTTTTTCGTAGCAAAAAGGTGATCGTTTAAATAAAAATATGCATGATGTAAAAAGTTTTCAACTACACATTATTGTTTTTTTTATATTCACCCATAATTCTTATTATGCATGAACATTAAATATGCATATATACTATATTCCACTTAAAGTCTAAAAAATAAATTTTCTGCGGTTTTCTTACGAAACATGTTTTTTAAACACATGCAAATGCGGGTAAGTACCCAATCAAATGTCCGTAGCCGCCAACTTTCTATTGTTACCCTCTTCTAATTTTATTTTTTATTATATTTAAAATTTAATAAGAGTGGGTTCGATTCCTGAGCTACAGTGTCCTTGAGAAGAGCCTATCCTCTAAACGGAGCTATAAAGTTATAGTGTCCTTAAGAAGAGTTCACTCTCTTAACGGAGCTATAAAGTTACAATGTCTTTGAGAAGTCTACTCTCTAAACGGAGCTATAAAGTTACAGTGTCTTTGGGAAGAGTACTTTCTAAACGGAGTCATAAAGTTAGTGTCCTTGAGAAGAGTCTACGCTCTAAACAGAGCTATAAAGTTACAGTGCCTTGAGAAGAGTCTACTCTCTAAACGGAGCTATAAAGTTAGTGTCCTTAAGAAGAGTCTACTCTCTAAATGGGGCTATAAAAATTATCTTATTATTATTATTTACGCATTAAAACTAACCATTGACGAATACATTTGTAAAAGTAATAGAATAAATGGCAGTAGATACAAGTATATAAACCACAATAATTCTCATATCGATCACAAACTTAGTTGCCTAGTGACCTGAATTTGTGACTACGATGTGTAATAAAAGAGTTCTACCAGAACAGACCAGATCAGTAAGGCAACAAGTTGCATAATCTGCATTAGTGCTGCACTCTCTTATTAGTTCACGTTCGTTTCGCCTGCAGTAGTTAAACTGCTGAATGCTCGTGTATTTTTTATGGCCTAGTTTTTGGACCAGACTGCAAGTTGGATGCAATTCACCAGAATAGACTGCAATTATAAAAGCACTATTACAAATATCAAAGGTACTTTTTTCAAATTTAATATCGTAAGTTTAAAAATATTTTAAATTTATAGTCATAAATATTCTTATGCGAGTACTGAGCTACACCTAACAAGTCTACATTGGCAAGTGTCGCAAACGAATTCATATCAAACATTATCTTTTTGCATTCAAGTCTCTTAATGGTAGGTACGTCTCCATTGTATCTTTCAAATATGTGTCTTACATATGTTGTATTGTATTGTACTATTTTTTCATTGCGTACAATACAGCCTGGAGGGCTCATTGCCACATGGCAATCTCGTTCAACCAACCAGAAATATGTCAAGCATGCATTTAAGCGAAATCCAGACTATAATTATTTTTATAAAAATCTAGATTCCAACGGGAATCGAACCCGTAACCTTCGGGCTAGAAGTCAAGCGGCTTACCAACTAGGCCACGAAGATGGTTTTTTCAGAGAGGACAACTTTGAGGGCGATTTCCTCTTTCGAGTATATAAATAATCTCTATATCTATAAATAATCTATAAATTCTATCGAATAAATTTATTATTCTGAATCGATCCAATATTGCAGAATATTGAGACAGGGGTTTTTGTCGTGGCTGGTCCTGAAACGTGGCATAGTTTGCCTTAAATTAGGGATTTGGTTGAGGTGTGCAGCTTTAGGAAGCTCTGGAAGACAAACATTTATGGGAGCTATTATCAAATTTATGATTATATATGAACACATCACACATGCACTAGTTGCACTGCACCTTAAGCCGAATGAGATACTAGCATAGATCGGACGATCTACGAAGGTTTCTTCATAATTCCTCTACCTTTGGGAAGTTTTCTTATCAAACATGTTTGTCTACACATACGCAGATGCGATGAAGCACTTAATCTAATCCACCTTCTAATACTTACACTCAACTTAAGAATGTCAAAGGGATGGTAAAGAGGAAAGAAAAATCAGGAATGATATACTTTATATTACTGACTTGAAATTAAGTTTTTTCAAATTATTTTTAAAACATGTCAATGACAGAGCGAGTCTAACATTAGTTTGTAACTGGTCCCACAGTCTCACTGCATGGACAGTCAAGGACGACGCGAAAAAAGAGCGGTGTAGGAAAGCCAATAAACAATCTGAGCGTATCACAAGTCTATGAACGGAAAGATGCTGAATATTATTGGCGAAATAAAAGATAAGATAAAATACTATACACTGGACAGTAAAGTAAACAACAATAAATATAAAACATGGCATTACCTTCTGAAATAAACTGATCTTACAAAAGGTAGATTTAGTTTAAAAAATATGACATTTTTTGTCAATTCCTATTGTATAACAAGAAATTTTATAAAACATAATTTGTGAAAAAAGACCAGATAATTTAATGTGGACACAATTTTTATGAAGCTTGGTTTGTGTGTGACCTTACATTTATCGTGTCCACAGTAAACTAGGCTTTAGCTTGTATCTTACTGAGGACAGTGTCATATTATTTTGTAACAGTTTAGGTTGGCCTGTATCTTATTGTTTAGTTACGTGAGTTTATTTTTGCACATCTAGGAGGGGGCGGCGGGACAGTTAAGGATACTTTACAAAAGTGACAGTATATGTCTATAAATTATTAAATTTACCAACGTTCTGAGGTTCATCTTGCTGACGACCCAGATTCCAGCTCCACGACACCATAACAAATATTGCATAACGCTTATCAGAACACTCTACAATACCTGCTCTGGTCCGTATTTAGAGTAGGCGAGCAGCTCAATAAAATGGTACATATTCCATTGCGAATTATTTTTACCGGTTGTTGCGAAATCTGCTGAGAGGTGTCTGAAAGCCTGGTCTAGATACATTCATACACCGGGAGTAAGTTAGGTGATGATTTATATAATCGATTTAATTTTGAGTTCAAAATTAATATACATATATACAAAATAAGTTTTAAGATAGCACCTATTTAAAAAATATATAATAAATTAGACTGACGTGTTGGTTCATTCGATGCGCAAGCCCAAAACCGTTTAGTTAGAACTTTCTTCAATGATAACGAATAACACAACAAAACAAATTCATACAATTCGAATTGTAATGTATCGATGCAGGGTCTCGAAGTCCAGGCTCTTCTCGCCATTCCAAAGTCATTTCAGTTGGAAAAGGAAACTGTGCCGTTGAATTTATTCTTCTAAGAGAGTGATTCATCGTACACCAGCAAACTCACTGGCCTAATCGTTGTACTGGATCCGATGGCACACCGAAGTGAGACGATTGGAGCACACCGGTAGGTTTTTCTCTCTCTTTTTTTGAAAGCATATGACCGAAGTCATAGATATCCTTATATCCAAGAATACTAGGCGGAAAATGCTTATGTTATTCGAAGAGAGTAGTACAGAACGATGATTAAACCGGCGACCTTCGGCACGAAAGTCCAATGCATAACAGTGCGGCCATGCATCTTAAAATTAATCAATAAATCTCAGCAAGATCAATTTCTTCACTTTAGTTCGGTAAGTAGTCAAGCGTCATATGAAAATCTATATCATGTCCATATTGATTGTCCTATATGTGCAGCCTTGTTATGGAAGAGTTGTACAAATAATTCTTTGCAACCAATATACTCGTACCATAGTCTAACTCAGTTATTAGGATTTGCTATTTCAAGTTTATAAATCATAAAAACTTCCGCTGTATGCGTTCAATTTTTTCAACATGAACATCGCAGTGGGGTGACCATATTACCGAATTATAATCCATATTTTTTTCTTAACGGAGATGCATTCAAAATGTAAAATGATTCTAGATTAAAAAAAAACATTACCATAGTAAAAATCCCACCCTGGACGACACCGCAGATATTATTTTATACATATGTGAGACAAAGCTCAGCTTCTCACCAAATATACTCCTAGGTTACAAACCTGCTAAACTGTACTACGAGGCTGGATCAAATATAAAAAAGACTTTTGTTTTACAGCGCGTAATTTTGAATGGAGCGCGCGGTCGCCTCGACAAGTGTTAGGAATATCAGAAGTGGGGAGAGTGGTCGGCCGGCCTCAGCAGATCCCGTCATTAGTATGTCACACGATGTCTAAGAAAGAGGCGCACCCGTCGATTGCGTAACGCATAATTATCAAATTTCTCGCTCGTGAGGACGTAAAACCGGCTAGCCGAGACTGACGGCATGATCCGGGGATCAAACACTGTCAAAGCCCCGTGTGTTTGCCAGGCATAAGGAGTTCATGAAAGCCCGTGAAGGGGTCGAAAACGAGAGCCATGATTGGCACCCACGGACAAGCATTACTGAATAGAACATTAACACCTTCGTGATTTTCTGGAACGCGACCGACGTTTGACGGTTTCCGAAATTTGTTATAAGATTGAAATAAGTTGTGGGACCACTCAATCCATAATCATAAGGACCTAGGATTCCGTAAAGTGTCTGCTTGCTGTCTTTTGACTGCAGAACAAAAGTTGCCTCGTTTGCATGCCTGTGAGTGGTCATTTGCGCAGTTTGCACAAGAAGGGAACGTATTTTTGAGTCGCATCGTTACTTGCGATGAAACTTGGGTACACCACTACACGCCCGAGTTGAAACAAGTCAGCATGGAGTGGAAAAAGGAGGATGAGGCAGCCCCTGTGAAAGCCAAGACTCGGCTGTCAGCTGGTAAGGTGCTTGCAACCGTTTTTTTAGAACCAGCGCGGCATTTTGCACGTTGATTTTTTACACGATTGTCACACTATCAATGCGGCGTACTACTGTGAGCTTTCAAGTGAAGTTACTTATCGATGCAAAAGACGTGACCAATCGACACGAGAAGTGATTCTTCTCCATGACAACGCAAGGTCCCATACTGCAGCTATAACATGCGAACAATTGAAGAAAATGAGTTGGACATGACTGAAACACCCTCCTTATAGCCCTGATCTGTCGCCCTGCGACTTTAATCTCTTTGAGCTACTGAAAGAAGCTCTGGGAGGCCAACGACGACGACGAAGTAGAGAGTTTTGTGCGCAATTGGCTGCTGACACTATCCACATCTTTTTATGATGACGGGATAAAAAAAAAATACCTATCTACTGCGAAAAATGCATTTCTAAAGCAGGAGATATTGTAGAAAAATTATGTGTACTTGGTGTTCTCTTTCTGCAATTAAAAAAAATAGAACAAAAACATCTCGTTTATATTTGATCCACCCTCGTATTTCAATTAAAGCATTGTAATATATTAATTTAGACATTTTTTTCTGCTGAACGCCAATAACTTGACACTTTCTCAAAAGATTTCCCTTGCACTATTTGTATAAATTATTTAGATTCTCTTTAATAACCATTATAATTAATTAAAGAATTACGAAGTTTTTAACAAACAAACTTCTAAGCATCCCAAACTCACTTTATCTCACCATAATACTCATCGACGGCAGGAAAATTCAAAATCTATTTAATTATCATCCCCATTCCTTCGACAGAACGTCAAAATGGCCAGTTTGTGACTTCAGGTAAAGCAGTTCTAAATTAATATATAAGCATATGATTATAAAGGTAGAAACACTGTTCAGGCTTTCATGGTTCATGCTCGTATCCTAAGTAACGATACTAGGCAGAAAAAATGCCTGTGTCATTCGAGGAAAGTAGTACAGTGCGAGATTCGAACTGGCGACCCGCCGCATGGAAGTCTAGAGCGTTACCGCGCGGCCATGCACTTAAATTGTCAGTCCACCCTGTGAATGAAAGATGTCTACGCGTATATTGGTTTATCTGCAAGTTGTTGCCTTCAGCAAACACACAGTCGTTACAGATCAAATTAAAAGTTCCAATGGCAAGGAGATCAAACAGTTCTAAAATAATTGACCGATTTAATATGCTGCAACATTTTATAGGATAGAGTTTTATATAGTGTTGCTTAGTACCGCTATAAGAATTTATGATTAGCTGCACATAAATTACAGAAAAAACATAAATTCGGATGTAAAACGGTCTAAGAGTAAACCATTCCGGTAGTCGATTCCTGGAGCATCCACTGGCTTAGTCCGAATGTTAACCGTTAGACCACGCCACCCATTCACCGAAATCTTGACTTCCCAACTGATCCATCAGGACTGTTGTCTTAAATACTTCGCTGCGGTTGGTCATTATCCATTCTTATGCCCCATCCAACGGAGTATTTTGACCTTAGCAAACGAAAATGTGGGTTGGTTCTGGAAGAGGTCACATAATTTCTGGTTGTAATAGATGCACCACAATTCAACTTCTTGCACTGATCCATAGATCCTCTGCAAAATCATTCTTTCAAAGATTGCCGCGGATCTTTTGCTGGTTTTGTAACTGTAACTTATGATAACTTAACTTAGTAACTTTCCCGCGTTATCCACACCACAGTTCTTATTATTAGTACATGTTTGTTTTTAATAAAGTATTGAATTTGATTAAATACTTTATTTTTGGTTTCATTAATGTGTTTTCAAATCGAAAATCAGAGATACCACATTTCTCATTTATACAAAATAAAGTTTCCTAGTTAGCACGGATAAAAATAATTGAACCATTAATAAAAAAAACAATCTTCGGTCAAATAGATAACGAATTAGATTAAAATGTCTAGAGTGAAAAATATCGGCGTTATTTTTCCGGATTCATCGCGGTTTGAACACAAGATATCTTTTAGCTTCAGGAAAAAAATAATTTTGAAATATAAAAAAAAATTCAAAATCAGTTCTTCAAAAAAATTCAAAAACTAATTAGCTTACCTAAAATGACAACGGAGAAAAATTAATAGACTTTGGTGCCAGTAACGAAATGAGGATTAATAACACCTTCTTCTCTCATAAAAACAACACAAATAAACGTTTGTCAACTCACGAGGCGAGAAGTCCATTATCGACTTTATCACAACTAATAGATCTATTAAACCATCCCAGATCATCGACGTGAGAGCACTGAAATCTGCCAATATTGGAACTGACCATCACCTTGTTCTCTGTAAGCTGAGTATTGAAAGACCAAAGAGAATTCGCAAACCTCCGAAGATAATCAGCAAACACAATATAAAATCCATTGGCGATAACACCACTCGTCTATTATATCTAAATAGATTGTCCCAAAATCTCATTGACAATCCAATACTAGATTCCGATGATGTTAATCAAGCATGGAAAAAGATAAGGTCAGAAATTGACAAAGCTGCCACGGAGACTCTAGGAAAAAGAAACATAAATGTCAATGCGAAGAAAAACACCAAACCATGGTTTAATGACGATGTACGACAGCTCACAGAGGATAAAAAGAAAAGTTACTTGACTTATAGAAGCAACCCATCTAGAGAAGAATACGCCAAATACGTAACTGTTCGAAACAGGGTAAACTCTGAAATCAGAAAGATAAAATAAGAATATTGTAGAAAGTTCACCAAAGATATGGAGCGTGATCTCTATGGCGCCCAAAAGAAAGTATGGAAGATGCTAAAAGATAAAACTAAACCAATTAATGAATACGCTCAAACTAACAAGATTTCTATAGCGTAATGGGAAAAATATTTTAGAGACCTGTTTAACAACACATCTCCACTAGCAACTCCAGATATAATAATTAACGAACCCACGACATTGGAGGAGAGTGAAACTAGACAAGGAATGAAAAGACTCAAAAATAGAAAAGCTCCTGGAAGTGATAATATACCAAACGAACTCATAAAATATAGCGGCGAAGAACTAGCGAAAAGTCTCCATAAACTTTACAACTTGATCCTTGAAACTACAACAATACCAGATGAATGGAGGGCCAGTATAATGATTCCCATCTTCAAAAAAGGACAAAAATCTGATCCTGGTAACTACAGAGGAATATCTCTTTTAAGCGCATTTCTCAAGCTCTTCACCAACATCCTAAGAGTAAAATTAGAACAACAGATTGAAAATAGAGATGAACAACAAGGATTCAGAAGAAACAGATCTACTACAGATGCAATATTCATACTGCTAAACATCATATGTTATGCTGACGATGCCACCATCATAGCCGAATCAGAGGAAGACCGGCAACAAATGCTACATCGATTTCACACTGCTTCCAAAAAATACAACATGTCTATCTCCATCAGCAAGACTAAATGCATGACTCTAGTCAGAGAGCAAGTTGGATGCAGGGTGACGATCGACGACACACCGGTTGAACAAGTAATAAAATTTAAATACTCGGATGCTAGCATAATGTGCAATAATGACCTCTATGGCGAAGTGCTTGAACAATCACAAAAGGCCGCAGCTATTTCCAGATGTTTAAAGAACACTATCTGGAAAAACAAGCATATGAACATCCAAAGAAGGTGAGGATATACAAGACCTGTGTCCGCCCCATAATAACATACATCATGGAGTCCAGAGCCGACACTGTCAGAACCAAAAATCTCCTTCGAACCAGCGAAATGAAGGTACTCAGAGTATCGCTGGCAAAACCCTTCGTGATAGAGTACGAAACACAGAAATCTGAAGAACGTGCGAAGTTGAAGATATTGTCAGATGGGGACGACAGAGAAGAAGGTTCTGGAACGAACACGTATCCAGAATGGCGGAACCAAGAGCCGTAAGAATGGCCAGGGATAGTATCCCACAAACAAGCAGACCTCAAGGACGACGTCCCAAAAGATGGAAAGACAGTTGGCAGTCGACGTCGCAAGAGGCAAAAAATGATGCAGGACCATAACAGGCCAACAGGCCTAAAATAAAATGAAGAAGAAGATTACCATATCGGTTTACATCGTAGAACTTAGGCTTACATATTGTTTCCCGCTTAAAAAAATATTTAAATATGTTTTTGGTACATAATATGGAAGAAAAGTCCGAATATCAATATTTGTTTGCGTTTCGTTTAAGTATTACATGCCATTTTTTTGGAAGCCGGAGACTTCTCGTGGTATAATAATGTAGTAAGTAAGACGTTTGACTTCCACGTGGAGAGTTCGGGCTCGATTCCCAATGGGACTCAAAAAATAAAAGAAAAAAGTATCCCTATCTAATTTAATAGTTTGTCTGGTAACACTACTTGATAGATGTATGTGAGAGTTGTTTTTCAATTTGATGAAGTACGAGTATTAACAACACGCACGGTGAGAAATTGTGAGTTTTGCGCCTAGTCAAGTGCATCTATAGTTGGTTCAATTAGTGGGGCTGAAAACAATATTATCTACCTGCCATGTTCTTCAATATGGCTCAATTAATATTCCGGATATGTTGAAGAATTATCATATGAAAAAAGAGAGAATTGTCGAGGTTTCTGATGCATAAAGCCAGGTGCGGGACACACAGAAGTTAGCTCTAATACATCAGGAGAACGGTGGGCGCTGTTGACTATCGCCAAGGCTTGTAAGACATGTTAGGCAGAAGCACTCTCGATCATAACGGGGCTTGCTCCATTGGATTTGGAAGTCCATCGAGGCGCTGTGATTATCCTTCTCGGTAAGGGTCAGCCCGCGAATATAAGTGACACCCGCCTTCATTCCTTGCCAGGGATGAACCCTCACGCGATTTTTGAAGTCTACCTAAAGGCCCAGTTATCGATTTGGCAACATCGTTAGTCGTCTTTCTCCGTAGGAGGACAGACATTTAAATTATTTTCTTACATCAGGGCATGCCACGGCTCCCCGTGGTTACACTCAAACTATAGAAGTATCCAATTTCTATCTGGTCATGGGAGCTTTAATGGCTAACTCTTTAGCTTCAATCTTGTCCCTTCAACCTGTTGCAATTTTTGTGGCCATCTGGATCATCTGTAGAGCACATTCTGTGGTACTGTGGTGAAAATCGAATCAGTAATTTCCGAAGGGAACCACTTAGTCTTACATCGGTTCATTTTCTGGCCGACAACCCCGATCGGCTACTCCGGTCTAGTGACATCAAATAATAGTTTTGTTCCATTTGAATTTTCTGTGAAAGTACTTGTAACATTCTGGCTGTTTGAACTCCAGGCCTCAAGTCACTTTATAAGAAAAAAAGTTACTACTACTATTATTTTCACACTGAAGTTTGTCGACACCGGAGGATTCCATTTGGGCAATTTTGGCTTATGCCATAACATCCAGGGGTGGTGATGGGATCGAACTGAACTAAACTGTATAAAAGAGACCGTGACCTAAAAATGATCTGCCATATTGCCTGCTGATTACGACAGAGGCGTTCTAACTGTTGCGCGTTAGTCGAAACTCATAAGGGGTCATATATGGTAATTTAGCATTTTTCAGCATTGTGTGCTATTAGCCAGGTGTTTGTTTAGCTTATTTAGTATTAGCTCTATTTTTTATTTTTTTTTACCTGGCGAGTTTATGGCCAATCTCTTCCAACCAACCAGAAATATGTTTTTATAGGCCCTAAGTGTTAACCAGACTGGAATCCTATTTAAAAAAATCTGGGTTCCAGCGGGGATCGAACCCTTAAACTCCGGATCGGCAGACAAGTGTCTTACCACCAGGCCACGGAGGTCGTCTGTTATCAAAATAATGTTGATCGGCGGTTAACTATTGGCTACCGCGAAGGTTTATAGGAAATACTCGACGGAAGCACTCTTGGTCATAATGGATCTCGCTACGTTGGATCTGGAGGTCCAGCGTCGCGCCGCGATTACCCTTCTCGATAAGGGTCAACCCGAGAAGATACGTGAGGTCCGCCTTCACCCCTTGCCAGTGATGACCCCTCACGCGATTCTTAAAGCCTGCCTAGTAAATTTGCAAAACAACATATTTTACAAATACTATTATTAAACATTATCAGTTTAGTTATTTTGAAAAGTTCAACCGACCGCATAATTTATTTATAAAACTCAACAACTTAAAAAAATAGAGAAAAATGGCCTCGATTAAATACAGCATGCCATCTAATTCCTTTACTCCGACCTTGGACGTGAGAAAGACTCACCAGTTCATAATTTATTTACGAAAAATTTCTTATAATAAAAAAATGAAACCTCTGGCATTTCGGAGAGTACCGATTCGGCGCCAAAGTGACCTTAATGTTGCCAGTTATGTAATAATTTACCGTTGTTCTTTTTAAAACTGGCGGGATATTATTTTTTTAGTCGTAGCTTTGGTCAAAGAGTGAAGAATAAATTGTGTTGCAAAGGTTAATTAGGCCACGTTGAAGACTCAACGCTCTAAGGAATGCGCAATCAAATGCTATTTTTAAGTAATGTTATTTATTTTAAAATATACAGTAATCCCTTGTTAACCACGAGGGACAATTTTTTCAAAAACGCCACCAATTGCAAAATCGCGGTTGGTGAGAATGAGAGTCCATAGAAAATAGAGGTAGTAATAATATTTTTTTATTAAAAAAAATTGGCAAAAATGTTTCAATGATTAATTTTTCTGAAGATCTCTTTGAATTTCTGTATCGGTAAAAAATGACATGCTACATTTACAAATAAATTTATTGAAAATGTTCCGCAGGTAGAAATCACATGTTTAATCCTCCTGTATTATTAGTGAGGACTAAACTAGACCTTTTTCATTTTCTCCCTGTACTTTCTCATTTTTAGTTTTATTTTCGTAACTCTGTAATTTAATTAGGCTTTGCAAGTATTTTTTAGACAATTCATTGAAAATGTTCTTTTGTTAAAATATTTAAAACAATCTTTATTAACAACATCGTGTTTACTTAAAACCGTGGTTGGCGAGGGATTGATGCAATGTCTAAGTGCGTTGCCTTGGGCAGTTCCATGCCATGATTACAACAAATATTTTAATATCATCAATTGCCATTAATCGCATGGCCTTGTATGGTCATTTACTGATTGTTCTGTACTATTCAAATAGTATTATACAATCGAAAACATTAACAGTCACAGAAATACTTGAGGTTTGGTCATTCGATGACTATATCTCAAATTCACTGTAGACAGAACAAGCTGGCGAAATCATTATCATGAAGCAATCTTCTCTGGGTTACCAGAATAATTTTTATACTTCTTGTATTTAAAAAATAAAACCTTTACTAATAAACATATTGGAGACCTGGAAACTTTCGAAAACCGGGACGAAATAGTATTCGATATGTTTGAAAGAAAGATACTCTGCAAATTACGTGGCCCAATTTATATCAGTGACGCGTGGGATACAGGAGCTATAACGCAAAGCTCTATATCTTGTATGGCAAAATTAAACCTTTACTAATAAACATATCGGAGACCTGGACACATTCGAAAACCGGGATGAAAAAGTTCTCGATATGTCTGAAAGGATGATCCAATTTGTATCAATGGCACGTGGATACAGGAGCTATAACGCAAAGCTCTATATCTTGTATGGCAAAATATGGTACGTGCGTTAATAAAGTTGTTGAGCTGCTCTATCTTGAGCACATATACCGCATATAAGACATTAATCCTAAAAATAAGGCTTTGTTCAGTAATGGGGTGTAAGAAAGTGGGGAAACTTAAGTTGAGGTGGCTTGATGTATAATGATCCCATAAGGCAGGTTATAATAGTAGAGCTTTTGCCGTTGCATGACCTGTAGCAAGGAATGGTCTACCTCCTAGTGTCAAATATATGTGTGGTGTGTGCAGCTTTAAGAAGCATTCAAAGACGATTTTTTTTTTCAAAATTTATAAGTGGGGTCGAATCCAGAGATGGAGCGCCTTTGAGAAGAATGTGCTCTGTAAACGGAGCTATATAAATTGTCCTTTTATTAAGACTCAATTTTGAATTATAATTTTTAAATATTAATCTTTATAATTTTTAAATATTAAACTTTCGATCGTTTGATATTTATTTTGAAAGATAAGCAAAATTAAGAAAACTTTAGAGAAAGCTGTTAATTTTTTTGAGTGTGTAGTCAATCCTCTGATATATAATATATATTCATTTGACGACCCTAGGCCGAGGCCAACAGTCACTAGCTAAAAAAAGAAAAAAAAACATTACGCAATGAAATGATTATTAACATAACGCTAATTCGGATCTCGAGTAACAGAAGTTCGTGTCCAGCAATAACAAGGTTTTGGAACCAGTTTTCGCTCTCGTTATTAATTCTTTAAATCATGACAGTTGATATTGCTTGTGATATTTATAAGAATTTTTTGGACTTGATTCATTTTTAATGAGTTTGATCGCCTCACTGACGTTGATGACCTGGTTTTTATTACCGTTTGTTTTTATTACAAGTTGTATTGTGATGTTTATGCGATAGCGTGGGTGGTTTTATGTTAAAGCTTCACGTAGTAAATACTCGTAATATTGCCTTACAACTTATCAAATAAATTACTTTTTACATAGAAATTAAAAAATTAACAATAATAGAAATCTGAATCTACCCTTTTTCGACTCACTGCTGAATGAAGACACCCTTCTAACTACTGGTTTGCGGTCACTGATTACAAGTAACACATAAACTACGCAGGTGGATCTAGACTGGTCATGTTCTCTGAGTTCTTGAAATGTATTTGAAACAATATAACAAGGGAAAAGGACATTGAATAGACCATGACATACCACTGGGTAGACCAATATTTATGACTACTGGGTAAACCATTTCAGTTAGATCTCACCACCACCCACGATTTTATGGGGGACTAATAATGTCCTCATCAAACGTGATCAGCTAATTTAAAAAAACAGTCACTGATTACAAGTAACACATAAATTACGCAGGTTGGTCTAGACTAGAAATATTCTCCGAGTTTCTGAAATGTATTTGAAACAATATAACAAGGGGAAAGGGCATTGAATAGACCATGACACACCACTGGGTAGACTAATATATGATTACTGAGTAAACCAGTTCAGTTAGATCTCACCACCACCCACACTTTTATGGGGGACTAATGATGTCCTCATCAAACGTGATCAGCAGTAGAAAAATTAAATCTGCTTTATTTATTATGAACATGACACGTAGTGACAAAGAAAGTACTGCACAAAGGAATTCCTCCTCTGGCAACGACACACTTTAGTGTGAAACATATGTTCGCTGCTTACCATATTATGGTAAGCAGTGAAGACAACGCCACGGATGAAGGAAAATGACAACCTTTATACTCGTGTTGGTTAGACATCTGTTTACTTACCATGGGTAAACGGGTTCGATTCCTGTTGCAATCCAGATTTTTTAAACGAATATAAGTTGAATTTCATTTAAGGCATCTTTAACATCTTTCTGAATGATTGGAATATAAGCAATAAGTACACCAAGTTGTACTATTAATAAACAAAGTGTATTACAATGTAATACAGGTCTGGGGTTCGAACAGCTCAACAAGTTGCCAGTATGCAGAAAACTTGAAATTGACGTTGACCAAAAGTGAAGTCAATGCAATCAGATCGGAGTAGTTAATCGGAAATAAATGTTAGCGTCATACTTGTTTTAGAATATAAAAATGTATATTTTTACTATGTGTGCCAACCAAATATTGGAAATAAATTGATAAAAAATGAACGTACGTTTTTTTTTGACGTGTTACCCACGATTCTGCTTGTTTTATTGTGGTTGACTTGCAGATATTTTACGAACGGCCTTACAAGGACGCATTATGAAATCTTGCTGAGGAATGCTGGTATTAATATTTTGATCGTTTTCTTTATTGATTTTTATTATCACTAATGAAGTTAATTTATAAAGTAACATTAAAAAAGGAGGTCAATTTTTTTTATTGACAGTATAATCATTATTTCTTTTCTATACATGCAACCAATTGTTTGATAATCCAATAATTATAACAATTCTTCATCTCTTATATTTCAAATTTATTGAAGAGCATGGTCGGGAGACAATATTGTCTTCGGCTCCCAATAAACTTTTCATCGGGGCTATTCACTGAAGTAAGTACGGAACTTGTGGTTTGTTTTCTGGACGTGAAGAAACAACACTCGCACATGCACTATGTGCGTGCGAGTATTGTTACCTGACAAAGTCTTTTACTAGAAGAGTCAATTTTTTAGACTATCGGGAATCGAATCCATGACCCCCGGGTGGAAGTCGTGTCTTACCAACTCGTCGTTACTGAGCCTCATAGTCGAGAATACTCTAGGCATTCCAGCATTAATTCAGTTGGAAAGCGAAGTTATGCCATAGAGTTTTTTTTAAATGAGTGAGCCGTTATACACCAGCAAATTTACCGGCCACATCACTATACTGGATTCGATGGCACACCAAAGTGAGACGATCGAACCACACCGGTAGGTTTTGTGTCTTTTTTTAAAAAATATATATTACCAAAGATATGTATAATTGTAAAATTGAATCTTTTCTTTTTATTCAAGTCCTCATGTAGTGTTGAATAAACAATAGTAGTGAGGGAAGATTTTATAGTTTTGACACTTAGCTCCAAGTTGATGTGTCGAGGTGGTTTTTGTGTTTAATCGATATAAATATGTTTGTAGGAGTTGTAAGTAGTTAGTCCCGTGAATATTTTATACACAATTAACGCTTAGAAATGTTATTAAAAAACTCAGAAACCGTGCATGACACGGGTTTATCGCCTAGTAAATATATTTAAAGGTTTTTGTCCTTTTTTGATATACAATATATAAACAACGTCGTTAACAAGTAAATATCTAACACATCATTACCAACACGCCTTGCCTTATTGGGGTTTGCAAAAAGAAAATATTTTATCCTGGCATACATCTTTCTCATCTGCAACATACATGCACCCCATCTATACTTTCCTATTATAATTTGACAATCATGGTTGCTTAATGCATCCTTGTTGATACCTCAAGTAAACTTACTTTTTAGTTTAACGTCATAAATACGTTTTATTTTTATTTTTAGTAAATGGAGAATCTATATGATTTCAGATATTTCGTTCTGGTAATATACGAGTACAACGATCAATTCGAAGAATTTCAGCCACTTTTTGAACATTTTCTTCAATTCGAACTGTCAATGATGGTCCAGGCCGTTGATCATTTTCAATGCTCTTTTTACCATCACAATCTTGTATACCACTTAAAAACGTTCTTACGACTCATTGCTTCACTACCATAGACCGTTTGAATAATTTCAAAAGTTTCTGTGATATTTTTACGTAATTTAAAAATAAATTGAATGTTGGCACGTTGTTCCATTGTTCCTTTTTCGACCGAGACTAAAAAAAGTTTTAATTGTAACGTCATTATGAATGAACCAGCGATGCCAGCGCTTTGAAACTTTTACGAAAGATAGTCGAAATACTCGTATGTCGCCAGTTAACTCATTTATTCATCCAGAGATGGCACTGGTCGTTACGCGAAAGTAAAATCAGTCACCTTTCCCATTGGACAGACCGTGTATACTCCAATACGGTGGTTTCGAAAATACTCGTATTAATATTTCAGTTTCGCCCATAACTCAGATGATATAGTTTGTACTTTACCCTTTGATATTATATTACATTGAATTGTTTTTTCAGTTCGAATTCCATTCTGTTTACGTTGCCGAGTTTTTCAGCATGTTTTGTGTTTTCGTATAAAAATATAAACATTTATTTTGTAATACTAGTCTGATACTTATACGAAAAATCAATGTTTTTTCAGTATCTAAAGAAACATGATGTACTTTATTCTTAAAACTAGTTATGCAATTGCTTTTGTAATGCTTGGCATTGAAAATGTTGGACCAAAGGACTGTTAGGTAAGAGTTCTTGTTATTTGTACTTTGTATGGACAATGCATCGAAAGAATAGGACACTTGGCAAAATTACATACAATTATTGTAAAACACTTGAGTCGTTAGAGTTGCTGTCGGATGCAAAACCATTGATTCTCGAATTTTTCAATAAACGGTATCTTTCAATAAAATGTACACATATATAACATTAATTTCATTTCCCCAATGTTATAAAGGCAGATGAAACCATCTCCATAACTTTATATCAAGAGATACACGTTTGGTTACTTAACATTCATACATTCCGTCATACGAAATCCCATTTTATTCATGATATAAATTTTCTATACCTTCATTTAAATATCTGATTCAGCTAGGTGTTCCTCAGTCTACCTATTGCACAAAATTTACTTCCAATGTTTATTTGTTAGGTCATTCTGTTGTCATTCTTTCTCTACGTATCTCCAAACCATCATAACGTATAATTCATTATCTTAGAAAGAACGTTCAATCAAGTCACGAAAATATTTCTAATGTCTTTATTTCTCATTCTTTTATACATTGACTTGAATGTGACATGTGTATAAGAGTGATATGTGTATAAGAGTGATATATGTATAAGAGTGATATGTGTATGATAGTGATATGTGTATGAGACTGATATGTGTATAAGAGTTATATGTGTATGAGACTGATTTGTGTATAAATGTGATATGTGTATAAGAGTGATATGTGTATGAGGGATATGTGTATAAGAGAGAGTAAAGATTTACAAAGGCCTTGATTGTTTATTTAGTCAATAAATCATTATATACTAATTGACTATATCATTTTACATCCGATAATTAACTCAAACATATTTTTATCACTTAAACAATAATAATATTAAGGACAATTTATATAGCGTCGTTTAGAAAGCAAAATAAAAAGAAAATTATTCTCAGCTACATTTGAATATGTCTTGAGTATATACTTGTATGTATATTTTATACATGTACGTATGGAATAAGTTCGTTGTACCGCACACCATCTCGATGTTTAATTTTAAATGTTCATTACTTTGGTGTCGTGGTTTCGGTTTAGCAAATCTGAGCCGTGTTACCTAATAGCAAAATTATTTTGTATTGTAAAATAAATGGTTGTTTATATTGGCGATGATAGAGGGCGTGATCTGTGATCAACAGTGATCGACTTGGGAGCGTCGTTTCAGGGCCGTACCGACATACTCGTTATGTGTTGTACAATTTATATAGTAGGCGGCAGTGGTTTAACGGTTAGCATTCACTATGAGCTAATGATAAGGCTTTCAAATATATATACAAAGTGTGTAAGTGGTCTGTGCTCGAAAAAATAATATTGTTAACACATAAACACTTTTAATATCCTTCCGTTTAGTTGGAAGAAATTACATAGGGCACCGAGGTCGTCAACTTTATCTCTTGTATCAAAACGGTGTTTTTTTATAATAGCTTTTGCACATTTTTTATAATTTTAAATAAATACATATTCTACTTCTGCCCTGTGCAAATATGACATCCAAAATCCGATCACTACTCAACTAAAGCGAGGTGGACGAGAAGGAATGTGAGTCTATTGTGACATGCGATAGGCAATTACTATTACATTATGTTGTATTCTATTATTCAAAATGGATAGTGCATCGAGTTGAAGATAAGTCATTTCATATTAGCTTTTACCGACTATTTGGAAAGCGTGGTACACTGATATCGTTTGGATGTCGGACCATAAATCACCTTGTTGATGTGGCTAGAACAAGTATTCCCATTCACCTTACTGAGATTTTCGAAGTGGTTGGTTATATGGTACATACTTTTTTGGGTTGTCGAGTGACTTAGAACATACAAATATGCAAGAAACATTTTGATGGATGTAATAGTAAAACGGAAGCGCCCTTGGAGAGAATTTGTTCACTAAACAGCGCTTCAGAAATATGAGATTGATATATTTAATATTAAGTTATTATGCGAGCGACTTTGAGTCCAATAGAATAAAAAAGTTAGTCGAAGTCGGAAGTCAGGAGCTTTATTTATAGTTCAGAAAATATAGATTGTAACGATGTTTAGTAATTTTAATTATTTTATCAACTTTAATATGAGCCTCAATTCTAATAAATAGCAAGTTATTTAGGTAAATACATTACATAAGGTTGCATTGGGGCAAATTTGTAAGCTGTCACTGGACTCATCTTAGAATTTCCGAACTAAAGTTATAAAGTGTATTAGTCATAAATCAGACACTTTGGACAATCCTTATTGATACTAGACAAGATCCAAATCGTGCTTGCAATTTTAAAATAAAATGTATGTTTTTTAAGAGCACGCGTTATTTTTTTTATTCAGAGTCGTGTTTTTTTAATCAATCAATCAATGAGATGTGGTACGGATATTTATTTAGGCTGCCACAAAGAAACTTGGAGTTTTAGAAATGTGGTGCTATTAAAGGATACTGCCATATGAGGTGGTGGGTCTCGCATTTATACAATAGCTCAGTTAGAATCATGTTTGTGACAACGTTCCTTTGTTATGTCTTAAGTATGTTTATTTTGAGCTCATCTTTCTAATGAGGGAGTCAATTTTAAATCGTCGTCTACCTTCCTACAATGCTTCATAGCGAGATCAAATAAATGAGGTAAGCTGAAGGATCTTCTTTAGCTTTCATTCTCTTAAAGTATTGCAAAGATTCCTGCCTACTATAATCAACATTTAGTTCGTGTAGACTTTGTTCTTTCCGGTTTCGGACTATACATACCTCTTTTATTTGGATACTACGGAGAAATAGCTGGTAAAATTCTCAAGGAATATCTGGAAAAATCCTCAAAATATTTGTTTAAGATTTATTTTTAACTTCAGAAAGTACGATCACATCACTTCATATCAGAAAAGGCTGAACTGGTTGAACGTGAGAAATACTCGTAGGTGTAAAATTCACATATTGTCACTATATATTTTAAACTGTTCTGCCACCCCCTCTTATCTCGCCAAAAATATTCAGCGTCTTTTCGATCACGTACTTGCGCTATGCTTAAGCAGATACTGTTTATTGGCTTTCCCACTTCATCGCTTATCTTCTTCATACGTCGCTCTTTACTGTCCATTCAGTGAGACTCTAAAACCAGTTACAAATCAATGTTAGAATCGCTCTATCATTGGCATGTTTTAGAACGCAAATGAAAATAGCTCTTAATTTTAATTCAGTAATATAACATGTTTAATTCCTGATTCTTCTTTCCTTTCTACATCCCTTCCTTTTGATTCATGGTATGTCACTTTTATTTTTATCATGTATATTGTTCATGAATTTTGTAATGGTATATAATCATTTGAATATTTTTTGCGACCATGTAACTTCTTTTATTTACTTTTGTTTGGATGGTTGGAAGATATTGCCACCTGCCAATAATCCCGCCAGATTGTTTTACAATAAAGTGTTAAATAAATAAGTGTCATCTTGAGCGATTACGACTTCATTGAACATGAAAAGAAACATGTTTGTTGTTAAATGCTCGCTTACCAAGAACTTTGAAATTTGATCCTTTGAAAAAAAAAACGCATAATAGATTGTTTATATAAAAAAAGAAAATAACATTTATTATTTAATATTCAACAAGTCAAAGTTTGCGTAGGAATAAATACTAGCCAACAATGGTTAAGATGGACAAAAAATTTCGAGTGAGCACTCCACAGCTGACTAGGTTCTATTTGTTCAGCGGAGTCAAGGTTTGTTGACTGTGCAGTTTATTTCCCGGTTTGACAAATAAACAAAAACATATTACCAGTACATTAATTATTATTTTAATTTAAAACGGCAGTTGTTTAATTTTGTGTGGTTCTACAAATTAATTTCATCCCTTAATGTACACATGTTCAATTCATTTAAATGTGAAAATAATGAATTATTTTTATTTACATATATTGAAATGTTAAATGTTACATACGCTACATTAATTTATGGTTGTATAATGCCGAAGGACATTTTTTATCACTGAAAGGTGAAATAAAAACAAGAATGAAGAAGAATTTATAAAAATAGCTAAAAAAAATTGGTATATTATATTGTTTATAAACAATTAAGATTCTGCATAAAACTGTTATAAAGTTTTTAAGATAAGAAAGTTTTTTTTAAATTTTCTATAATACAAATGGAAGTTTTTGTTTTTTACTTTAATATGTTGTTTACAGTACAACCTGACGAATTAATTGTCGTGTGGTAATCTTTTACAACCAGATGAAAACTAGGCATTTTTTCACGCTAGATATGATACTATATAAGTTTAAATTTTCGAGTTGTTGCTATGTTAAATTGCCATGAATGGTGGTCAGAATTGCGAAGGCGTTGTAACATTCTTCAGGGCGATTCAAAAAAATATTACCGAATACAACAAGCACCTTCCTAGCCACGTGCACTGACGACCGTTATGTCAACACGTCTTTGAACCCTTGAGCCACTCGCTTTCACAACCACAACTTAATCCTTCCTGTCCTGTGATGTGTAACTAGTACACATTGCTTCTAAAAACTTTAATATCTCTATAAATATAATAAATACTGGGTTCAGATTTTAGGTATTCTTCCGTAATACATTTGCGCATAGAATGAAAAAAATGATATTAATAATAAGAATTAGCACTTATCAGCCAGAGATATTTTGTGAAAATCGGGAATAAATTCACCAATACAATTAAACGTGTGCCAGTGTGTGACGTAGGTATATTCATTCTAAATAACCGCTATGGGTGAAGAAGCGACGCTATTCACGTCTCACTCTCACTGTACTTCGGTGTATGGGAACGCAAGAAATAGAATCTCAGTTCGCTCGCTTCTCTCGCTTCAGTAGCTCGCGGGATTTCGTTTGAGGTGGTCGCTTCGCCCGTTTCGAGAACGTTGGTCGATGTTTTTTTCATGTTTTCAGCAATTAAATTTCAATTATTATCACTTTTGACTTCAAATTTAATTAATTTAAGCGATTGACTAGGAATATTCTTATTTTCCGATTTTAAATAGATCATTTTTACATGTGTATTGAATACACAGCACCGGAACGCGCGGATTTTTTAGCACATGAAGGGAAAGGTTGAACACGTTCCTTGACGACTGAGGAGGAGGTTACGGTGGGCGTAACGCGTGCTCTCCCTACACAGTAATGTCGAATTTATCTATTGTCTATATCTTTCCTCAATTGGAAGTCACGCGGGTTTAAAGTGCATATCGTTATCACTGTTGATGTTGTTTGGGTGTTTATACATTTTGTTTGCCTCTAAGATCAATTTCATTGATTGATTGCATAAAAAATGAAAAATATTATTTTAAGGAAGGGATCGACAGTGTGTGATATAAATAAAATATCAGCGTGTGCTCTGTTTTTTTTTCATTATGTTTAATAACCATTAAAATCAATATTTTTATTATTTTATTTTAGTTACACAATTCAAGTTGGAATTATTTTATCTTTGGTTTAATACTTTTGTGAAATATAGGAACCCGTTGCTTTGTTTTTATGAAATATAGGAACCCGTTGCTTTGTTTACATGACTATTTACATGTTTATTAATTCTGACTTTGGCAGGAGAAGTTTTTTCGACTTTTTTTTCTGTCAGTTCGTATAAATTTTTGCCTATTTTGCATTCCACCATACACAACATTATTATTTTCTTTATTACATGTTTAATTTTATTACTGGCAATAATCGATCATGAATAGTATAAAAAAATACCACAAACAATCAAAGATAAATCGAACACGAATATTTGGCGTTATTATTTCTTGCATAGTTTCACGTCAATTTTTTTACCGTTCTCGTAACTTTCCCTCAGCCAAATAGCATATTCATCCATAACTCACTTGAACAGGCAAAAGTTTTAGCAAAGGTCAAGGCCTGCGGAGGTCAAACGATACAAAGGTTAGATATGCGCCAAGTCCGTTACTTTACGGTTATGTGTTGTGTGAAATATGGGCATAATTATCTTTTCCTTTTTCTTAATTGTTGTACAGTACATTGTTTACGAGTATATCTTATTTGCCAATCGGTCCATGGTGATGCTATGAAGCATTTCGAGATCTGGCGTAATTTCATCATATCATTCCTCTATTTCAGGTTTCTTTTGCTCATCTTTCATTCGTGGGTCAACAGCGTTTAAAAACAAATCAGTTATAGTCTATTTAACAGAAGTTTTTATAAAATTATTTTGCACCAACCAAATAGCTATCTTACTTTTACATAAAAACCATCGCGTCATCTTCCTTTTTGGGGAAGGCAGAGAGGACAGATCTCTAAAAATTAAGCTTAAAAGTAAGGTCTATAAGACAATGATCAGACCCGCTATACTACATTGAGCCGAGTATTGGCCTCTAAAGAAAAAGAAGGAACAACTGATGCATGTCGCGGAGATTCGCATATTATGGTGGTCACTAGGCGTCATTAGATTGGATAACATCCGAAATGAACAAATTCGAGGAACAATCAAAGTAGTGCCAATAGAATATACAGCCCGGAAATACGACAACGCTTTTGGACACGAGCAACGGTGGAACGAAAGCTCTACGCTAAAGACATACACAAACTGGGAACTCCCTAATAGACGCAGAAGGAGATCCAAGAGGAGTCTTTATAAGAAAGTAGAGGAGGAAATTATGAGACTTAGATCTAATGACCTTTTTCCTACATCTCTCTTAAGAGATGGAGGAAAAAGGTCCAAATAGCCGACCCCAAAGAATAGGTTAAGACAAAGGAAGAGAAGGGAAGGAAAATTTCTACGCTTTTCTATTCCTACACACAGCTCTCGCCTCGTCCACATTTTTTTCGACATTTTTTTACGTGTATAGGGTAGACTACCTATGACGCCTACACATTATATTTAGAGGTGCATGGTCGCGCGTAACACGCTGGAATTCCGTGGGGAAGGTAGTCGGTTCGAACCCCGCGTTATTTTACTCCTCTCGAACTACACAGATATTTTTTCCGTCCTATATGGATACCTATGACTTCGGTAATAAATATTCTTTAAAAAAAGGGGGGGCGGGGGAAACATGTCGGTATGCTTCGATCGTCTCAGTTCAGGTGTGCCACCGAATTCAGTACAGCGGTGTGACCGGTGAGTTTGGTGGTGTGCAACGGATCACTCACTTAATAAACAGCCTCCACGACACAGCTTCGCTTTCCAACTGAATTAACTTTGGAATTGCGAGGGTATTCTCGACTACGAGGTCCAGCAACGACGACGACGACTGATATAACTCTTTGTTTGACATCTTTCTGTACCAACAATCACCTTCTTTAGAGCATATTCGTATTTTGTTGTCATGAGGATACCATTGGATGGCAGTGTTTGCAAAACGTTGGTCTATCATTCTATCGACAACATCAGCACATTGATACTTTATTTCAAAGTGCTTCATGCCCTTTGAATCGTAAATTCTATCATAATGAAACCTATAAAAGAAAATGGACCCAGATAAATTTTGGCGCTAGATACAGATTTGTTGCAGGATATTGAAATCTACATTCGTAAGAATTCGTAAAGAAAAAGAAATCGTAAAAATTGCTAAGGAATCAAAAAATACCAAAGAATTCGTACATTGAAAACAGCTTTACAGCAACACATTGTTATAAAAACTATTCAACTCAGATTTTATCTGTATTACAGTATGAAAGATATCTTAAAACCATGATTCTTTCTTGCTGACTAAGACAGCGATAGACGTGTCGGAAGGGTTTTAGTCTTCATCGTCAAAGCCATGTTAAGGTAATATTACCAAATATAGTGAGCGCTACTCATTTATAAAGTAGATATTTTTTTAAGAATTAGTCCATGATTAACTTCTGTAACTGGATTGATAATTTTGAGATGTGCTTTTTCGACTTTTTATTTATTTTTATTATTACACTTTCATGTAATGAAAAAAATATACCCTGTAATAAAAAAAAGGTAATAAAATTAATGCTAAACTAACCTCATAAGGAATAACTTGAGCCATTCCACGCAACCTCCCTAATGACACATTTGACAGACTTATTGCTTTAAAGCAATTTTTACCAATCAACCGGCTCTTATTATCAAAATTATTATCGGTATCCATGATCGAGCGTTAAACTTAGTATTATAAAAGAAAATAATATTTGAGTTAAAGGAACAAAAATTAAATAATATTGTAGATAAATATCAAGGAATAAGGAAGGGTATTACATATAAGTTAGGAATTAGGACTTTTTTGAGATAAATAATGCTTCCTAGTTTTTTCTTAAAAAAATCATAAGGGTGAAGAACATCTGATAGAGCAATGAAGATTGTTCGATAGTCGAGTTGAATAAAACGGAAAAGATGATATGTGATATGTTAATATACAAACTGAAAATATTGGAGTAACAGTTCATGCTAAGAGAGTAAGTTGTTTTTTTCTTTCTCGTAGAGCTGAGGGTAACTTAGATTGTATACTCCAGAGGGTTAATAGAACACGGAAATTTCTTCGCTGTCTTATTTTAAGCCATTTGAGTTTAGAAATGACTATTTTTGGTTAAAAATAAACTGGACACCGACATTTTGGAATATCTCCAGTCCATGTAGCCACTCGTCATAAATATCTAGATAACAAACATCCCCATAGACAACTAAGGACATTCTACTATGGAAAGTGAGGATAATGTGTAATCTGTTGGAATAATAAAATTTCCGGATTAACTCGGAGACACGATTGTGTCAAATTAAAATAATTAATCAAATAGTGTATTTTGTGTGCTGGAACCGATCGTCTAAGATTAATTCCCCTTATAACTTTGCAAAAACCACAGAACAATGATAACACAAATTATAAAATATGATTTCAAATAAATTACTAGCCATCCACTTTAGTGACAACCGTTTGACATTCTAGACTTGCAGATTTCATCCAAGACCTTATTACTCCTTGCTTCTGAGTGCATCAGATCTTGTTCTTCAGCATTGGCCATAGTAGTTGCTCGGTGATCGCTCTTGTATAACGACGCTTGATTCTCTCAACGAGGAAACTAGTTTTAAAGTTCAATAGTAAATGCGGTAAACTAGTAACGCTGCATTTACTGAAGCCAGTTTTCTAACCGACAAGACTAATGCATGAACTTAACTGGCGACTGTCCTGTATGTTCTTACAATTCTCCATTGATACGTCACATACCTGATGATGAAAGGATGGTATACAAGATTGCACAAGGACAGATATACGAGAGATAATATATCCTTTTTAGGTAATTTATGGCTTATGTTATTAATAGTTTCCAAAACTAGTTTCTATTATATATCGATATTTTGAGACATAAGGAAAATTTATTTTTTTAAATGAGGAAACATTATTTGTCGCATTGAACTTCCGTTTTTTATTATGAGTCTCGTATAGAAAATAATGGTGTTCTTAATATTTTCTTAAAACTTTTTAAGGCGGCTTTATACTGAATTCATAAGTTCTATTTTATTAACATAATCACTTGTCAAACATGATTTATTATAATTTTGGTTGCATACATGTGCATTTGCATGCATCTTTGATCGTAATCGAGGTGCATGACCATGCAGTAAAGCTTTGTTTTTCAGTGCGGAAGGTCGCCAATTTGAGGCTCGCGTTGTACTACTACCTTCGATTGCTATTTTTCCCGCCTTGTATTTGGGGGTATATATATATCTATGACTTCGGTCATATCCATTTTAAAAAAAAAGAGGAAAAATATACCGGTGTACTCCGATCGTCTCATTTCGGCGTGTCATCGAATCTAGTACAGTAGTGTGATCAGTGAGTTTGTCGGTGTACAACGGCTTACTCATTTAAAAACGAACTCCACGGCACATCTTCACTTTCCAACTGAATTGACGATGGAATAGCAAGGGGATCCTCGACTACGAGGCACGGTAACGACCATCTGACAAAATAATTTTAACCTTATTTAATTTATTAAACATTTAATTTCAATGGTTCATAACAGCGTAATGTGATACATGGATGAGGATAATGAATTAAAGGAACCCATAAGTAGTTAATCGGGGAAAATTGATGTGCCGATGTATGGAAGTATATATAATGTAATTATTAAGGATGAATGTGAGCTAAAAACAGATGTGTTAAATCCGTCATTATTGACAGAAAACCGTAGAAAACTTAGCAAGGGAAGGCGAACTTCAAAGAAACCTTTGTAGATTTTCTGATTTGCGATATTAACATATTTGACTTTAAATAACATTTTGAGGTAGTTTGGATATATTGACTGGATGTGGGACAAAACACTGTTTTAATAAATTTACAATGTAAATATGAGTAAAAGTCGTAGTAAAGAAAAATTGAGAAACGTATGACTGAACCAAAGGAATGAAATTTTGAAAGAAAAATGGTAATTAGTAAGGGAAACAGAAAGAACTTGTATGGATGTCGATGTAGTGAAGGAAGTATGTAGTGGTAGTAAAGTTTGACGCTCTCTCCTCACTGCATACTCGAAGGGGTGTGATGATATATATGTATGGGATAACACTGGAAAAAGGCATCCACAGAACAAACTGGGTAATTATCCGTAAACTAATGACATATTAATAAAATACAAAAGTACTCAATCTTAAAATATACAAAAATACTCGAAAAAAATCTCATTTGTTGACAGAATTTTGGAAATTATCACCACGTTTTATGTTTTTTCCGACGTTCGCAGCACGCGTAACGCTGTTTTCATAGGAACGAAGAGGTGTACAATAACGCGTTGGACTTCTGTGCCGTGGGTTTTCAGTTCGAACTCCGCACTATCATCCTTGTTTTCTTCTTTCTCGTCGTCTATATTTACTCCGTGTAGTGCTACGGAGAATATACAAACTTAAATAAACATATTTTGGATCTTCTGAGTATAGACCATCTCGTTGGCAGATTGGTTCTCGAATAGCAAAAACATTTTTCCCGCATAAAGTGCAACATGTCTGTCACACAAGATTGTTCCAGTGAAAGTTATGAGCTTTGCTATTTTATTGTTGGTTAAATTTATATGACTTATAAAAAGCCTTAATTTAAATTATGCGGATATAATTTTAGAATTTCAGAAAACCTTCAAAGATGTTGAGCGAAAATTCTATATACCTTCATAAAGCAAATAAAGTCAATGCCGTTAAGATATAAATTAGAAACAGAAAATCAGTTCCGGTTTAACGATATCTGCATTTACAAGAGGAAATGAAAAACAACCCATAATTTGTATTGAGGCAACAGAACATGATAAATCCAACCTTCCCACGTTACTGTTGTTACAAACAATTCCGTTTCTACAAAGAAATCATTTATGGTATGCAAATAATTTGATGAAGAGAAATGCATTTAACAGTTGGATTGTTAATAAGTTATAATTGAGATTATTAAAAAAATATTTACAAGAATAAAAATCAATGACGTGTTCGAGTGCTGGGGGAAGAAATATACTTGTACAATATGATAGCTATCCCTCAAGATTGAGTTTGATTGTCAGCCATCCTGTGACTGTAAGACTCCTGCGCGATAAGCCATCCTGTGGCTGTAAGACTTCTGTTGGTTTATAGTGTACCAGGTGTTGCAATACAGACAGAGTGTGTGTACTTGTAAAGTACATAAACTCGGTCTTCATAGATCAAACCCAAAGTTCCCATGGCAAGGATATAAAAGTTCGAATACGATCGGGAGGTTTAATCTGTTGTTCTATTTCGCTAGGTAGAATTTTGTAGAGTTATTTGTGTTGTTGTTTAACAGCGCTATAAAGCATTTGTGATACGCATCATATACACATATGTTACAGAAAAACAAAAAAACAGGTGGAAAATAGTAAAACCAGTCTGCAAGTGAATTCGTCAGGAATCAAAACCAGAGTGCCTTTTTGCTTAACATAATGCTAACCGTTCGACCACGATCGCCCATGGAAGGAAGGAAAATCGAAGCTAGACGCATAATTCCAAAATGTATAGAGACGCATCAAACATTTGTTCGTCATCGGTTATTCCTTTCAATCGGAGTATGTAGATCGTTCTATAGAATACTGATACTTTGATTCTAACTTTAAATGCTGCAGGTCAGCACCCGTACAACCGTATCATATCTGCCACTTCACAATAGTACCTATGTGAAATTGCAGAATTCGAACTGGACAGGATGACCTTCTCCTCCCACCATATTCACCAGACCTAGCACCCTTCATCCTAGATTAATACTTATTCCGGTCTCTACATAATCATTTTAAGGGTAAAAATGTCCCTTCTCTGGGCGTCTTACAAATCATCTGGAGCTGTTATTTGTTTAGTAAGATGTGAAGTTGTGGGTTGATAGATATTTAAAGTTACCCGAAAGATGATGTATGGTAATAAAACAAAACAGTACATAACATACATTACAGAATAAAGTAACATTATAAATATTTGAAAAATCTGTTTTAATTTAACTTGAAAATACGAAATTACTTTCCGCATCACTCAATATTATAATGCAAAGAAATATCAATAGTAATAATAAAAACAACGCAGTAGCATGTTTTTTTAAAGACACTGTGCATGTAAAATTGCAATACTCGTAGTTCTTACATGTTTACTATAATATATTTGATAATATTTTTTGGCATCGCTGTAAGGATGAAGCTTGCAACGTCTTCAAAACGTTGGTTATTTTAAGCCAAACAGCAATAACTCCCGAAAAATAATTGAAACTATTTAAAAACGGCCGCGATAATCTTCGCACATAGATATTCAAGTAATTAATTTAATATTCTTATAAACCTACGAGCTACATAGAGCCCTTAAGATATAAGTCTACAATAAAACCAGAGTTATGAGCTCGAAATGCCAAACTCTTCACTTCATAGTTGAGGAGAAAATGATCGAGAACATTTGATATATCTTGGACTTTCTGTAATTCATGGGAAGGAGAACCACAATATAAAAAATAACAGAATACGCGGTCATACCTGGGCTGCATTTGGTAAGCTATCCTTCATTCTAAGATCTCCGAAGTGCCTGAGATATAGAAGTCTTCTCGCGGTACTGACATGTGAACTTTAGACGGCAACGTTCACAAAGCAAATAATACATAAGCTCAGGGTGACACAGAGGACCATGGAGAGACGAATGCTGAATATTTCAAGATTATGAATATATGGATAATGTAGCAGACCAAAATCGTAATGTCGCTGAGAGGATTGCCATCCAGAGGTAGAACTGTGAAGCCACAATTGCCAGATGTACCGATGATAAGTGGATCCAGATAGTACTGGAAAAGAGAACATGGACAGGGAAATGAAGTATTGGAAGATCTTTAGCAAGATGGTTGGATAGCATCATAAAAGTGGTTGGGAGCAATTGAAAACATTGCGCCCATAATAGTGACGAGTAGATGAAGAGAGGGATGGTCTGTGTCCAACACTGGAGTCAATTGGGCTGATGGTGATGATGAATATACAAGAGGAGAAAAAAGTTATGTAACAGAAAGTATGTAGGTAACAGATACACGTGAATTATATATATAAATATACGGTGAATCTTAAAATGGGCAAGAAATAACAATATACGAGAAGATCCAAGAAAGTTCGATGATTAAAATTCACTCTTTTTTGACTGAATGTTTCACATTTCCTTATTTGCATTTCTTGAAGCTGACCATATTTAGTATTCTGCGAAGTTTTATGTTTAATTTACTAAAAAAATCTTGGCCTTATTGCTGTTCAATTTTCCTTCCGACAATGTAGGCGAAAAAAAGTTCGCCGAAAGTTTATGCAAAATGGAGGACTGGTTGTAAAAGAAGGGTTGGTTCATTTTATTTATTTTTTAAAGTTTTTACGATGAAAAGGTACAAAATTTTTCATCAGTCTTTCAAATTGGTAGTGTTGTTTTGTTATTAACATTTTTTTATATATTGATCTCGCAATATTATATATAATTGTCAAGTCTTATTCCAATATTCCGGATCTGATTTAGCTTGCAAAGTTACACGTTTCTTGTAGGCCCATCAGGAAAAATATTTGATTCCTGAATGACGTACTCGTAGCTACAACTTATTCTTTTTAGAATGCCTGTATTAAAGGCTACGTAGATTGGATACTCTGTATGGGCATTGGGTGGACTTCGATGTGCATTTGACTTCTTGCAAGAGTAAAGTGAATACACTATTTTTTCTCGGGTGAATTAAATCAATTATACACTGTATATGACATTGCTATTTTATTGTGTTGTGGTCATATAATTTTGAAATTATCTTGTTTCTATTGTAAAATACTGCTTACACGTATTGATTTGAATATGTTATTTTTGTAATATTTTTAATCAAAATGATCATTTTAAGTTAATAATTTTTTGATAGTATAAAAATGACAGTTTTCAATTTGACAAATTTTATTATGTGTCTCTATGGCAAATTGAGTGAATGCTGCTTTTCGTTGTTAATACACTGTCTCTAGATTTTATTAATATTTAAAAGTTTATGACAAAAATTGCAATCTACGACCCATGGCAAATTTTTCAAGTATCAGAAGTTGATCAAAACATTGACGACCTCCATGATCTAGTTAAAGGGTCGATAAACTACGGCTCACAGGCCAAATCTGGCCCACCGCTTCTTTTTGTATGGCCCGCGAACTAAGAATGGGTTTTACGATTTCAAGCCACTGCTGTGACGTCACGCAGTTATAATTAGGTTGTTTTCAGTGTTCACTGTTCTTTTTCAAAGATCTTCTTCCTAGCACTGTCCCAACTCATTGCCTAGGTAGGATGTTGTGGTCGGCTCTTCTCGTTCTCAGGCTGTATATTCTTCGGTTCTGGGTGTCGCTTTTATCTAGGCCGTTTCTCTGCAGGATTTTGGAGCATTGAGTATCCAGGAGTTCTTTGGTCTTTCTCTGGATGGCTGTCGAGGAAGATCCACATACATTACCTGATTTACAGTATGGTCTGGTGGTCTCCGTCTTATGTACCCGTACCATCTCAGCTGCTGCTCTTCCCGCTTACTATTTATGTCAGTGACTCCCAGGCTACCACGAATGCGTGAGCTCTTAATTTAATCTTTCAGTGATACTTCTGCCGATCACCTAAGCATTCGCATTTCTGCTGTTTCATGTTGCCTATAGTAGGAGCTGTACATAGTCCAGCATTCTGAGCCATACATAATTGCGGGTCTAACGATAGTCTGGTATACCTTTCCTTTCAGTTTTATAGGCATTTTTGGGTCACACAAGACTCCTGTTACCCAAGACCCCTGTTACCACTCCTCTTGTTCTTTTTTAAAGATGAAATACGTAAAATCTCAAAATAGGTCAACATTCACAGATGAACATTAGCAATCAATTTTGATGACAGTGAGTACTAATTTCGAACAGCCAATTTGGTGAAATGTTATCTCAAAAAAGCAATTATAAGACCAACGATTAAGTTCAACAAATGTTATGGTTCACCGGAAGTGTGACCCAAGAGAAAATATTTTTTGGGAAAGATATGAGTTTGATTATTTATTTTTACTAATGGCTTTATGTGCCTCTTAAGTTTTTAAAATTATTATTTTGTTTAACTTTTGTAATATACATGTAACATTTAAGTAATTTATAATTGTTAATAATTATAAAATAATAATTTATATAGTGTCGTTTAGAGAGCAGACAGACTCACATCAATGGCGCTCTAACTCGAGATTGGAACCCACTATTATTGACAAATTAAAAATATTACAAGTCGAGTTTGAGGATAGGACGGTGGTGGCTGACATTTGATTCGTACTTCACCGCGTCTGCATATGTTTAAAAAAACATATTTTATTAGAAAACTGTAGACAACTTATCAAGAGAAGACGAACGACAAAGAAACCTTTTCAGATATTCCGATATGTAAAAGTAACATTCGGCTTTAAGTGTAGTGTAGCGTGTGTGAATTGTCAATTCCTATTTGAGATCTAATTAGATTTCGAACACGAATTAACAATTCTCAATAAAAATAAATTAAATCAAAAATTATATATCTGTACCAAGACCGATTTATATTCTTTTACTGGCAAACTTAATACCGACATGGACCATTTTAGTTCGAACTTATCAACATACACGTATTATTGGTATGGTATACATTAAGATGCGCGAATACTTGTCATGTACCGGAACCTCCAGCGTGGGGCGGCTTCATTAAACGGCGGCTTGTTTTTATTTGAGCCCGCAGACCGGAACAGTTACGCAACTGTAGCCCATTCAACTCCACAGCAAGTGTTATGTAGCGAGATTATGTCTGCAGCCTGCGTGTAACTCATCTGTTCTTGGTTGAATTACCGCTTGTTTATTTTTTGCGACAACAGTGGTTTCTCAATCTTCTCAAGACTTATATTATCTAAGTGGCGAATCGAGAAGATGATTGGCCGTGGGTCTTCTGTGCATCACAATATAACATAGATAATTCTTCACGTTTCTATTCTATTCACACATCTTCTTTGTTGTTTTCTTACCTGGCAACGTCCTCGAGCTCATATAATATTTAATTCGTTGGTTCGTAATCAACTTTAATAGAACGCAATGCTTGAATTTGGGGCCCCGATGGGGACATAACACTCACTCATGGTGGAGAGGTATAGAAAAAATATCAACGATATCTCTATATGAGTGAGTTTAGTGTCTACCTGCTGAACATGTTTGGGTATAATTCCTTGAGCGTAAGAAGACATCTTCGTCCTCTGGTATACGTTGACAGACTTGTTTGAAAAGTTATAAATTTTTCAGCATTACAAGAAAAAAATGCGTTAAATGCTTCTAATAATGACACTAGACTGCGCCGGCAGGAACTGTTCTCAATCACATATTATTTTTTATTTTTTATCCACTCTGCACGGATTTCTCCTGTTACACAAAGAGGGTCGGTTTGCTTCTAGCGATAGCTTTTTTGTTAAAAACAGTGGGTCAAATCAATAATAGTGGGTTCGAATCAATAATAGTGGTTTCAAATATCGATCTAAAGTGCTCTTGAAAAGTGTCTGCTTTCTAAACGGCGCTGTATAATTTTTTATTTCATAATTACTCTTATTATAAATATACCTGAAAAGATAGAACGAATAAAGAAAAACAAAGATAATCCTTGACTGAGTTTTGGTAAAATAGTATAATTGCCAAGTTCTTGTCGCCTTTTTCCAAAGACACGTTGTCTTTAGAGGTATTTATAATAAGTAACTGTTGAAAGATCAGCTGGTTAATGAAATATGATTTATATTTTTCAAGAATAAATCTGATCAAATAAATGCTATAGAAATACGCGCGTTAAGAAGAATATACGGGGTGACAATATATGACAGAATATGGAATGAAGTTATTGGAGATTAATATGAACTTAAGACTATTGCGTTAAGTAAGATAAAGAAGAGCACTCTGAGATGATTTGGGAACGTGGAACGAATGAATGAAGAAAAACGAACAAAACAAATACACAGTGCAAATATGCATGAAAACCATGATACTCGTAGAGGAAGGCCAAGGAAAGTATGTTGATTCTTAATATGTCGTTATATTTCATCGTGTTGTTATTTGTATCTATACAATCCAAATAGGCAAACAAACCGTAATACTGGAAGGCCAAGAAAAGTATTGTTTTTATTCTTAATCTGTCGTTATATTTTATCTTGTTATTTTTATCTAAACACTCCAAATAGGCGAACAGACCATGGTAGAGGAAGGCTAAGAAAAGTATTGTTGTTATTCTTAATCTGTCGTTATATTTCATTGCGTTGTAATTCTTATCTGTTCAATCCAAATGTGCGTACAAATCATGACAGAGGAAGGCCAATGAAAGTATGATTGTTATTTTTAATCTGTCGTTATAGTTAATCTCGTTGTTATTCTTATCCAGGAAAGCCAAGAAAAGTATGGTTGTTAGTCTTGACCGATCGTTATATTTCATCTTGTTATAATTGAAGCTATCACCCGTAGAAGGGTCTATCGTCATATGAAGGGTCGTTGAAATAGACCCTTATACGGGCGGTAGCTTCAATTCTTATATATACAATCCAAATGTGCTGGTAAACTTTGGTAGAGGAAGGCCAAGAAAAGTATTGCTGTTATTCATAATCTGTTATTCTCATTCGTTATATTCATTTTTATTTATTTTATTTCATCTCGTTATTTCTATCTATACAATCCAAATAACCTAATTAATTTCAGGTTATTGTCCTTTATATTTGAATGTTACTTTTAATTGTACTTTATGCCGTTGTTATTTTTAATCAATACAATTTAATGAAGTATTTAAATACTAGTATACAATAATAAATCAATACCAATGAATGTAGGAAGTGTCAAATTGAATAGATGCACATCTGGAATTGATTAAGCATTCGAAAACGGATGATTATATAACCGATGCGCGTTGAATGCCGATATTCTAAATGATAATACGATAATAATAATTATATTATCATCATCGCAGCGTTCCTTGTCAAATATTACGTAATGTTTAACAAATACGATTGTATGAAATACAAACAGATTTTAAACAAAAACTTAATGAAACGAATATTAACGGCAGTAATAAACAATAATACAGTCAAGTCTCGTTATGACGAATACTGAAATAACGATTTTTTTCAGTATAACGAATTATTTTTGCAGTCCTGAAAAAAAATATAGCAATTTTTAAAGAATCTCGTTTTAACGAAAAAAAAATTCTAGTTAAGTGATTTTTTTTAAATATATTTATAAAATATACGCCCAAACAGGAACTTCATAATTATTTAAAGATTGGCATACTATATAGTATAACATTGCAACTTTACTTCGGTTAAGATAGTTTATTTTTTATCTCCATCAAAATGTCGCAATTGATTTTACTGGCACCGTAGCAAGTCTTGATCAGTGAGTTAGTCGTTCTCGGTGAGTCATCGGTATTTTATTAATCGTCGCGGGGGTATATTTAGTTATCACGCATATTTTCGTGATTTTATAAACATTTGAATTTCTAAATGGATAAAAGTAGCGAAAAACGACAAACCTTGAAAAAAAAATTAGGAAAAATAAGCACGGGGCAGAATAAAAACATTGTTATGACCCAATAAAAAAATAACGTATTTTATTAATTATTCCCCCATTACTTTATTTATTTTTTAATTTATTTTACACATGACAAGAAATATAATACGAGTATATATAATTTGCGGAAAAAAACATAGGTAATTTAATTTACACACCATTTTAATGGATCTGGGTTAGAAGTCTTTCATTTGTCGTGTCCCCAGTAAACTAGGTTTTTGCCTGTATCTCACTGAGGACATATAGCATGAAAAAAATAATCGATACTTCTTTCCGATCATTGATTATATAAAACCCCGTTGCATATTCTCATCAACCTGACAAACAGAGACACTCAATTACATATTAATACATCACGCGAATCAAACCTCTCACAATTCATCACTCCAGACAAACCAAAACGTTCACCCCACAATATACCGCACAAAATCATATAAAAAATAATTAAAAACACCACACTTAAGAGCTCACACAAACCTTTCATACAAGTCATTTCTCTTGCAAGCCCAACTATTCAAACTACTGTCGCAATAACAACCACGCTCCGATCGACTGCCTAAATTGTTTTCCTCATTTTGCCTTTATTGAATTCGGCACCTCATTGTATGCCATGGGAGCCAAATAGGCATATTGCCTTTGAGCAAAATATGTTTTAACTCTAGGGATGGTGAACACTTAATCAGCTGCCACGCGTGTCATTTGTCTCTGCCGAGTTTACATCTTCCCCTTATCTCGACGATAGTGCCAGAGAATGGATTTGAAATATAAATTGGCTATGCTCAGGACCCGACACTTCCTGAAAAGCTCCGCTGCGGGATACCGAGCAATTTATATACATAATATTTATGTATGCAGTTGTATATGTAAAGATGTTGTTATTATGTATTGCGATTAATTAATAAAATGTACTATTATGCGAATAAAAATGTTTTTTTTCTTCAGTTTACTGAACTACACGCAACCGAGCTTAACAACACTATTCGATTGATGAAACTATGAGTACCTTTGTAGCCTAATAGGTTAGACATCTGTCTTCAAACTCGAAGCTTGCCGTGTCGAGTTTCGTTGGTACCATGTTTTTAAGAAAAGTTTCGGTTTGATTTTCCCTTCAGGCATATGTAAACGCCTTTTCTCATTTGTTAGATGATACTGCCACAAGGCAATAAAACCATTTAGTTTATACTGTATATAACGAAAGTGTAATACTGTACATTTTAGTTTGACATACATTACGAAATGCATTCATTCACTCATATGGTGCCCTTCAACTTACCCGAATTGATGATTCAGATTTGTTGAAGAGCGTTGCCTTCAGCCTCTCTGTTCAACTCAACTCGCTGTTTGTAATCGCACGTCAAATTAATACCTCATATAGAGAGGCAACAATACACGAAAAACGTTTAACTCGTGCGAGAATTGTTATCAGACTTATTTTACCGGACCAAGAATTTTTTACATTTTTTTGGGTTCTATCGGAACCAGAAACTCCCTGGTAAATACTAAGTTTGTGACCAATTGCACCACGGAGGTCGTCGTTGGGTGGTAGAGTTTTGAAAAAAAATGTAGTGGAACACTTTCTGAAAAGCATTTTGACATTAAAGCATAAGAAATAATGCGTAACAAATAGATTTTTTTCTTTTTGATATTTTTTCGATTGGCAACAATTCTCCCATAATTTCTGCACACATTAACATTACGACATCATTTTTTATGCCATCTCCACTGTATTTGTCTTTCCAGTGACTCACACCATCATCAAATATTTAGCAGAACCGCTGCTCTTGGTTTCGCCAGTCGCACTTGAAATGCTTTGAGGGGAAACCGAGACGTTGAAAAATACAAAATGTCAACAATCGAAAGTGCTTCAGAAGAGAGCTGCGACCAGAAATGGTGATATGATGATGTTATTCGTCACACGGGAAACTGGTTTGGAGGAATGCTCTCCATCATGGGTTATGTGAACATTTGACAGTCAGCAAACGGTCATCAGCAAGTCACATTATGTGGGTACGATGACGACGTACAGTGGACTCTCGTTTATCTGGGGTGGTAGAGAAAAAAACTACCCGGAAAAATTCCCACCAAAAATTTGGAAACAATTAAACAAAATCAATTTTTTTTGGTATTTAAAATACTAAGGCAAGAATGTTTTTTTTAATGTATTCATTTGAAGGCAAATTGTACTAAACAAATTTGGTAATATTAGCTTAGGATGGGCGATGTGAAATTGATACCACGACTTGAAATTTCACCGAACAATAATAAAAAATCTAGAAAATAGCTTAAAAAACTAGAACACAAGGCTATTATGTGACATGAAATTACTAAATTGAGTTTAAATTCTAGCGTAAAGAATAAAAATAGCCAATAATGAATCAACCGCAATGCACACGCTATTTAAATTAACAATTTGAGGTTATGTACCCACCCGCTAGCATCAAAAGTAAACACTGAATCTAAACACGCCCAAAATAGAATTTGCGACGTTATCGACCTAGATTTTTAGTCTATGACGTGTGTACAATTTGACCAGTTTTATTTTTTGTTACATATTACCAATTTTGCTACTTTAATTTTCTTATATTAATAATGATAAAATGACTATTTATATAGTACCGTTTAGATAGCAAACTCTCCTCCATTGCATTGGAATTCAAAATTCGAACCTACTCAAAAACTTTGATAAGACTTCCCCAAAATAATTGTCTTTAAGTGATTCCTAAAGCTGCACACGCTACTTATATATCTGACACTAGGAAACAAACCATTCTACGCCAGAGGACCATCATAGGCAAAAGCTTTATCACAAGGCCCCACATTATTGGATTAGTTTGGAACAACCAATTTATTATAATAGATAAAGAAGAAACCGACCTCAAAGTTCTACTTCTCTCGAAAGAACATCTCTCAGACCCAGATTCGAAAGATAGAATATTGTATTATGTAGTAAAATAAAAAATAATAATTTCAAATTATATGATTTTTCGAAATGCAACCAAAAATCGGAATTTTTAACTGCTCCGGTTAATCCGTAACCCGGTTAATGCTACCACGGATAATCGAAAATCTACTGTATACCAACATAAGTGTGAGAAGTAACTTAACGACTCTATTCACATTTTACTTCGTTCGCAGTTAGTCAATAATGATAAAATATAGTATTGCGACTGGAAAACGCTTTCTAACATGATATATATATATATATATATAT